>CAUOFW020001725.1:825000-1162978 GCA_963454935.2 Ilex paraguariensis | reverse complement strand
AAAAAAAAAAAAAAAAAAAAAAAAAGAAAATACAGAGTTTTTAATACCACTAAATTAACCGAAAAAGAAGGTGATGATTCTCTTCACTCTGGGAAGAAACATATGGTCCCATGACCCACGTGTGCTGATTGGATACATTACCCAGCTTTAAGGACAATACCCCACTCAAGATATCACTATATTTTGCATGGATACTTTGATGTGTTCAAGTAGATACCACCACATGGTCAGTGAGCAAATGTTTTAAACTCTATTCATGTTTGAATGTGAAATAGATTAGTTAATAGCTACATTGGTCTTTGGTGTTTGGGGGGGGGGGGGGGGGGACAACTTTATTCCTATTGAAATTTAGATAGGGTATTAAAGAATAGAATAAGACTACAATTCTTTGAACCGTATCTTTGGTTGGTTGATTTATTTGTAATCATTAATCATGAAAGTAACAAAATAAAAAGAAGTGTCAATGTCATATTCCGATATATGGAAGTATGCAGGATGAATTCTGGTTCAAACGATATAAATAATAAATCTATTGATTTTCGTCGATAATGCTAGGTTATAGTCTTCAATAGCATTATTGATTATCATGAATACCAAAGCAATTGGAATTACAAGAAAGCACGTCTCTGGTGTTAAATATTCAAAATAATAAAAAAAAAGTTGCTGAATAATCTTTACAAAACAATACAAAATCATAGGAGTCTGAAATTACTAGAACAACCAAACAAAATTATAAAATACTCCAAACAATAGAATAAAACAAAAAAAAATGCTTTAAAAGTTGTCTAAACATCATTTTATTTTGGCTTAAAAAAAAACGATTGGAATCATGGATACTCAATATTTTTTTTCCCTCAGTGAAAACTTTCTGGGATGGGGTTATAAAGCTTTTCTTGACACTGTCTCGCCAAAATCAGCCCTATTTGGTATTCTAATCAGTACCCCTTCTGATGCTTCTAATTCACAATGTAGTCATCCACTATATATATGTGTTGTATGATTCTCATTGAATGAATAAGCCAAAAAATAATTTTTTAGTACCATAGTTGGAACCGAGTGATTGAGCAATATTACTTTAATAGCCATGTGGATGAAGATTTTCCTTCAACCCTTTTAGCAGCCAAAATCTTCTAGAGGAATAATGTGAACTTCCCTTCAATAGAAAAGATTGGATATCTTAAAAATGTTAGTGATAGGAAATATATTTGCTTAGTTCAATGTTTGTTAATGCTTGTTTGGCTGCTGTGAAAGTCATCTTTCACTGTCCATCTTGTCTTTTGCCTGCAACTAGAGGAACACAAAGAATATAAATCAGTGCTAGAAACAAAAATATCGTGAATCAATATGAAAGGGGAAAGAACATACAATCCGACAAAGAGGACCCTTATTTTGAATATTATTTCTTTGGTGCTTTACTTGGTATCAAAATCTAGTTGTGATTCCCATATTTACCTGAAAATTACTATTCTAACTAAAGGGTGGGCACTACCAGAATTATGGTGATCTTTGGGGGTAAAAATTTTTCACACCACACAATAATACGACATGAACTTAATACAAAATTAGTTGATTACAATTGATTGATTCTTGACATAATAAACCTAGAAATGACACGATCATCTAGCATGAATAATAAACGGGCCATGTGGACACAAAATAACCCTATTTTAACTGATTGAGATCCAGTCCATTGTACTTTCACTCAATTGTATATCGCTGTATTTATACGGGACCCATTATTTATAAGTGGGTTACACTATTGAATGAAATTGAGTAAAAAGGTAATGAAAAATATTTAAAATTTTATTTTAACGCGACAGACCTATTTAATTGAAATAGTATAAAATCTTTTTCATATTTTTATTTTTTGGTTTATATTTTGACATGATATTTGAAGTACTTTTGCAAAATTAGAGGATTTTTACTTCATTTCTGGTTTTGGTTCATGAGTTATGTTCATCAATTTAGATATCACACGATTAATAAATAAATTATGAACATAAAATAACACAACAACATGAACCCCACACGCTTTTTTCTTCGATAGAATCAAAATATGTCATTGTCCTTAGCTCACCCGTACTGGTTTACAGAATGAAACACATTTAATTTAATATGTTTCCTAGAACTTTAGATATTCTAACAACAAAGTAGGGTCCTTATTGAATCACTGAAAATCTAGGGTCTGGCTCCACTGCGGTAAGGAGGTTATCGCATGTCATGCGATTTAATAAAATGACACCGTTTTGGGTGTTTTTTATAATTTTTTTTAACAGCCCTTACCAAAACCGACGTCGTTTTTGGTCATTTCTCCATTTGAAATCCCTTCTCCTACTTTCGGCTTCTTCATACTGTGGCTGCCCTCCTCTCCATTGAAGATTTGGTTTTCTTCTGGGTTGAATCCAAATGGTCTTTTTCCATAGCTCAATTTTGGTTGACCAACACATCGTCATGGCCAAATCTATGAACTCAACTGACCCGTGTTCCAAGTTGAGGCAAATTAATCAAGTGCACAAGAATAAGAAGACATCCAACTCGCCAAATCATCTTAGTATTCCTTCTTGCCGACAATCTCGATCGACTGTGATCCATGTGATAATCTTCATCGTTGTTATTGGTGCTTGTGGGTTTCTACTATATCCATCTATGAAGCTTGTGTTGTTCGAAACTGTAGAAATTGTTGAAGTAATTGTTTATGTGGTGAAAGATGAGATTTTTCAGGCTCCGATGATTTATGTGTGTTTAGGACTTAGGAGGAGAGAGAGAGACAGAGGGTAGGAGGAGAGAGAGAAGACGCCTGACTGAGACTGTAAGGGATTTCAGATGGAGAGGAGGCAGCCAAAGTTGAAGAAGCTGAAGGATTTGAAGGACCAAAAACTACGTCGTTTTTGGTAAGGACTGTTAAAAAAAATATTTGTAAAAAGCACCTAAAACGGTGCCGTTTTATTAAATTGCATGACATGCGGTAACCTCCTTACCGCAGAGGAGCCAGACCCGAAAATCTACCTAATAGCAATCAGATACACAATTCTTTAGGTTAGCATTTGTAAAAATTAATATTAAAACCTAAGGGAAAACAAATACATAAGGCAATATCTTATGCTTAAATTTTGGTCCCAATTACAGTGAAGCCTGCTTATGTGCACACTGTTTTGGTTGAGATGTGACTAGAAGTATCCCCTATATACAGGGAAAACTCATGATAATAGAAGTTCAGATTAAGCAAAAACCCAAATTGAAGAACTTGTGGATATGTGCAAAACTTCAATTATTGTTAGCGAAGAAAAATGACGCATGGTAGAACAAGATAGCGCCTTAATAACACGATATTTGGACGAAGTTTGAGTACAATTTTTGGAATACTGTAGAATAACCAAAGTAATTTTGAATGCTCTATACCGTTGAGTGCTTCATTTTTTTAATTTTTTTTTTTTCACTTCGTTGATTTGGCTTTTCTTTTACTTTTAACTTTCCCAACTTTTACTAAATCTTTCAATCAAATATTTCTCATGTCATATATTGGAGCCAAATGAGTGAAGATGATAGAACGATTGAAATCCCGTGCATTGCTTAGAGTGGCCTTGAGTATATATAAATCAATTGTTTTTGGTGATTTTGGAGGGTTTGAGAAGCCTAATTTTATACTTTTCTAATTTCGTAGAATTAAACTTTATTTTATTATTATTAGATTTCATCAAATCAAATTCTCCCTAGTAATATTATTACAACTACTCCCACTAATGCAACTACTCGTTAGAAATTTTAAAAAGGTAGTTAAATCATGAATAGTTTTTGTAATATCAAAATCATAACGGATGGGATGGAGATTTAATGGGTAGGTGTCCCTAAAATCAAAATTATCAAACTGAATGGCATGGAAATACTGTACATAACACGAGATTGTTGTTAGTATTTTGAAACTAAAACTTTTTTCAAAGCTCATTTTGCACAAAATGGGACCTTTATATAGACTCAAAGCATGACTGTTGAACTTCTTGTTTTCTTCTTTTGGTCTCAAACTTCAATACTAATGATGCCAGCCAGGGGGGGATTTACTACTCCTAGTTATAGCATGTACTGAGTTTCTGCATTTCTATGGGGAAAAAAAAGAGGAGGAATGCTAACTAACTAAATTCTGCACTTAATGTACGAGATTCTTGTTTTTGTAAGGTCTAGAGAATGTTAGATGTATACAGTCTTATTCTTGTAAGTAGAGATTATTTCTGTAACTCAAATTCATAACCTCAAAATTATAATAAAATAATTTTATTATTACGTCCAGACCCGTCCTCGTAAAGAATACTAGATAACTGGGGGAAAAAAGAAAGAATGAATGCTAAGTAACTGTTACTTATATAGAGACTGTCCAAACCGCAGTAAACAGCATAATGATGCATCAGAGACATATACTGATGGTTGGACCCATCTCACAGAGAAAATGTCTACCAATTTGTGGATCATGGCTCCAAGGTAATCCTCCCTTTTGCTCTCATCAATCATTCTTTTCCTAGCCTACTTAGTATTTTCTTTTTGGCAATCTTTGATCATTGATCAATGTCATCAATAAATGGTAATTAATCAGAGGTTGATTGTAATTATTTCTGATTATATAAATCTAAGCTCCTTCCACGCGGAAATCATCCATTTTTTGGTAGGTAAATAAAGATTTCATAGACCGAAAATGGAGCTATATATGTTATATTTCAAACAAGCTCCAAAACCACACATATCATACTTTTGAAAGGAACACAGTGCTAGTGAATTCATTTTTCTCCTACAGCGTTTTTATAATTTTTTACTAAACTATCGTAGTTTTAAATTTGTTTACTAAACTTTCATTATTGTTATGAAAGCGGCTTTCTATGCTTTCAAAGCAAAAAAAAATGTTGAAAGTGTGTGTTTTTGGAAACACACTTTAATACAAAATAATAATAATTAATAAATAAGTTTAAAACTACGATATTTTAATTAAAACTCTAATAAGAGAGATTAGTTTAAACTAAAGTCCGCGCACAAGGCAACTAATATTAATTAGCTTTCTTATAATTCAATAAACATAATTATGTGTACCATCTGTAGAAGATGGCCACCAGCGTGTACAATTATTAAACGCATTTGGTTGATTAAACTATACATACTTAATCAACAAGCATATAATCTATGGGCCCCTCAAATCACTACTATTAAATGCAGGGAAAAGCAGGAATAATTCTATGTTTTCACTTACCCATAAAAAAATAAAATTCAATGTTTTCATGGTTACATCAAAATTAACCCTTCTATCTGCCATATATATATATATATATATATATATATATATATTTTTTTTTTTTTGTTCAACAGTGAGAGGTATTCAAATCAGTTTATTTGTACTTCGACTAACTTCTTTCTCGATTTTATCAAAAGTATATCATTAATGCCGAAATTAGGATATTTATGAAGAATAAATTCCTTATAATATGACTTTAAGAGATTGTTAAATTTCGAACGCATGACATCTGAATTTACAATTCATTTCGGTTATCCCTTAGAGTTATCTGCCATAACATACATCATGCCCAAAAACTACCAATACCCTCACTTTACTTGGAGGATCATGGAAGGAATTATGTAATGGCCTATGGAGCTCTGGTCTTCCCGGAACTTCTCTCTCATCAATTCAATAAGAGCCTGGAAATTTTGAGCCTTGGTACAACTTGTTTCTTCACTAGGGGAGATCATAATACCTCAACAATATTCATGTGGCATAATCATGCATATTTGTCATTACATGCATGTACATGCACTCAAAAACCTTCCCTAAGAGCTTAAGTTCTCCAACATTGGATTCAGAGGTTTGTTTCATTATTTTTAGCCCACTCAAGTAACCTTTGAAAAGTCAGTAAGACAAAGACATCAATATTAACCACTATATATCAGCAAACGTAAGGATATCATTGAATAATATATTTTATTAATACTTTCTTAATAGCACTGATTGTAAGGACCTTTCATCACTGAATCTTTCCAAGGGTAAAAATAAATTTCCCTAATCCTGTCTGATTCGAGTGGTTCATTTAAGTCTAATCTATTTTTCAATAGAGAATTATCATGTTTTTTGAATTCATAATTATATGCAACCATTAATATTTGTACTACAAGAAAATTTATTTTTTAACTATGAAAAAACCGCCGCCTAAAGTCAATATCTACACATATGCATGTTACGTTAATATGTATATATATTCTCATAAAATTAAGGCAAATCAAGTTAAGCTAGTTGCACCGACTCCTGAGTCACGGGGGTACCATAAATGATGGTACGATGCTAATGAATATTATTATAATTTTATTGGTGATGCATATCCTAATTATACATTATATTAAAAGTAATTGTTAGTGCCTATACTATCATTTAAAAAGAGAACATGAAAATGAGAGAGAGAGAGAGAAAGAGAGGGGAAGAAAAAAGAGTAACAAAAGCTCCTAATAGGGCCCATGTCACGTCTCCTCAGGGAGACTCAAGATGTGATCTTCATCTTTCTCCACTGCACCATACCATTTTCTTTCACATTCTTCCCCTTCCTTCCCAATACATCTCATGCCAAAAATACACAAGAATTCTTCTGTGACAATCATGTCCAGTGAAAGAGCAAAAGATTCTACAGAAGGATCGTCACGATCTGCCGGTGATCAGCAGCAGCAACAACCAGCACCGGTGAGCCGATACGAATCGCAGAAACGGAGAGATTGGAACACTTTTGGACAGTACTTGAAGAATCAGAGGCCTCCAGTTTCTCTTTCACAGTGCAACTGTAACCATGTTCTAGAATTCCTTCGGTATCTTGATCAGTTTGGAAAGACTAAGGTTCACTTACCTGGGTGTGTCTTTTTCGGACAACCCGAACCGCCTGGTCCATGTACCTGTCCTCTCAGGCAAGCCTGGGGAAGCCTCGATGCACTAATCGGAAGGCTTAGGGCTGCATATGAAGAGAACGGCGGGTCACAGGAATCAAACCCTTTTGGCAATGGAGCTATTCGTGTTTATTTACGCGAAGTTAAGGATTGTCAAAGTAAGGCGAGAGGAATACCCTATAAGAAGAAAAAGAAGAAGAAGATTCAAATCAAGGTTAACGACGAAGTGAAGCCTTCGAAGCAGCCCACTTAGCTCCTTCTGAATCGGGTAAATACTAATTTCATTACAAGAATGATAGAGATTAGTACTTATTATATAGAGATTTTCTCAGTGCTAAGTTCAAGTTTGTTGGTACATAATATGATGAAAACAAGTGTTAACGGAATAAAGGGTCGATTGTGATATGAACGATTAATCGATAGTTAGGAGGCTATTTTTAGACAGGACCTAGTGCTCATAAACCCTAAACCCACAAACTATATATTTTGTCGAAGATTATGGAGGGACAGTAATCTCTCTCTCTCTCTCTCTCATATCATGCAAAACACTGTTTATGGGGTTTCTCGAATTTAATATGTCTTTTTTACATGTTTACTTTACAATTGTTTTGGCTCTGTTGGGATTCGAGACGATTTTGTGGCTCCCATGGATCCAACAATGTTAACTGTTATACCTTGCATGTGATTTATATACATTAAAGTGGAAATTAAGACATACAAGTGTTCTTGCATGCTCATTTACATTTCACTGCTCAATCCAAAATCTAGGTACTGATAGACTTGTTAGTCACATTGTACAAAGAATTAGCTGCTAGCTCTTTCGTATGTAGCTCGTCGAAAACTATGATAATTTGGGAACATATCTAGGTAACAGTACTATCACTGTGTATATATCTTGTGTCTGATTGATTATATTATATTATGCCTGCATAGAGGAATGGATATATAATGCAATCATGCAAGTTTAAGTGACTCTAATTATATACTTATCAATAAGCGAATATGCTAATTGTTTTGCCTTGTCTAAAATCAGGTTCCTATGACATTAGTAAACATTCGGTTCATATTCTAGAATCTTCCAAGTGTTATTATAATTAAGTGTACTTCAAATTTTGTTTTGTTTTGCTGTTAATTTTTGGCACTATCTATTATTATTGTATTCTTGCTTCCAAAGGTTTACTCATAGGATGTAAAGGTAGGGGTACAAACGAACTGACTCGATTCCAGCAAGAAACTACTTGGGCTTGAGTGTTCTTGCTTACACAAAGAGTGCTTCTGATCGGCTTAGGACCATGACGATCTTTAAATATCTAATTTAAGCTCGGCTTTTCTAATTTTTTATCCAAGCTTGTGCGTGCCTTGTTTAATATAAGCGACAAAACTTAGACTTATGTTCAAGCCTAAACTCGATTTCAGGTTTGTGTTCAAGATCAAGCTCGCTTATGTACTTTTATTATACTATATATAACATACGTATCATATTTAATATAACATTTGATATCTCAAAAAATAGAAATAAGATATGGCATATAAATTATAGCACGTGATTTATATATTCATGAGTCGAACAAGCTATTTCTTGGGTTTAGCTTGTTTACTACTCGAGCTTTAAGATTCAACTCAAGTTGAATTAGTTTGATAAATCACTAAACTTGAACGAGATTTTAATTAAGACAATCCCAAGTTATTCTTGAACAACTCGATTCATTGGTCATCCTATATGCTAGGATTTGATAATGTGTTCGAAGGGGCAAGTGCGGTTTAACTACCAATGTTTGGAGGTACTCAATAGCTATGACCATCAATATAGAATAAGATTGGAACCCACTAGAGCTAGCCCATTTTCTCATTCATGATACTCCTAACTAGGCGTTAGGATCCCCTCCAATTCTCTCTTGAAAGGTCGAGATTTTATCACTTCAACAGTCTGACACGCAGAGATTTTAATCATTCAAAAGAGAATTGATAAATCATGTTTTTCTCGTGAAATTGGAAGAACCCTCCCAACTAGGAAGGGGTCCTATTTCAAATATAGAAAAAATGAAAATTATGGCTAGAATCTCAACTTCTTGACTAGCTTCTAGCTCTTGTCTTTTAGAAGGAGTAGAAAACTTTTTTTAAAAATTCAGGACAACCAAACATGTATAATTTGAAAGACTGAGACTCTTCTAGTTGAACCTGCAAACATTAATTCTACTTCCTGCCCACGTTTGAATTTAAGAGTCGAGAGATCTTTCCTAGAGGTATGACCTTCTGTTTTGATAGCTAAGTCACTCTTCCCTTTCCTTTCAGAGGATCAATCTATACCAAAAGCAAGCATTAATTCATTTTGTCTTTTTCTTTGGAGGTTATATTCTACTCTCTCTCTCTCTCTCTCTCTCTCGAGTGTTGTACTCTAGTCTTCTTTGTCCCACAAAGTGGTAACATTGTGTGGAATCCATGATTGAATGCCTCGTTTACTATACTCCCTCTTCCCTTCCTTGCACATGATGGTGCATGTGTATCATCTCATCAGTCTACTTGTTGGGTAAGTAGAAGTTAAAGATAGTCGATGACTAATGTTCATTATGTCCAGGAGTCCAAGGGATCTGGGGGATAGCTATTATTTATGGTAGTGTCGAACAATAGCTAAAATGGTGAAGAGGGTATAGCCCCTACAAGCCAAAAGGGCTGGAGTTGAGGGACGAATCAAACTTGATGCTCGAGAGTCTAAAGATTGAATCCCTTACCTTACATGTGGTTGGACGACGTTAATTCCTGCAAAGATGAACTTCCTTATGAAATAAATCATCTAGTTGGCTAGTCAACTAGCTATGTATGCTTGACTCTTTAGAAAGTATACAAGTGTTGAAAGAGTGAAGTCTAGGGACAATGGTAAATATGAGGAATGGGACCTCCAAACCGCCATACTAAAGAAGTTTGCAAGCAAGGGGAACATGTTGTATGGTATGAGTATATTGTGCATTTACACTTTCTCAGCATTAGAGTCTTCAACTCATGCAAAATATATAAATTGTAACCCTATTATTGTTCTGAAGTACAATCCCTCTCGTGGATGTAAGCAAAATTTTGTCAAAATTGCATATGCTCGTTTTTTTTCTTTCTTGTTAACTATTCCATTCACCCCATTTTCATTATTTCTCAGATGAATTCTCAAATGTTCGCTTCAAGCAAAGCATCATAATTTTGAAATTTGTCATGAAATTAGATGACATCACTACATATGGTTCCACAACACTGAGATCAATAAGGGAATGGTTTGACAGCATAGTTATACATAGCTCCACCAGACGTAGATGATTTTGAACCATTTCATATGCATTTAAATCCACTTAGGGGGAAAAACATTGCAAACTCCTTAGTCATTAACTTTGTGAGATAAGAAACCTCTCATTAATGCTTTATTTATCCATATTCTTAAAGAAAAACAAATACCTTAATATTACAAAATACTTTGTAAGCGACCCTAAAATCATAAAGGACCGAGTCCCAAACTTTTTTTCCTATATTCTCATAGACTTGAAAAGTTTTGCTTCCCCAAAAACCTAGTCCTTGCACCTTTCCTTAAACCTAGTTGCATAGCCAATAGTGAAGATCATCATATCCTTCACATAAAACCTACACTTAGTTGCCCTTGATGACTTGAAACTTCTAAGATTTTTGAGTAGTTGTAACTTTCTAAAATGAATGGTTTGTTAGGTGCCACACTCAATAAGAGCATATCCATTGGTTTGCAAGCTTACATTCCTTTCGTTTTTCGACTTTGCACTTAGTGATATTCCTTCTTCATAGAAACAATGTGCAAGTTTCAAGATTTGGTGGCTGATTGTGGGATAGGGGTGAGGTTGAAAAAGATTTTTTTTTTTTTGGTGTGTGTGTGTGGGGGGGGGGGGGGGGGGGGGGGGGTTTGCCCTTTGCATCGCCCATGTTGTATCACCGCAACTTTGTAAAGGATACTTAGTGAATCTATCTTTTCTTTTCAAAAAATCTATCTGCACCTAAAATTCACTGTTAGCATTTTTTTACAATATGAGTGAAATCTTCAATCAAGTTGGATTTTGGCACATCTGGCTCACTTGGCATATTCATCAAGAAGTGTTCAACATCATTTTTATGTAGATGTAAGAAGGCAAAATTTACTATTATGATGATTTTGATAAACTTACTATGAGTTGTACGATGAGAAAGAAGATGAAAGAAAGTAGATAAATGACTTTAATTTTAAGAACCCTAGAATTGGTTTAGAATATGATGATGAATTGACTGCATAGCACCAATGATTCTTTGGTTTAATGGTACTCTTTTACTTGTAAACGTTTTGCCTTCTTGAGGTCAAGGGTTCAAGTCTCCCTCCCCCTTTCTTTTTCCCCCCTCCCAAAAAAAAAGATAAAAAAAAGTTTAAAAAAATAAAATAAAATTGAATGCATAGCATATTTTTGTATACTAGGGCCTAATTATAGGACTTAGAGATCCATGTCCCTGTATAGAGAACCCTTATGGCTCTTTTTTTTAGAATGGTAAGCAGAATTTGATTATGGAAGCTTTCCATAATAATAATGCATTTGCAAAAACACCGAGGTTTTCGATAACAACCACAGGCATTGCGATAAGCTTAGAGTTGTGAAACGTCTTGCCCAGATTCAGAGTTTATTGATATTTACTTGGGGCTCATTTTACTGTATGCGAGAACTTTGGGGGATAATTCCATAAATAGCATAGATATCAACATAATCACAACTTTATAATGTCTCTGTGGATAACTCCTTAACCACTCCGAACAAACCCATCTTGATATCGACATAATCACTACTTTTGCATTGCATCTACGTATGCTAAATACAATAAAAGGCACCAAGTGAGGTAGTCCAATGGGTTACCGACTGAACTTCTTACCTTGAGGTTGGAAGTTTGAGTTTTAGAATCCACATTGAAACTCGGAAGTTGACTGTTATGTTAGTTTAATTAGGTTAATTTCCGAGAGGAGTAACGGGCGCAATCAGAAACCTCATGAGGTGGTCTCTAAGCGCTCTCTTTTATCTCACCCATTTTTTTGCTTATCAAAAAACATAAAAAAGAAATACAACACAATGGAAAATACTATGGATCTCAAATTTGGGATCTCAAATTAATATGGACTCTTGGATAAGTGGATCTCATTAAAAAAATTCATGAGACCCGCTGATCCTAGGATCCAGAGTCATTTGGAATTCTATTTGGGATTTAAAATTTGGAATCTCTAACATTGCTCCGACACAATACATGGTGGATTTTATCAATATTTTGTTCCTACAGTAGGTTTATGTCTGAGAATATGCTTACTACACTCTTTATGGAAGCTTGATGAGCCATTTATTTGCTTTTGGTGTCTCTCTCTCTCTCTCTCTCTCTCCCTCCCTCCCTCTACATACATGTGTGTGTGTGTGCTGTACAGCAGCTAATGCTGATGTCTGAGTTAAAATTCAATGCAGGACTATGCAACAGGAGAAGTGGATGGGAAGGGTTAGAGGAAGACCAATTCTGCAAAAGCTGGTTCTTTCTTGAATCTGATATGGGCAGGAAATAGTCTAGCTCTGAATAATATATATGTCCTGAATAATTTATACATCATGGTGGCCTCACAGCTGGTCTGGTTTTTCATTGGATGTACCACCTTGTGTTATTATAGTACTATTATCTTATTTATAGTTTTGCTAGAACAGAGAGACTATTTCTTGTAGCAAAAAAACATCTAGAAACTTCTCTTCGATCCATTGATGTCTATAGCAATTAAGGTGCCTCTGTGCATGTTTCTTGGTGTCATTAGTTCCAGAATGAGTCCTGATATTTAGCTAGTTTTATTGTATATCCATTATAGACTTCTTGAACTTGCAAAGTGGACAACCAAGTGGCCCAGCCGAGTTGGACACCACGAATTCTATCAAGATTCTGTCACCTAAGACATCAACAGGTTAATCATCGTCAGAAGGCTTGATTTCTTTTGTTTTCTCTTTTTGAATTCTATTGTTGTTTCTTTCGAATTTCTCTTCGCCTATTTGTGCGTTTCTTTTTCTATACAATAATACTTCTCTCAATGTAATAAAAAAACATACGAAATCGATGAAATACTTCCCGAAATATGACAAACAATCAGATGGGTAGAGTCAAACATTTCGGGTTAAACGATTACGTGTCGGGTTAAATGGGTGACGGGTGAAAAATATGTAAACCTGTACACGACATGTTTAATAAACGAATAAAAAATCTCAACATAAACATGACTCGTTTAATAAACAGGTAACACGATACAACTTGTTTAACCCTTTTAATTTAAAAAAATTATATTGACAAATTTTAATACTCTACCTTTTTTTTATTATCAATTGCACTTACCTCAAAAAAGAGAAATTTTTAGCCAAATTTCATAAAAATAAGACTTGAAGGCTTAAAAAAAACAATAGACCATTACTTTTTATAGACAACTCAACCCTCCCCATCTCCCCTTATTTTTCAATGTGGGACAAAAACAAAAAGCAATGGTTTGCCTTTGTCTTTGAAGTGCTCCTTATCTCCTCTATTTTGCCTTTGAACTACTACCTGACTTTTTTTTTTAATTGATTTTTTTACTTTTTTTTTCTTGCTAATTTTTTAAAAAAATTATTAATTTATTATTATATTAATTTTATTTAAACGGATAAACGTGTGATAAACAATTTGACAGGTCTCACCCAAACACGACCTGTTTATTAAACGTGTTTGGCGTGTCAACCCATTTATCACCCAAACTCATTAAGATCTTACTCAAACCCGCTTAATTTGTGTCGATTCATGTCGATTAATCGTGTCATGTCGAATTTTTACAGCCCTACAGATGGGTAGTCGATTTTTTTTTTTACTTCTTGAAGTTATAGTTATTTGTTTCAACCATACCAGACATGCGTTTTTTTTTTTGGGAAGGAAGGTGCCCCCAAAAAATCAAGGCCTCTCACTGGTATGATCTGAAGCTAAATTTCCTTAATCTTCGGCTAAAATGCAGTTTTTAAATATGACGACTGATGGTGTGTGTAGCACGACAAAGCGAGATGGGGATTAATGGGTCACTGAGTAACTCAATCTGAGCTTCAAGGCCCTTGAGATTTGATCAGGAGGAAAAGGGCTAACACATAGGAAATTTATTGTGGTTCACTAACTCAGGAAGTTTAGCTAATCCACTCTCAAAGGAATCTCTTACTCTTAGGATTTATATTCATAAGAAGAGAGATTATACAAAGTATTTGTTTAGGCTATAATTGTATCTATGGCCTTGTTGAGGGTTGTGCCTCATATATATAGTCTTCGAGGCTTCGTGCGATCCTGGGCGTGATCTTTGCCCTTTCCTTGTAATAGTTGTTTCATGCGACTATCATGGACATTACTAAGGCGATTGCGACTTTTTTTGCCTAGATGTACGGTCGGTACGTTATGTGTGGTACTTGGGTGGAAGTCAGCTGTCTTTGGTGTTATTCTTGTGGAGGTGTAGCTGCTGAAGAGGAGGTATCGATCTCGGGTTCCTTGGTTAACCAAGATGGGTTAAATGACCTGAGCTTAGAAGGCCCAAGCAGAATATCTGAGCTCAACTTTAGGCATATTTAGGATATTATCAGTTGCCCCCTATTCCCTAGTCAAGTAGGTTACATGAGTTGGGACTGACCTCTGACCTAGGTGAGTGAGGTTGGCATGGTTCGACCTTGGGCTTCGCATGATGGGACGTTTCTCGAACTGTTACGGTATTACAAACGTGCAATCATTTTTGCCTCGTTTCTTGCACACGTTCTTCACCCCTAGTTCCTCGTGTCTGTTCATATGCTTGCCATAAATACATTTTACAGGAGAAAAGCCTCATTTTTCATCATTTCGAATTTCTTTTACATTCTTCTTCCAGATTTCCTTCCTTTGTTATTTCCATTCTCATCGTCTTCATCCTTCTTGCGATTTAGGGGTTTTACTGATAAATCAAATTGGCTCTGAATCTTTGTGAAACTTGCTCAGATCATTCCTTGAACTCATCTCTGGTCTTCAATCGTTGATTGTCTCTGACTAGGTACATCCTCTACCTTGTTTCCTTTCTTAGCTCCTTCTAAGGTCTCTATAAATTCTGGATCCTTCAGATTTGAGGTGGTTATTCCATTTCTAGACTTTTCGTTGTTATTTCCTTAGGAGTCGAGGATGTTTCTTGTCTTTCCTTCCTATCTTCTTAGATCCTTATTCCACTACTAGGGTTTTCCTTTTTGTCATTGGAGCCTTGATCCCAGGGCTCTTGAGGATTGCTTCTCAAATGTTCCTCCCTTATACATTTTTTTTTTAACCTCCATTTCTCCTAGTTCACTATGTCTGTCTCTTTTGAAGCCACCGCTTCGTCTGTCTCTCTTGCCATGGGGGACAAAATCCCCCAAGCTAGAGGAGGATGACCTGAGGCATATGGGTGAGAGATAGATAATTTTCCAGGAGTTGATTCTCTAAATGCCGAGGAGGGGGCAGAGGTCCCTCTGCCTCTATCGGGTCTTGTTCCTGGGTCTAAGAAGTCCCAAAAATGGAAGTTCAAGAAAGGCGGGGTTGTGACTTTTGGTAGTGCTGGGGGTGTTGAGGTTGCTCCCAGAACTTCAAACCTCATAGGTTTCAATGAGGTCACCCCTCCCTTTCTAAGTGTCCTTTCTGCCGGGTTTGGCTTTCCCCAAGGCATGCAATACTGGTCTCCTCATGTAAACATCTGATAAGACACCATAGTACCTAAGAAGGTTTGTTTCTTTGCTGCTTCTTTTGAGAACGACCTTAGGTTTCCCTTACACCCTTTTCTTAAGACTGTTTTTCAACTCTTCAACGTTTGTCCAGCCCAAATTTCTCTCAATTTTTGAGGCGTTTTGGTGGGTCTCCTTGTCTTCTTTAAGAAGAACAAGCTCAGTGTTCCTACGATACCTTTGCTCATGAATTTTTTTAATGTTCAGTTCTCTCCCTCCGATGACTTCCTTTACATTGCTAAATAGGTGGGAGTCCCAGTTTTGATTTTTAACTTTTCGAGCTCCCATAAGGGATGAAAAAAGCTCTTTTTCTTCTTGTCTTGGAAAGAATGAGAGTTTAACCTAAGGGATGCCACTAATACCTTTCCCGTACCTCGGGATTGATCTGTCCCTGACAACCTGGATAAGTCCCTGTTGAAGTGGCCTAGTCTAGGTTTTTTCTTTGATTTGGTATTTTGCTTGTTGACCTCATTTCTTCTTCTTGTTTTTAGGTATCCATCCCAAACGCGGTGTAAAGGACATGCTAGTTCTACTAGGCCTTGAGGACTGTAAGCCTGAAAGATATTCAGAGCTTATCAAGCCTTTAGTGCTTACTCGATTTGGGTTTAGTTCCCCCGAGGTAAGGGTTGAGACCCCCATTCCAAAATCCATGGTCGGAGTTGAAGATTCTGCTTGTAAGGCTTTCCTTCTTCATCCCTAGCTATACCTTTTCTTCTTTCTGATTTATTGACCTATTTACTTTAATTTTTCAGGCCCTAACTCGATGGCTACAGATGTTGAGGTAGTAAGGGCTAAGGAGGCCTAATTTAGGAAATGTAGAAGTGGTGGAAAACACAAGGCTGAAGTCAAATCCGGATGTAACCTGGGTCCTCTTAAAAAAATGTCACGAGTAAGCTCGTCTTTGCCCCACCTTATCAGATGACTCTCTCACCTCCACTGGCTCTCTAGAAAACTTCTTTGTTAGTGAAAACTATGAAGGTTTCCTCTTCTCAAGGAGTTCTTGTTCCCCAGAAGACTCTGAGGGTATCTCTTCCTACCTTTATAGGGCCTTTGAGATCTGCTGAGGTCTCATCCTCCCCTTCATCGGTAGAGGTGGCAGGATCCCTCGAGGTCATTACTCCCTTCCTGCAAGATTCTTTCTCCTAGAAGTCTGTAAGGGTTCGCTCATTAGGGACGTGAACCTTGATGCCGCTGTTATTTCATGTGTTATCCTTGAATCTGGCATTCATGAGGTTTTCTTAATGCCTTTGTCTACCTCGGCTACCACTGCTTTGTATGGAGCAGCATCGGTAAGTTCTAAGCTTTCTAACCTTTATTTTTAGGGTAGGTAGTTTTTCTAACCTTATTTCTTTTTTGGTTTTATAGTTGAAAATTCATGTAAGTGCCTTGGTGAGTAGAGTTCGAGCTTTGGAGAGGGTTGCCGAGGTGTCCCAGAAATCCTCGAAGGCCTCCGAGCTTAAGGTTGCTGAATTGGCATTTGCCAACAATGATCTAAAAGCTCAAGTATAATATCTAAAGGCTTAGCGTCAAGGGCTGAGCTCAACAAATAAGAACCTCGAGGCCAAAATAAAAGAGAAAAGTGATGAGCTCAAGCTCAAGACAGAGGCCCTGTTCCAAGCTCAAAAAAATGTCTTCGAGGCTTGTGATGTTGTCCATACTATGAAGAATGAGTACAAGATGTGAACAGAGGTCAATGTTATAATGTTGAAGGAGGTTGAAGCTGAGAGGGCCAAGGTTAGAGAGCGAGATACCCCGATATCAGCGCTTTAAGATGAGTCTGCTATAAAGTGGGTTGTGAGGTATTTTGTCTTCCAAAAGCAAGCCATGGATATACACCTAGATCAAGACTTCGACTTTGATCCTCCTTTGGGCAAGGAAAAAGAAGGTCTAGCTGTGGATAAGGAGGCTGAAGTTGAGGTTTTGACTTTTGGTGTTGTTCCTAAGGCTGAAGGTTCTACTGTTGTCCATGCTGGGGATGAGGTTGAGGCCCCTAAGCCTGTTCCTACTGACTCTAAGGTTCAATCTCTTGAGTTGATTCCTATCGAAACCGAGGTCCTGACTTTTGAGCTTGTTCCACTCCTACCACATTCTACTAGGGTGGCAGTGAAAATTCATATGATTGATCTAGCAGTTCCTCTTCCTTCAACGGTTCTTGCTAGTGATGGGGTCTCTGCACGTTTACATTTCGAAGGTCTTCCTACTTCAACTAATACTTCTCCTACTCTAATTGTGCCAGAGAGAGTGGTTGCCCCTAAGATGCCTTAAACTGCTGAAGAAAGTGTAGATTCAATTGTGGTCCTTTAGGACTTTCGTTTTAAAATTTCTTACCTTTGTAATTTTTTTTGGAAGGAATGAAAAGCTATCTATCTTGTTATGTCCCCTTTGCCCCTTGCTTCAAGGATAAGCTTTGTTCTTCTGGGAGCATTTTTGTCTTGGTGAATTTCCAAGTATGAGGTATATTCTTGAGAAGCTCATCTTAGATTTATGAGTTGAAGGGCTTATTGTAGTTTTATAAGCTAAAAAGTTTATCATTCGTTTATGAGCTGAGGAGCTCATCATAGTTTTATAAGTTGTAGAGCTCATCATAGATTTATGAGCTAAAGAGCTCATCGTTCATTTATGAGCTGGGGAGCTCATCATAGTTTTATGAGCTGAAGAACTCATCGTTTGTTTATGAGTTAAGGAACTCATCTTTCGCTTATGAGCTGTGGAGCTCATCGTAGTTTTATGAGCTGTAGAGCTCATCTTTAATTTGTGAGGAATGAAAATTGATCTGAAACTTCTCTTTTATTGTAATGAAGCATTACAAAATTTGAATCCTCATCTATTGAAAGAAAATTTTCAAATGATCAGCGTTCCAAGCGTGAGGCAAAACTCTCCCTTCTTCAGTCCGCAACTCATAATTCCCTGGCCTAATTGCTTTGGACACAATGTACGATCCTTCCTAGTTGGGCCCTAACTTTCAATGAGTGGGGTCCTTTTCAGCTAGTAGGAGTTTCTTGAGGATCATATCTCCTACTTTGAAACTCATGTGTTTGACCCTTCTATTGTAATACCTTGTTATCTTTCTCTGATAGTCTAGGATGCATTGTAAGGTTTTGTTCCTTTTTTCATCCAAGAGGTCGAGATTGACTAGAAGTGACTCATCGTTTTGCTCGGGGTTGATGAACTCCATTTTGGGAGATATGATGCCTATTTCCATAAGGGCCAGTGCTTCATTGCCATAAGTCAATGTGAAAGGTGTTTCTTAAGCTGTTGATCTGGCGGTAGTTCTGTAGGCCCATAACATTGCTAGCAAGTGCCCCCTTCATCGACCTTTTAAGGCTTCAAGATTGGTCTTCAAAGCTGCTTTTATGGTTTGAATGATCACTTCTACTTACCCGTTTGACTGAGGATGAGTTGGTATAGAGAAGTATTTTTTTATGCCTAGCTCGACACAAAATCCTTTGAACCTTGAATTGTCAAATTGTTTTCCATTATCTAAGACCAGTGCCCTTGGGATCCCAAATCTGTAGATTAAGGACTTCCAGGTGAAACTCTGGATCTTCTATTCTGTAACCTTCACAAGAGGTTCCACCTCAGCCTATTTGGTAAAGTAATCTACCCCAATTATCACAAATTTGCATACCCCGTGCTTGTTGAAATTGGGTCGAGTATGTCTAAATCTCACTGTTGGAATGACCATGGGTTAATCACCGAGGTGAGGAGCATTGGTGGACAGTGTGGAATATTGGCATATGCTTGACCAGTTCTACTGTGTCCCTGAGCATGGTTGGCCAAAAATATCCCTACCCTAGAACTTTGTCCGCCAGAGTTCAAGCTCCGATATGGTTTCCATAGATTCATTCATGGATTTTCCTTAGAATGTAATCAGCTTCCTCATCTCCTACACACCTTAGAAGCGGTGCAGAGAAGCCTCGTTTGTACAAGTTTCCTTGGAGGATGGTGAATCCAGATGACCTGGCTCTTAACTTTGCTACTTCTTTAGAATCTACTAGCAGGGTTCCATTCTAAAGATTCTCCCAATTGAATCCATTTATGTTGGCTGAATCTGTACAGGGAACACTTCTTCGGCCTCGGAGCTCACAAGTGGCTTGACTAGGTGTTTAACTGCAATCAACCTATCCAAGTTCTCTTGAAAGGCAGTAGATAGTTTGACTACGGTGTCGACTCGGGAATTTTCTGCTCTGAGAACATGTATGACCTTAACCTGCATAAAATTTTTCATTAGCTTTTGTACCTTCTTTAGATATAGAGTCATTCTTTCTCCCTTAACCTCATATGTTTCCTCAATCTGTTTCATTACAAGCTAAGGGTCGCTATGAATCACGAGTTGCTCTACTTCCATGGAATGTGTCATATTGAGCCCAACAGCAACAGCTTCGCACTCAGGCTCGTTGTTTGCATCTTTGAAACCGAATCTGAGGGCATACTCAATGTGTATCCCGTCTAGGGAGGTCAGGATCAGCCCAGCACTACTGCCTTGGGCGTTAGTGGCACTATCTATAGAAAGCATCTGTGTCAGGAAGTCAAAGACCAGTGGGGTTGCATCTAGGGTTGCCCCATGATCTGTTGTGAATTCTATAATGAAATCAACCAATATCTATCATTTGATAGCAATTTTGGGCTTAAACCTAATCTCGAACTCACTAAGCTCAATTGCCCATTGACCAACCAACTTGACGATTATGGCTTGTGCAAGACCTATTTCATTAGCTGATCTATGGGGATTTATATTGTGTGGGCCTGGAAATAAGGCCTGAGTCTCCTTGCAATTGTCACCAAAGCTAAGGCTAGCTTCTCCATCTTTGGATATCTCTCATATGCTCCACTCAGAGCTCTATTGCAATAGTAGACTAGTTGTTGAACTCTGTCTTGTTCATTAACTAGTGTTGTGTTGAGAGAAATCTGGGACAACAAGGTATAAGGTAAGTACCACCCCCTCTCTAGGGCACACGAGGACTGGGGCCAAGTTGAGGTAATCCTTGAGGGCTTGGAACCCACACTGTGCATCCCACTACAATGCTTTTTCCAATACTTAGAAGAAGGGTTGGCATTTATCGCTTAAACTAGAGACAAAGCGACTTAAAGCTTCTATCCTCCCTTTAGATGTTGAACCTCTCTTGTGTTTGAGGGTTGTTGCATGTTAATTACAGCTCTAACCTTCTCTGGTTTAGCCTCTATACCTCGGCTATCGACTATAAAATTTAGGAATTTTTCGGGAAAGACCCCAAAGACACATTTTACTGGGTTGACATGGAACTTAGTTTTTAATAACTTCACCAACATATCATCGATGTACACCTCCAATGATGTCTCGATCTACTTCTGGAACATATGATTCACCACTCGCTAGTATGTGGTGCCATCATTCTTTAACTCAAACGACATAACTTGGTAGCAGTATGTCCCCTACTCCATTAAGAATGATGTTTTCTCTTGATCCTTAGGTTCATCCTGATTTGGTTATATCCTGAAAAAGCATCCATGAAACTAAGCAGTATAGGCCCAGTTGTGGCATCCACGATCAGATCAATCTGGGATAAGGGGAAGCTATCCTTTGGGCATGCACGATTTAGGTCAGTGAAGTTAATACAAAGGCGTGACTTACCATTGGTTTTCTTTACAAGAACCACATTGGCCAGCCAAGCTAGATAATCTACCTCTTTGATGGCCTTGGCATGGAAGAGCTTGGAGATTTCTTTATTTATAGCTCTCTGGTGCTCTCGAGCAAAGTTTTTTTGTTTCTACTTGATGGGTTTGAAGGTCGGGTTTACGCTAAGTTTGTACATTATGATTGTAGGATCAATCTCCTACATGTCTTCTTGCTTCCATGTGAAGACCTCGATGTTTTTTTTCAGAAATTGGATAAGGAGGTCATTGATTTTTTTGAGCAGTCTTGACCCCACATACACCAAGTGCTCTAGGTTTTCGTCGAGTTGGATTGGCTCCAGCTCTTCTAAAGGCATGGGCCTTGTTTCTAGCTCGTCTCTCATGTCAAGTTCATCTAATTATATGGGTTCAACCTTCTTCTTTTTCATAGATGCCATATAACATTCTCATGTCACTCGCTAGTCTCCACGAACCACTCCAATGTCATTTTCAGTAAAAAATTTCATCAATAGATGATAGGTAGAAGGGATAGCCCTCATGGCGTTAAAAGAAGGTCTCACCAGTAGAACATTATACGCTGATGGAGCATCGACGACCAGAAATCTCACTATGGTGGTGGATTGGCATATATGGTCTCTCATTGTGAGAATGAGCTAGATTGAGCCTAGGGGTAGCACCCTCGCTTCATAGAATCCAAGTAGGTGAGTTCTCATTGGCTCGAGCTAGTCTCTACCAATGTTCATCTTGTTGAATACTGATGTAAAAATAATATCGGCAAAGCTTCCATTATTAATTAGAACCCGGTGGACAGTCCTGTTGGCGATGATAACCCTTACCACCAAGGGATCATCTTGAGGATACTGGCAGCCTTTGAGATCTGTGTCAAAGAAGGTAATATCCATGCTTAGTCGAGAGTTTTGAACACAGCCTATACTTCCAAAACGTCCTATGCTCTGAATTTCTGCATTTGGGCCTTTCTAGCTGAGCTGGTTTTCCCACCTCTAGTGAATCCCCCTAGTATTACCCTTATCTCTCTCAAGGGCCGTTGTCTATTGATGCTACAAATAAGCTTGTTGTTGGGGTGCTGGAGGTAGGTGAGCTCGATTCTGATTGTCTTGCACCACAAAGCGACATAGTTGCCCTCTCTGAATTAGGAACTCGATCTCCTTCTTCAGCTAAATGCAATCATCGGTGAGATGGTTTTGGTCTCGGTGATACTCACAGTACTTTGTTGCATCCTATTTTGCAGAACCATCATTCATTCACGGTGGCCACCTAAGAAACTTCTCGTTTTATACTTCATAAAGTACCTAGGATACTATGGCTTTAAGAGGAGTGAACTATCACGGTACATACCTCGGTTGTAGCTCTTGAGGTAGAGGTTCTAGACAATCTCTAATATCACATATCTTATTTAGGGAGCGTTCACTGTCTCTTCGTGGAGAGCATTCTCAATTCCACTCCTTCCTCGGACTTCTATCGTTCCTCTTCTCCTTCTCCTTGTAGGTAGTAGAACTCCCAGCTTTGGAGAGGAGAGTTTCCTCACCATTAATATATTTCTCTGTCTTGGCAAGGACCTCAGTCATACTGGCTTGTGGGTTCTTAGAGATCGAGAACATTAAGTCTTTGGATTGAACTCCTAACCCAACAATGAATGTAGTGAGGGCAAATTTCTCTTCAGGGATGTCTATTTTTAGAGATTCTAAGTTGAACCTTTGAACGTAGATTCGCAGTGTTTCGTGTGGCCCTTGCTTTACGTTCAATAAGTGGCAGCTCGACTTTTGGTAAGTTCGAGCTCCTTTGAAATGTGACATAAATGAAACAGAAAGTTTCCTGAATGAAGAAATAGAAGTTGGGGTCAGCCTATTGAACAAGGCTAAGGTTGAGCTCTTCAGTGTGATAGCGAAAGCTCGACATCGCACTAAGTCTTGATAACCATGCAACTCTATCTGGTTCTTGTAGGTGTTGAGATGGTCCATGGAATTCCTTGTCCCATCAAAGGCCTCTACTTGTGGCATTCTGAATTTCGGTGGAAGAGGGAAATGCAACACTTCTACGGTGAAGAGAGATTATGTTTACTGGACCAGTGCATCCATAGTCACTGCAGTTTTGCACCTCACAACCTCCTTCATGCAGCTGGGCTCTTGTTGAATCACTTTGAAACACTGCTCCAAGAATTGCTCTTTTTTTTCCTGCTAGAATAGGGGAGGCTCATTCCTGTGAGTTCCCCTGTTCTGGCTTTGTACTTACTTTTCATCCTAGTTCTTTTGAATTCAATGATGGGCATTGCCAACTATCTGGTTGTGTTCATTCTCCTCCGTAATGTCCCTTAAGGGATTGAAATGTTGATGTTCCCCAAGTGGAGGATCATTATGGGCTGGTTGTGCCATTTGGGGATATTAGATGAGATTTAATAACTCTTTATTTTGCTGGAAGAGGTGTTGGTTAGCTAGGCAAAAGGCCTTAAGCTCGTTATTCGGAGGAGGATCCACCATAGGTGGGTCAACCTCTGGATTAGGCAAGAAATCACGAAGATTTTTCTGTTGTCTTCTAGTGGCAACCTATTATTGGTTTTGCAATCGGAGGGAATTTATCTAACTTTTGCTCATATTGCACATAGAAACCATCAATTACTAAAAGTGATCAATAGAATTTTTATAGGAACAGTCGTTCCCACAGACGGCGTCAACTGATGGTGTGTGTAGCACTACAGAGCAGAGATTAGAGATTAGTGGATCATTGAGTAACTCAGTCAGAGCTCCTAGACTCTTGAAATTTGAACAACAGGAAAAGGGATAACACACAGGAAATTTCGGGAGCTCAGCTAATCTACTCTCAAGAGAATCTCTTGCTCCTAGGATTTATATTCATAAGAAGAGAGATTACACAGAGTATTTGTTTAGGCTACAATTGCTTCTATGACCCTGTTGAGGGTTATGTCTTGTATTTATAGTCTTCGAGGACTCTCGCGATCCTGGGTGTGATCTTTGTCCTCTCCTTGTAATAGTTGTAATGGGGATCATGTAGGAATTGGATAGATAGGTTGTATATTTCATGCAATTATCATAGACATTGTTAAGGTGGTTGTTGCTTCTTTGCCCAGATGTACGGTCGTTACATTATGTGTGGTGCTTGGGTGGAAGTCAACTGTTTTCGATGCTACTCTTGTGGAGGTGTCACTGTTGGGGAGGAGGTACCGATCTCGGGTTCCTTGGTCAATCGAGATAGGTTGAATGGTCTGACCTTAGAAGGCCCGAGCTCAACCTTAGGCATATTTAGGATATCATCAACAACCATGTTTAGTAGAGAGAGATGAAACTTGAGCTCCGTAATGGCCTCTGGTTGCAAGATCCTAACTACTAAGGTGGTCTGAAAGAGGTAAAGAGTAGACTATCTTACCTATTTAAGAGAGGTTTATTTCCCAAACTTAGATGTATGACGTATGGTTCGGTGCTCTATGCATGTGTCTCCGTGTGTGACTCTCCTAAGAGAAATTTAAGGAAACGTACCTCTATGGATTTTCTTATCTTGTAGTCTTTTTTTTTAGTATCTCTAGTTAGAAGAGTACCAGTTAATTATAATGAAGTGATCAATCAATGTATTAGCTTTGACAGTGTCATTACATGCCGATGGGCCGGAACAAAGTTATGCCCTCAGACAGTCTAAAAAATTAGGGTAAATGTAACCTTGCATTTGGCTTTATTACATGGACACTCCCTCACATTTCAAAAACTACACTTAGACCCCAATAGATAGATCTCGTTAACGGTATAACAAAAAGACTAACTTACCCAACATTTAATTAATTAAAAATTAGAAAAATCAAACCCATTACCCAAGTCTCTCTTTCTCACTCACTCTCTCTTTCTCTATATATGAGAACCCCCCTAACACCTGACGGTGCAGCACCAAGCCCCCACGACCCCACTTTTACCAATATCCATTACCAACGCCGTCGAAAATCCAAACGCAGTAGTGAATCCAACAAGCAACACCTCCAACACCAAAGGGACCCACCTACAACTGATACCACCGCCTCTCCCAGTTCGAAACCCACCGCGGATTCGATTCTACACATATTAGCTTTTATTGTAGATATGAAATTGAATCACCACCTACACACAACAAATCTGGGATCATATCCCAAATCTAATTCCTTGCTTGAGCAGAGTTGAGGATTGATTGATGATCAAAGACTTGGAGTTTTCAGATCTAGGGTTGGTGGTGAGTGGGTGTTTGATTCATTCTTCTTCATGGGTTTTGCATATAGAGTTGCACAAGTTAGAAGGGATGTGACGTTGTTAGACTACGTGGGGGAGGAGATGGAGTGAATGTAGGTAGGGTTGAGGGGAAGCCACAAGTTTTGAAAAAAGGGTTGGCTGTGGAATTTGATCTTTGGGAGGGGGTGGTGGCAGGTTTGGCTAGGGGTATGGGTATTAGGGCGTTGAGAAGGAGAGTGGTTGGTCTCTGGGTGGTTTTCGATACCCACCGTAGTGGTGAGTGACGGTGGCGGTGGCAGTGGTGTTAGATTTATGGATTTAATTCTTTATCAGAATTGATTATCAAAATTAATTAATAATTAGAGGATTTAACTCTAAAATAGATGCATAACACTACACAACTAATTAAATTGTGTAGTAAATTTAATATTGCATGAAAATTATGTAAGGCGTTTAGGCAATTATCTAATTAAATTGCACGAATAATTATTTAGATTAACTTCATTCTAATGTGTATAATTGTCTTTTTAATATTTATTTATTTGCTTGTTTAATAGAGATTTTGACATGACAAAATGGTATTTAGGGTATTATATTAAATTCTGTTGATGATTTCATTTTATCTCATTATTTATTTGATGTCCATTAGACAGCGGACATGTAACCGTTACACACCTTGAAATGTCAACAGATCTCAGTGTAGTTTTTAAAATATAAAGAGATGTTTACATAATAAAGTCAAATGTCAGGGTGTCTAAATATTATTTATCCCACAAATTATTAAGTTTTATCAACAATATTATCTAAATTTTAATGACTCACGTACGATTTAAATACATTTTTTTTATCAATTTGGTCCTCCACTAAGAAGTTTTTGGTTCCATTATCGATGATGACCGTACATTCTGCATTTGGTACATGGGATTTGAACGTGGGGTTGTCCATTCATGCCATCACTGATGGCACTTTGCCATCGGAATAGAACCGTAAATTATTTATTCCTTTTCAACTCGTAGGGAGATTCAACAACACAAAGGGAAGGAGAGAGTCAGCCTCATGGTGGCCATCCAAAGTGCTCAAAGTGAGAGAAATATGCTGAGAATGATGTGCCCAAATAGCAAATAGAATAATCCCAAGGAATAATGCAAATGCAAGTGGTAACAAAAACGAATAATCTATCTTTGATCGGACTAACGTGAATAATTCTAATCTCGACGTTGAGAATCCAATACCGACGTAAATAATCTACCCTTGATCGGACCGGAGGAAGCTTAATCAAAGTACATGTAAACTGATTTAAATATCCTTGACCGTTAAAGTAAAAAAATATAACAAATAAAACCATAGAATGTTGAGCTAAACAAACCTCCTCCATCAACAATCACTTGTATGCTATCACTGTTATTAATAACTCAGGGAATGTGGATCTTCCACCCGAGGTAAACAAAAGAACTAAAAGAGGCCAGCCTGTGAGGTTGAATACAAAACAAAAATGAAATGACTTAAACTATTGGAAGGCCAAACAATGGGAGAATAGGCAGGAAAAAGCCTGTATCTAACTTTGTACCAGTGCTAACATTCAACTTACATCAAGAAATTCTAAGCAGGTAGCAAAAAGAAATTTTACGGAGAAACCCCTGATTTCAAAGAAGAAAATACAAAATAAACCATTCTTTTGTACATTTGATACCAGCTCTGAGCCTTCCTAGAAACAATTCGAGACCAATGTTCATAATGTGTAACACTACAAATTGAACCTCATTTTCAGAAACATGCTCGGGAGGATTCAAAACGCAGTGTGGGCGCAGCAATGTGCCATTCAAACTAAAGTTCAAGTAAGTCATGACAGTAAGAGTGTCTTCGTGTTAGGTTTGGAACCAAATCTATGACAAGTCTTTGGACTTAACAGTCCTACAACACACTACATTGAAAATCCTTCAAATGCAGCTCCATGTCACATAGAGAGGGAAAATGGAAAAACTGAAGAAACCCACCATATGCTTGTATTCAAAAAAAGGAAAAATAGAAATAGCAAGTGATATGTCTATTTCAACGTATTTATAGAAATTAATGGAACATCTATTTGATGGAAAGCAGCATGAAGTTGAAGGGGGTTGCAATTTGCACATCTGAATTGTGAAGGCCTAAAACTCTTTCTACTGGACAAGATACACAACGAATTTCATTCTGACATTGGCATCAGCATGGAAACAGAGGTAAAGTGCTTCAAATCAAATCATCTATGACGTTCATAAAATTTTAAAACAAGGATATAAAAACACTTTGCATCACAGAGTCGTTGGAAATCAACAGTGATAAAGCATCATATGCTGACACAATAGAATATGCAGGCATTAAAACTAGATATCCATAACAGCCCCAAGCTTCCATTAATCTATTCTGAGAAATATCAAACAAGAAAATTAATTTGTCAATGTGATGGGGACATAAAAAGTTAAATTAAGGACATTGAGCCAATCATAGGCAATAATCTAGAGAAGTTAACAAGTGGAACCGCCCCCAATGACATGTGAACAAGCGAAGGCAAAACATCCGTAATGTATATTGTCACCTACAAAACGGTAAACTTTTCTGCTGATATTTTGTTGATTCCAAAAAGTCCTACAGTAACCACAGTCTCTTCTCCCAAATGCAACTGAAACTTTACAAACTTCGCAGGAATATGAAACTCCAAAAGATGTGTACCACATAGAATCATCATTAACACCTCTTCCACATGGCTAGGTATAAAGGTCTGTAAAACAAAGAAACAGAACGTCTTTTAGAAAATAAAGTCTTAGTAAAAAGTCGGTAAAAATGCAACAATATTAACAAAACAGCTATTGTATAATCTTCATGATTCGTCGCCTCTTGTTCTACTCTGCTTATACATCAATTATATAGACGAAAATAGTTGTAACCTATACAGGTTAGGAATTCTTTTTTTTTTTCCGGGTAAATTGGAAATAGATTAGGGTTCATTTAGACCCTCTTGCAAAAGCTATGTTGGCAATATCAGTGCATAGAAAAGGCTACCAGTTCCACGGTAACTTCAGAATTTTGTTCTTCTAAGTTGGCCAATCTACAAGCACATTGGATCCCTTCTTGGAGTATGTGGAGTATCATGATCTGTTTGTTTCTTCACCAGATTCTAGTAATTCTCTATCCTTGTTCTAGTAAGAAGAATGTATTCAGGTGAATAAGGAAGCAGTCTACATGCTTCATAGGAATCAGTTTTTAATACTACTCTGTCCATCCTTATATCTTTCATCAGCTCAAGCCCATGTATCTGGCTCAAAGTTATGCTTTGATGCTGACTTAGAGGAAGTCGTCTAAGTAGGAGTTAATTGAGCCGAGCCTGAATGTGCTCAGATTCAACTCTATTGTGACTAGTAGAGCTCAAGAACTTGAGCCAAAAGCAAACTCAATTCCTCATTTAAAAATTTCAAAAAAAAATCCTACAACTTGATAATTAATCCTAAAATAATCAATTTCCCAGCAAAACCCCCCCCCCCCCTTTCCAAATATATATAATCAACCATAAAATCAAATCCTAAAAATTAATCTGGTTTGGAATCGTTCATCTTATGGATAAGGGTTATTTGGCAATAAGATTAGAATTATTTGTACACAAAAGAGCCTACTCGCCTAATTGAGCCGAGCATACTCGAGTCAATTCAGACCATTTGTGGCTTGGTTTTGGCTAGTTTATAAAAAAAAAATTTAGAAATGTTACCAAATTAAGTACATTTATAATTTGAAGAAGTCTGAATAACCAAAACCAAGTGAAGTCCGAACCAAGCTTGAGCTACTTGCACCGTTTAAGAAGCCTTCTTATCAGCAACATATAAGTAATACAACCGATGATCTCTTTCCATGCTAAGCACGGTTAGAAACTATCATTCCAAAAAAGACAAACGAAAAAATATAGCATTCTGGCCCTTGACACTGTAGCCATACTTCATAAAAAACCACTTGAAAGAAAGTGAGCCAAAAATCCAAATACGTGGAAAAGGCCAGAAAAGTTGCTATGCCATGGTAAATACAAACAATCATTCAGCATCAGTCAACACCACCAGATAGGGAAGAATTTATCATTCGCAGCCACAGTCCCAAGAGAGAGGACAACATTATTGACCACACATGCATAGCTATATACTTAAAGGAAACCACTTAACAGTAAGAAGTGAAAATATGTGGAAAAGCCTGGAAAAGTTGTCAGCCATAAGTTCAGACTCTATAGATGAAAAATGATGCAATGGATTAAGAATTTTGCTTTGGTCCTACATGTGCACTGCTTTACTATCTAACCTAAAGCAAAGACCTCCTAAGTCTGCAAAGAGTGAAGATACCCGACTTCCAACATTCATACAAAATTTTTCGTTCAAATTACAGAGCCAAGTTATCAGAGCAGCAAGCCGAAAAGCCTAATCAAGTATTATGTTTGAGATACTAAAGGAAAAAATCTTTCCCATGTATTATTATCAAATGATCCATTAAGTCACTAGCTAGTTTGCTGTTTAAGCCATTGGCAACGTCCTCCTGTTTCTGCAAACAAATACTCCTAACCTCTGAACTCCATCTCCATTTTCATTTCTAATCCCATCCTTAAGATACAGTTTCTTCAGAGATACATAAATAGTTCACATCTCCAAAGTGATCTTTCTATAAAAACTGCAACTATCATCTTCTAAGGCTTAACCTGATTCTAAGCCTTCAGTTCTATTGCTAAGCCTTTATGCATGTTCCCCAGTCATATTTCCACCTAAAACCCATTGTTCCACATAGGTACGCAAATATAACATAAACACACAACACAATAATCAAAGAAAAGTAATTCAAACATACAACACAACAATAATAGAATAAACATGAAACTTTCAAAGGAAATCATAAATGACCATTATGAAAAGATGAGCCCTGTTTTATGTTTAAAAACCTCTGTTCGAACAAATATTAGTCAATTCCACTCCAAGGGACAAGAGAGTTTTACCTGAAGAAATAACTGCCAACATGCGAATGCCTTTCAGCTTTCCAATAAATACCAAAATTGAAATTCTACCAACACTAATATCTACCTAAATAATCCTGGCTTTATCCAGTTAATGTATTAGAAGATGCATCTTTACCATTAGTATAACCAATACAAAGAGTACCTCAAACTCTTTGTCTGCATACAAACCTACATTTTGTCGCACAGTCACACCACAACAAAAACCATTTCTCTCTATATAAATTTTATCACAAGAAGTATCTCAAACAAATACCTGATGGGCACAATTTAAGCGCTTTGTATGTATTGATAATTTCTCAGTTAAATCCATTTTTGCATGGTAAGGTTCAAGCTCAAAAGTTGAATACATTAACTAATTTTAAAAAGCTCTTTCACCTTAATGCTATCCAAAACCCAGAACACCATGCAGATGACGATGGGCAGTGTAAATACCAATACCGGTTCAGCTAAATTTTTCTCAACAAAAGCAGCACCAAAGGATTACGGCAACAAGCATATTGAAGCAATCTATTTTTTTTTTTTTTTCACATATAGCTTCAGAACATTAAGAACCAATCAGATAATCTAAAGTTGACACTTCACAAGCTACAATCATGATTACCACAGTCAACTAAACAATGCTACATATTATTGTCAAACACCAATACAAAAGTTTTGATGACATCAATAAAACCCTAACTTCACAACCCCCCACCAAGCAAAACTTTCCGAGCTCCAAATGATGTAACACAAAGCAATATATAACAGCACAACTTACCAAGCTAAAAAAATGGTACCTTTGTCATCAAATGAACACCATCCCATACTCGACAAACCAATTTTTCTCAAATTCACAGAAAACTGCAATATAAAGCAGCAATTACCATCTAAAAGAACCACAAAAGTACATTGATTCAAGAAAACGGGTCCTTTAACATCAAAATAAATTTGCAAAGTTGATTTAACAGAACTTTCTTGCCTAATCTAGTTTTAAAACATACTTATAAATCAGCAATTAAAACTCCAAACAAATCAACGAAATAGTTAAACAGAATAAGAGATCTCCATGTCTCACCATCTGAAGAGCCTGATCTCTTGGCCTGCTTGATCTTCTCCAGCTGAACCTGAGTATCCATAAACAACTGCATCCTCTGAACCTCCAAATCCTTAGCAAACTGCATCCTCTGCTTCTCTAACTCCACCATCTGCTTCTGTTTCATCCCCTCAACCCTCTCATACATCTCCCCAAAACTCTCAATCGCCCTCGCCAACTTCCTCATCCCACCCTCCATGTCCCCATCCCCTCCCTCTTCACTTTCATCACTCTCACGCCCCACTTCATCCTCATCCTCATCCTCCTCTACCCCCTTCGCCGCGGCTGCTGCCACGGCCGAATAATTCCTACGAAAATACCCATCATCCACAGCCTGTGCCGCCCTTTTCTGTGGCAGCACCACCGGTGTCCCACCCATCCCCGGCTGTGCAATTGATTTATACGAAAGAGGGACAGCCATAGGCGGGGCTTGTGATGGCAATAACATCTGTAAGTGTGAAGCAGTACTCACAGAAACAAGTTTATTTTGCTGGGTGACATTCTTTTGCTTCACTGACCCAGTAGATGATCCTCCAATTAACACCTCCAATCTCGAATAGAACGGCCAAGAACTCGCTACAGTCCCATTCGATTCTACAACCTTGGCCTTCTCGATCTTGTACTTTTTCTTCAGGGTATCGATCCGATTCTTACACTGAACATCGCTACGCCGAGTTTTCTTCGTGTGACCATGAAGATCGTTCACAGCGTCGGCAACTTCTTGCCAGTCTTTCTGCCGGAGATTTCCCCGGTTAAGCTCCAAATACCGCCGTCCCCAAGCGTCGACAAGGGTCGATGTGGCCTCCTCCGACCAGCAATCCTCACGGAAGGGCAACGGCCTTGACGGCGCCGTCTGGGGAATTGGGGATTCGGTTGAGTCACCCATTGGGTAAGCTGTGGAGGCGAATCTGGTGGTGGATTAGGGTGGTTTTGGAGGGTGTGATGGTTGAGAGGTGATTTGAAAGGGTAAGAGAGAGAAGAAGACGTTGCGTCGGTGAAGGGGTTGGGTTGATGATAAAGATGAGCGGCGAGGATGCGCCGGTTGGCGACAGGCGCGTGAGTTGCATGTGTAGGGAGTAGGGGATAAGTTGGTACGGTGATGACTCGGTGAGGTCGCCGGGGAGAGAGAGAGAGAGAGAGAGAGAGAGAGCGCGCGTGGGAGAGACTGTCTGATTACGTCGTTGTTGTGTTTTGGTGAAGTTTTAGGTATATTTTTTCGGCTTCACTTCGTAGGGAAAAATAAAATAAAAAATGAGTGTTATATTTATCAAGTAAATGGCACCGTTGGTCCCTTAAGTTTGGTACTTATTGCACTTTTATCTTTAATATTCTAATTTTGATAATTTCGTCCTCCATGTTGTAACATCAGTTGACTGTCGTCCTTACCCCTAATGGCCGTCTAAAATTATGCCAAAAAGTGGCACATGAGCGACATGTGATGGAACAAGAAAGGCAATATAGTTATTTAATGCTCCTTCCCACCCATTTAACCGCTTCAGCTATGTTGCCCTAGCTTACAGTTGAATCATTCAACCATAAGCCAGGCAGAGGACGACGAAGACGAAGAGCAAGGGAGAAGCTAGATGAAGCAAGAAGAAAATGGAACGTATGTCTTACTATTGTGGGAGAAGGACAAGGATTTTTACTTCGTGGATAGATCAAAATACCGGTAAGAGATTCATTCACTGCGAGAATGATGCGGTAACTGTCAGTTTGGGTTGTTTTGAACTACTTAATTTTTTCAAAGGTTGAGCAATATTATTTGTTGTCTGTTGTATGCAGCAAAGTGAAAGATGTGGGTATTTTGAATGGTACAACCCTCCCATGTGTAACCGATCGAAAAATATCATTCCTAGCTTGCTGGTGAGAATCAAAAGACTAGAAGCACAATTGACAAGAATTCGACATAGAGAGAAGTTGTTGGGGATCTTGTTGGTTCTAACATGGTTGATTGTGTTGATGAATTAGAAGAACTCAGGCGTGAACATGAAGAAAGAGAGTAATCCTACACCTAGTTATGAATTAGGAAATTAAGAATGGCATGTGTTGTTTGGTTAGTCCAGAATGGTGTATTGTTTAATGTAATGTGGTGTTTTGTTTAGTCCAAAAGGGTTTGTTTAGATGTGCAGAAGGGGTGTGTTGATTATGTAAGAAAGAAAAGACATTTGTGTCATTTACTTATGAATGAAGTTCTCTAATCTTTTTTTCCAAAGACCTACTTATTTGTTTGATGGAATGTACTATGTAAAATAGAATAATACAAGAGGCATAATATGTGTACATAAACAAAAGAGTGGTTCATTGACAATATTCAAGCTACCCAATTTTATTACATTGTCTGCAAAAACAATTGCTGGAACAACTACATCATTATTTGTATTATACCCCTTTCCCCTTATCTGGAACACCACCATTATCTGAATTCCCTTCATTATTCCCCTTGTTTGCTAATGATTGAAGTGATGCAAGGGTCGAGCAGGTCTGACCTTTCCATAAAAATGGTGCTAGATTTGGAGTAGAACGAGGTGGTTTAAGCTATTGTGATGATGTTGATGGGATAACATTTCTTTTGACCTGTAACTTCTCTCTCCTATGTGACTGAACACCTTTTCTAACTCTAACACTTGTATTTACAGTATCAGTCCCACAAGTTTGAGCAGTAGCAAACACATAAGTTATAGCAGTAGTAGACCCAAAGGTTAGAGCAGTAGTAGACCCAAAACTTGTCATACAACTTCTTTTGTTGTGTCCCTTTTCACCACATTTGCCACACTTCAATGAAATCTGGACTTTTCTCAGTTTTGTGGGATTTGGATTGTGTTTTGCGGCGTCATCTAGTTCTCTTCTTCTCAGTTTCTTTGACATGTCTGGCTGCTTTATAGTGAATTGGTGGTAGAGGAGGAACTTCGCTTGACTTAACCCATAGATTTGACCTATTTATTGGATGAATAATATTTTCATAAGCCTTCAGGTATGTGTCTTTCGTATACCAATCATCCACAAAATCCTCAAGCTCATCTCCTTTGTAGACAAATGCCTTGATTGCATGTGAACAAAGGATGCCAGTCAAATCCCATCTTCTACAAGCACAAGTGTGTTCATTCATATCCATAACAAAACTGATCTCCATAATAGTGCTTTACCTCAAACTGTGATCCTCCATACCAATAAGCAATGCAAAAAGAAGCTTTTTTCTTATTCTTCTCTAAAATTTCCTGGATTTTAGGGCATATCTTACCCTCCCATTTTTTCATTATATCTCTATTTGCAAACAACCTCCTCATCAGTAGGTGTCTTATCCTCTCCAACATTGATATAATGGGTTTGTCTCTTGCCCCAAGTATATAGGAATTGAAATATTCCGCCATGTTATTCAAAAGTATGTCACACTTACATAATGTGTTGAAGTGTAACCTAGACCAGTTCCTTGGATGTTTATGTTCAAACCAGACAAATGCATATGAATCTTCATTTTCTCATGAAATTGGTTAACATAATTTGATCTTGCAAAAGTCCAAATAATGTCCTTTAGTGTTTTTCCCTTGTGTTTAATCTTGAAATTGTTGTGCAGATGCCTAACACAGTGTATATGTTCAACATCAGGAAGCAACTCCTGAATGGCATGCTCCAGTCCCCTATAGAAACACAAAACTCAATTAGTTATGTTATAACAATTGTAAAACAAACATGTTTGACAAAATAATATTTAACTAACATACCTTTTGTTTGTCATACATTATAGTTCAACCATGTGTATTGGATATTCCCAGATCTTCTACTAGAATGTTTAGAAACCATGTCCATGTGGTTGTGCCCTCCATCTCAACCACAACATAGGCAACTGGGTACACGTTATTCTTAGCATCTACACCAATTGGTGAGAGTACCTATCCATTATGTATACCTTTCAGATGACATCCATCCAAGTACACCACATGTCTGCATGCTTCCTTAAATCCCCTCGTCAATGCATCTAAACATATGTACAATCTCTCAAACCTAGGTTCACATTCCATCTCAAGCGCATCATCCATTTTCATTATTATAGTACTATTAGGGTTAGTCCTCTTCAATTCATCACAGTAATCCCACAATTTAGCATACTGTTTTACATGGCTACTTTCAACAATTCACGCAACTTTTTTTCTTGCCCTGTAACATTGATCCCTAGAAAAACTCAATTGATGATCCTTCATTACCCTTTCAATAACTGCCTCAACAGGCCAATTGAGATTCGCTCTAAAGTCATCCAGGTAATTTTTGGCCAGCCAATTAGAATTTGCCTCTAAAGTCATCCAGGTAATTTTTGGCCAGCCAATTAGAATTTGCCATTGAGTTCTTAAATAACCTGCCAAATGTATGTTTACCGTTGAATTTTTCGACTTGGAATGTTTTGTTGTCATCCATAACAGATGCAAAAATCATCCACTTGCACTTTCTCTTGCACACTGCTCTAACCCTCACATGATCATTTTTCTTCAAGATTATTTGTTTTCCCTCCCTAATTGAATATTTCTTTACTGCTTCTTTGAATTCAACAGGTGATCCAAAAAGCATCCCCAACTTGAATGTTGGATTCTTCATATCAATCTCAGCCCTAAACTCAGGGTATTTTGACATTCTCCTTTTATTGTTATCTTCATCTGATGAGGAACCATCTATGCTTAACAGTTCATTTGATGGTCCATAATCAAACTCAACCCCATCATTCTCAGCATCACCATGGTCTGCTGATTTCTCCTTTTCCACACCCTTTCTAATGTTAGTCACATCTACCCATTCAGCATCCATGCCAACATAAGTCTCAAACATTTTCTCATCTTCTTTTACATCATATTCACTATCATGAAAATCTTTTCCATCAGAAGTTTTATTGTCTGTCTCAGCCCCAACTCTTTCATTCTCTATGTCACCATCAATTGTTGCACTGTTTCTCTCAACCCAGCTCTCTCATTCTCTATGTCATTCCTCCCAACTGTTGCACTATTTTTTTCAACCCAGCTCTTTCCTTCTCTATGTCATCCCCAACTGTTACACCGGCTCTTTCAATCCAGCAAATATGGTTGCTTATTATTTCATGTACTACATATAGTAGTTACTTGACTTTCCTCTAAACCATTTAAATCTTCATCATCGATCTCCTTAATAATAATAGAATGTCTAATCCCAGTATCTACATCATTGCTTACCCCCCTCATCAAATACATCAAACAGTGATCTATGTTCAATGTATACATTAGCAACTGTGTTGAGATATAATGAATTAAACGCTGTGAAGACTTGATTATCAGTATACAGTAAAATCAAACCATTATCTAAATTCTTACCTGGTATCAAATAATGGTACCTGAGAATCTCTTCATCATATCCTAACCCCCTCGCCATCTCATCAAGTTCCAGTAAAGGCATTAAGTCTGGATGTCTATGCTGGAAGACGTCGACCCTACCTCCAACATATTCCTTATGTGGGTTGTCTCGAAACTTCCCATCATGATGCATTTTCAGTGTAAAATACTTAGAATCTAACTCTGCAAAACATAATGGGTACCACTCCATTATCAAAAGTGTGACCACATGCATACAAAACAAAACAAAACAAAATATGGGGATCGCATGCATATAAAACAAAAAATTTGTATAAAATAATCATAGATTGCATGCAAGAACTATTTTGTATACGTCCAATTCATGAATTTTTTTTCAACAAAATCTATGTGTTAAAGAGTGAATAACAAATTTATTCAAGCTTTAATGATCATTGATTTACCGTATTCTAAATTGAAGTCATCGTCTTCACATCGTTGACAATTGAACCTACCGGTCATTATAGGAGTATCTGAAACCCTACTTAGATGATAAACTACTCTTGATTTCAGTAGCACCAGAAGAAGAATATGAATTTCCCAAATCTAATTGTGAATCCTAGGTATGATCGACAACAGAAACACACTCAAGCAATTGAAGAAGTTAAATGGGCGGGAAGGAGCATTAAATGACTATATTACCCTTCTTGTTCCATCACATGCCGCTCACGTGCCACGTCACAATTTTAGCCGACCATTAGGGGTAAGGACGAAAGTCAGCCAATGTTACAACATGGAGGACGAAATTGTCAAAATTAAAATATTGGGGATGAAAGTGTAATAAGTGCCAAACTTAAGGGACTAACGATGTCATTTACCTTATTTATCAATAGTTTTTAAGGATAATTACATCCATATTCCTTGAAATTTGTCACTTAATCACTTAAACTCCTAATATTTAAAATATTACATATAAATCTCATAAGGTTTATATGCACGTAATACTTAGACTCTACCATCGATACCCGTTAGTATATTCATTAATAAATTATACTTAGACTCCATAAAATTTGTAAGCATGTAATACTTAAACTCCTCAAATTTAAAATATTATACTTTGATAAAAAATACTTCAATCAAAAATAAAATATAAAATATTTTAAATTTTACAACAAAAATTTATGTTCTATTTTGACATTTAATGAAATAAAATAAAAAATAAAAATAAAAATTAATTTTTTCTTAACAAAATATATTTAATATTCAATTATACTATCTATTGGAATTTAATTTACCCTAATTAAAATTAGAAGATATTATATCCATTACAATTTGATCCCTTGTTTATTTTTTAATTTTATTCTAATAGATAATATAATTGTATAATAATTATGATTTTTTAAGAAAAATTAAATTTTTATTTTTGATTTTATTTCAATAAATTATACAATAGAACTTGAATTTTGTTATAAAATTTAAAATATTTGATATTTTATCTTTGATTGAAGTATTTTTTGTCTAAGTAGAATATTTTATACTTGAAGGGTCTATGTATTATATGCCTACAAATTTTAGGAGGTTTGAGTGTAATTTATTAACAGATATACTAACGGTAAAAATATCTCCAACTATGACTCAAATTTAAGTTAGTATTTGAGTAAAAAACTTAATTTGATACAAATGACTCCAATGGACAAACTCAAATTTAAAGAAATAGAAACTTAAATTTAAATGAGGATAAACCCAAAATTAAATGAGAATAAAAATGACAATTGAATTTTTAAAAGAGAGTGAAATCTCACAATTAAATATTTGGGTAAAGATTTGAGGCTCCCTTAATTTGAGTGAAAAATAAGAGTCTCCCTTGATTTGGTAAAAGTTTGAGTAAAGATTGTAGCAAATTTGTTAGATTTTTTTACTCAAATTTAAATTTAAGTCCAAATTAAAAATGCCTTAAGGGTCTAAGTGTTATGTACGTACAAATCTCAAGTGCCTAAATATAATTCTCCTAAGTTTTTATGAAAAAATCTATCAAACTAGGAGTAAATATTGAAAACAATTGTGACACCATGTCACTATTGATGACCGACCAATAATAAAACTTCAACCGAAAAAGGTGAATCTCACTTGAGCTTACATGATAGAAGGGTTGAGAGCTATTTGTTTACATGACATGTTAGTTATGAATTTTTATGGAGTCCATCTACTTGTTTGTTTTAATATTATTAATTGGTGATATCACATTACATTGTCACGTGGTGTCACCGTACTAATGAATATTTTCTCATCAAACTAGGAGTTGTTTATGGTACCAAGGAAAAAAAATATTTGGTATTGTACTAATATTTATCATATTTATAAATATTTTTATTATTATTGTGATATCAAAGAAATTGGTAAAAATAATTATTATAACAATAATAAGTTATAAATCAACCACAAAAATAATAATTTTTTTGTACTGAAGAAAATTGTTAAAAACACCCACAAAAATGGTAAGTCATCTCTAAAAATAATAAATTTTTTTGTTGTAACAATAACCTTAAAAATTATAAAAACACTTAGAAAAATAATAAATTTTTGAGATTGGTACAATTTTTGAGATACGGTACCGAACTCAAGTCCATCAAATTATGGTTGCATTAGTAGTCCTATCAAAAAAGGTTAATGTCGATCACTCTCTCCATTTTTTGAGATTACGATCGTAAGTCCAAATCTCGTCATCCCTCTTTATTAACAAAAAAAAAAAAAAAAAAAGCTTATTAATCTATGATAAATTTTTTGGCAAGCATATAATTTTTTTCAAAAAAGGAATTTGATTTTACTTTGTCTGCTGAACTATTAATTTTTTTTATATTTTTATTTTACTTGCTTGAATTATTTCATATTATCTCAAAAATAAAATCCATTATCTTTTTAGATCGACATTGTCAACATGTCGAGACAAAGTAAAAAAAAAAGTCACGTAGTTTAACAAAAAAAATGAAATAATTTCTATCATATTGGTAATAGACATTAATAGTTTGGCCACTGTAAAACTAATTGAAAATAAAGTACAAAACCTTGATAATTGAGGGGACAATGTGAAAAGAGGATCATTAAGGAGGGTTAAAATGTAATATTCCCTTTATATTTTTTAGTTTTGACGGCAAGGAGTGGGGCGGGACGGAACGGGATTGGGAAGTTTGGGGTGGAAGGAAATACTGGTGAGGGTATCTCTTCATGTGATTTGGGCCTTTGTTGGGGCCCGTCTCGGCCTTTGGGCTTTATGGGTAACTAGTTTAAAGACCTGTTTGCCCCTAAATTCTGTTGAAAATTACACATTGTCAGCATAAAACTTAGATAAAACTAGGTCCTGACCCACAAAACAACAACCAGGTATGACTACGCATGTTAATCGTGTCACGCGTCGAGTTAAGAAACATTTTATTTATATCTAATTCGTTTATTAATTTGTATATAACAAAGCATGTCATAGTGGGTTAATATCATATATGAATAATATATATAAACAGATCGTGTCGTAAATTTTTTCTGATTGATTTCACATATAACCGATTCATTTATTAATCGGGTCGGTAACACTCGTTTACTAAACGTGTGGTTTAAAGAAGACCTAAACTTTTTAATTTTATATCGTGTATGTATCATATTAATGAATTGTGTTATATGTTAACATCCTAGCCAAAAAAAAAAAGCCATATAACAAGGAAAAAATAATTGTGCATTTTGATAGTCAATCGGGCCGGGCAAACCCAAATCCCTTTTGTTAGACCCTCAAAATCTAGCCCGAATTTATGAGCCGTGTTGGAGTCTTTTTTTTTTTTTTAACCGAAATTTAAATTCGGATTGAATTTTAGCATCAAGTAGCTCCACCAAATAAAATTTTTCCCACCCATATAAAGTAAGAGCTTAGACAAAATAAAACCAAGTTTGAAACTCATGGACAATAGTAAGTTGAGTTTAAACAAAAGAAAAATATTTATCATTGTAATGTAACATGAATAAACATTGTTCTTCGTAACTAACACTGTCATGTTTATATTAGTTTTTGAGACTTAGGATATTAACCACTCAATCAATCTCTTCGGTCTCCGAACTCAAATTATGGAAGACTTTTCTATAGTTATACGAATTAAAAATTGAAGTTTTACTTAACTAATCTCTATCACTCTTGTATGGCATATCTAATGATAATAATGTAGGACTACAAAGAAAACCTATAACCAATGGTATTTGGTAATGGTACTCTTTTTTTTGTAAAGAGTTAATTTTTTATGAAATCAAGGGTTCAAGTCTTCTAAGCGAGCGACAGAAAATGTGGTCGATTGATAAGACGAACCTCATTTTGGATGAATCGTATCAAAATCTGTGGTATGAGTTTAAATCCCTACCAAAGCGCAAGTCTTGATTTAATTGATGTATGGATTGAGGGAGCAGTTCATACACCTAGAATTTATCATCATTTCTATCCAAAATCAAGAAACTGAGCAATTAAATTATTTCTATCTCACCGCAGAGAAGGCCAATAATTTTTCCCATATTCCGAAAAGAAAACCTATGGGAATAAAGTCTAACATGTGCACACACAGTCAAAATACAAAAGGAAAAAGTATCAAGTTTTACCAAAGTAGGTAGACATGTGAGTAGTACAAACGTATAAGCACCTGTCCAAGCTCAACTAACGCAAATGGATCATCATTCAATCGGTTCAAAGGCCATTATCAATCTTCCTGAAAGTCTCTGCTTCTTGGTCCACACCTCCTTGTCACGATATGAATTTGAATAGCATCAAAATTGTACGGACAAAAATTTGCACAATCACTAAAATGTGTTAAAGGTTCGCTCTTGATATTCGAATATTATTCAGTTCATGAGCTGTAAAATTAGAAAGATATTAGAGGGACCCTCGGCATTGAGCCAAGGGAGACCCCTCCAATGTCTACGTCAGTATTGTAATCAATACTTGAATAAACGAACATACAAAATTAGAAAAATAATATAGGTATGTGTGTTGAGTATGGAGCCGAAATGCTCATACTTGAAACCCTTTACCTTTGGGTTTTCACCCATCTTTATAGAGCAAGTAGAGAGTTACTTACCGTTGAGAAGTCATGCCCCTTGGGTTGATGTATTCTTGTGATATGCATCTTACATTGTAGGTATCAAAAATTGTGCTTGACCCTAACTGGTCAATCAACAAGACTGTGACCTTTTTGTTGTCTTAAGAAGATAAATCTTAGATCTTATTATGATATACCCATGTGATATGGGACCTCCCATTGATACAAAATATGGTCCATCAAAAGTAAACAAGTCTTTGGTAAGTTCCAAAGCTACACTAGGAGGAGATTTTGATGGGTCCTCTTGAACTTTATTAATAGAGGAAAAATCGAAATGTGAGGATTAAATAAAAAATATTTGATATTTTTGGGGTGCCAAAATAATTTCTCAAAATGTAACGGTAAAAAAAATTAATAAAATTTACAGTGAAATCAATGGTTGAAATTATCAAGTCTAGTTTTTAAGTCCATGTAGCATTACTCATATGTTATGAGTAATGCTACATGAACTTAAAAAATAGACTTGATAATCTCAAACATTGAATAGATAATGGGTTTCAATAAATAATGGGATAATATTTTTGGTAGGAGAGATGAAATATTGGAATGATAGGTTTTCCATCCTTAAAGGAATGAAAGAGGTTTTTCATCTTTTGTGTTCGGTAAGAAAGATGAAAAAATGAAATAAATAAATATTTTATTATTTGATTTGGTATGAAAAAAAAATAATAGAATATTATTACTAATAAAATATCAAAAATACCCTTAATAGAATATAAATAATCTATTGAGACATGAGTTCCTTCGAGTAAATGGTAATTAACCATTACATAAAAGGTGTGGAACCCATCTTGACCAACTAGTCAGGAATTGTTGCCATTTTTCATCCGAAAGCAGAGGGATCAAAAATGGTGGGCAGCATGGATTGCTTTTCCCTCCGTCTTTCCTTTCTACCATTTTCCATCCATTCTATTTTCACCCATACCAAACAAGCCATCCTTCTCTTCATGTCCAAAGTCAAAGTAGATAAGAGCAAGGTGATATGATGTCCTTTGTGACATCCAAATGATCACTCTAATATATGTGGTCCATCTTAGAGGATAGGGAGATGAGAAAATAAGGTTATATGATGGTAACTATACTGTATATATATAGTTTGTTCATTCTAAAGGGACTTTTGAGATTTGAGAGGGTGCTTTCATGGAAAAATCTTTATTTGTAGATTTGGTTTGGATGATTTTGCTTTGTTCTTTCAGCCTAATATTCAAGCCAACTTATGAGTTGATTATGACAATATTGGAATAAATATTTAGTATCACACTTATTTTATGTCATTATTGATATATGATATCATACTGCAACAAGAGAAAAACTCTAATATTATGACATATCAAAGCTATAGTTTGAAGTTTTACTTTCCAAATAATACATGCTATTGTTGTGTTAACTTGTCATTAATTTTTAATTTGCAAGAATGTCTTTACTACAATCATTTTCCAAACATCTGGTAATTCTGGTCGTTTTTTCACTCCTCGCTTTGGTTTTCATCAAGCCAATCAGGGGTCTTTTTGTGAAAATCTTTACGAAAAATCGTCATTTTTTTTATGGTTTTTTAGCTTTTGACGGTTGCTCTTTTCACACTTTCGAATATCTAGTGTTAAATCGTCGCCCGTGGATCTTTTTTTGCTCCTAATAGCATCTCAAACTCTTACCATGTTTTAGACTCAAATTAAAATATAAGTAAAAATAGTCCAAAAACTTTCTCCAATCTTATACTCAAACTCATATTAAATTAAGAGAAACTCAAATTAAGATAAACTCAAACATTTACTCAAATCAACGATGATGAGATTTTATTTTTTTTAAAGATCCAATGACCATAGATTACTTACTTTTGACCGGACTAGAGATGAGGATTAGTCAACGTATGCTTAATTGGCCTGAACACTCTTAACTGTTGAACTAAAAAAAAGATTAAATAATTATATTTCACCCACCTTTTAATTTGAGTTTTTTTTTTTTTAAATTTGAGTTTATTATCCTCTAAAATGGAGAATATTATAAATAGTAATGTTATTTAATTCTAATTTGTTGAACTAATGATGTGATTTTATAGTAACAATTGAATCAACATCAAGTTTTAATGTTTGATAAGATTCACAATGAATCCAACGGTTATTGTGAATTAGATCCCAATAACTTTAGCTTATTATAAAACATGGATATAACTATTACTATTAATTTTGGATTAGTCATCTCTTTGGATTTTACGGTGGGAAAAACGTATTTTTTTTTTCTTTTTATGGCATTTTTGTAACCATAGGGAATTGAAACTATCACCACTAGGTCAATGCCGACACATTGGGAGAATCAATACCCTACAAGCAAACTAGCCATGGAATAAATTTTTGCTTAATATATAAAATCGTGAGCCATAAGGTCATTTAGACTTTTCATTAGTGGTATGATCACGTCACCATCACCTATGCACAGTGGAAGTGGGATCTTTCTCACTATCAATCTCTCGTCCCTCAATTAATAACTCTCTTGATTAGCTATTTGAATTATGTCGAGCGAGTTCGTGTCAGATTTTAATATGTTTGTATCAAAAAATATTTTATTTATATTAAATATATTTAATTATATTATGTCGAATTTATTTATTTATTAGATAAATGATTTAAAAAAGATTGAAATCCTCTGATTTCACATTTTGATTGTGTTATATTATATTTTGATGTCCTTGCTCTTCATCTTCACGTAGCACAAGCAAAAAATCCTCTCTCTATCCCCCCTTCTCTCTCTCTCTCATCACAACCAGAACTGTTCAGAGTCATCAACACATATTCAAATCAATAACGAACATAACTTTGCCTTATTTATTTCCTCTCTACGCTTATACACATAAAGAAAAGAACAAGAGTGGGGAAAAAAAAAGGTGAAGAGTTTAATACTCAATCTTGGAACCCTAATAAAACAATGTTTGAAAACGAATATAAGAGGAGTTAATCATAACCCACCATTAAGATTCACTTGGTGTCTCAGATATGCTCTCTAAATGAGGTCTCCACACACCAACACGACCTCTCCTCCGATCCTTTTGTGTTGATATCTTCTCTGATAATATCTCACTCAAGTACCGATCAGAGATGAGAAGGTTTGTGACAGAAATATTGCTATTGACATTGTTTTGATTCTCTTTCTTCTTCCTCCTCATCGACGACTTCGATCGAGTTTTCTCTGGTGTTGTGCTGGATGGTACCGGCATGAGAAAGTAAATCTTCCCACGTTGAAGCTCTGCATCAGGAGGAACTATAACGATCTTCGGACACATACCTTCTGATGATGATGGCGACGAGGGCTTCTTTAATACGTGCTTTGGATGTGCCTTCATGATCTCAGCTGCTTTTATTGTTCCACTGATCTCATCAACACGGCCATTTGCGTGTACTATTCGTATTACGTCTAGTGCTCCACATGGAAGAATGCAAGATATGCAGCATCTGATGGTGTTCTTCATGGCTACTCCTCTTTGTCTCTCTTAGTTTTCTCATAAGAGAGAGAAGAAGAAGACAGGTGATAAAGGGGTGGAAGGATAAAATATAGCAAGAGAAAGATAAAGATAAAGAGAAACCTCTTTTCTTTTGTTTATTTGTGCGTTTGTGTGTGTGTGTGTGTGTGTGTGAGAGAGAGAGAGAGAGAGAGAGAGAGAGTAGGGGGTATCAATGATCACATATAAGGGTTTTGTTACAAATGATGTTTTTATTATATGCTGTTGGCACTACACTTTTTTCCTGCTTTTGAGTGGGGAATTTTCTCACTTGCTTAGGATTGAAATATATGCGGGATGAATAATTGCACCTCATTTTGTACCTTGCCTTTTGGATGCATCATTCAGGGTCCGTCCTAGCCCCTTACCCTTCACTATGTTAAATAATTTGAGTTGGGTATGGAAGCTTGGAGGCTTATGGGTGACACATGTTAGTCCATGATTGGAAACGGCGAGTGGAGGTGACTGTGGATAAGTGTTTGTATTGTAATGTTGACACATGTCGATACACAGCTGAATTTGCTTGGTTAAATTAGGTGAGACAGATGAAGGGAGGAGAGAGAGAGAGAGAGGTGGTTTTGCTTGGAGTGTAGTGGGTGAACAGGGAGGAACTGTGTCATAGAGAGATCAATTGAGGGGAGTGTATGATCTTTCAATATCCCCAAGCATGATCATGTGGGTTTTGGCTTTTCATTGGAAAGTGATTGTCTTATGGACTTCTTTTACTTTTTTTTCTCCAGTGGATTTAGGGTTCTGAAGTGCTTTGACTTTAGTTGCGAAGGTGATGGTTCTATTTACCAGTCCAACACATGCTACTAGAAATACTAGTTTTTAAGAATCAAGAAAACTGTTGAACAAAAACCATGATTCCAAGCACTTTAACTCAGCTCTAAGTTATAATGGACATTTAGTGAATTCGAGAGAATAATCGGCGTGTAAATCAAAAACATGTAACCAAAAAAAAACCATCACTCAAAGGGAAAGTCATTTCAATCACTTATTTTTTTCAATGTTGTGGTTGTAACGTAAATGTCGGACACACATAATTACTCATAAATTTTATACATCCGATACTCCGAATTGTTTGCTATATACGATCAAATTTGTGATCTAAAGATGTAATTTCTAGATTCTTTTTCATCCAACCTGACCAGATGATGAGTTCATGAAACCATTATAGTTGGGTGAATTGTTTCTTGATCTATATGGTGATGTTTTTTTTCCCCGTCTTGACGTTAATGGAGAAATTCAAAAGCAAAGATCATGACAAAAAGAAAATGGTTCCATGATCTATCCAAAAGGATTTGCTATATGATTGATTTGATATTCATTGCATTATCATAAGTACCAGTTGTACAGTGGGCCACAAAATAATTTTTCTTTTTCTTTTTCTTTTTCTTTTGGTTCTAAGGGTTAAAAGTGTCTGAGTCAAGTCTACGCCTATCTCGATTAATTTATTTTTCAATTCGATTAAAGACAAATCATTCACACTGAGACTAACATATTCATGAGAGATAAATTCTGCATAATCTAACCCTAAAAAATGGTTAAAATTTGAATGCAAGACGTTTAATCCTGACAACTCCTTGAATTTGCTAAAAACAAATAAGTTTAGTTAAAATCTGTACAAATTATTTGACTTGGTGGTTAATTTTGGGCAAGTCCCATCCATGAGGTGGCCCAGCCATTGATGGTTCAGATGGAGAAGTTAGTGGGCAACATGTGATGAATGGAGGGAAAGGCTCCATGGTGGGGACAATTGGTACACATAATAGAACTGTGATTAACTGATTAAGCTTAGTACTTAAGAGTTGATTGTAAAGCATGGAATTAGATGGAACATGGGCTGTCTTATGGGAGTCAATAATTGAATAGAAACATAGATGAGAGGTGTGAATGTTAGGATCTTTTAAAGTTGGTAATAATCTCATTGACGAAGTGACAAAATAGGAGAGTTTTTTTTTTTTTTTGGTTTGGTAGGTGTACTAATATAAAAATTTTGGAGGTACGCAATCATTCGTAAATCACACACTAGGTACACTCAATTCAAAATCTTAGTGCTTGGAAAGCGATTTCAGTACCTAGATTTGATTTAGGTAAAAGAATTGGTACTTAGATTGAATTTAGGTAAAAGAATCCTATGCAAGTTAACTTTGACAATATTTGGATTTGGTGGCGTGAATTTCTTGAGCTTTATTTGAACTCAATCCAAATTTCAATTTAAATTTGTAATCTTAGAATCAATCTCAAATTGAATAATATTTCAACCTTGAATTAGTAAGAGAGTATAACCGAAGTTCAACCCGTCTTTAAAAATTAGGACGCGAGTGAATTGAAGTCGAGTTAGAGTTGAAGACTTTTAATTTGAACTGAAATTAAATTGATTTTTCAAACCGTCCTACCTTTCTAATTTACAACCACATATAAACTTATTTTTTTGTCATCATTCTAGTGAAATGATTAGATATGCTAGTTTTTTTTTTTCTCAAACGTTATTATAAGAATATGAGCGACAAAATTTAAATTCATAATTTTAAAATTCAATAATAGAAGTGGTGACCATTTGATCAATCGCTAACAAGATATGCGAGTTACAGTTCTGTCGCATTGAGAGAAGTCAGGCCTGTTGGATCAGCAAAAGTTTGTTTTTTAAAAAGGTAAATAGTGATAAAAGTTTCAACCAAATCTTTGAGTATCATTTGACTTTAGTCTCTTCCTTTGAAAGATACCATGAAGTTGGCAGTAACACTGCTCCTCAAGGTAAGACTAAGCCCATCTTTTTTTTTTTTTTTTTTTAAGTTCAGACCCAAATTAAGCCCAGAACCAACTGTTGATTTATATAAGGCCCAAGCTACCATTGTAAAAAAAGTGTTTTTTTTAATTTTTATTTAATGGTCAGCGGAGTAGCTCTTTGACCAATTTGGGTAGATTTTTGGTCGACATTTATTCAAATTATTTTTTATCTGTATTTAAGTATCACGGATAAATTTATAATAAAAAAATTATTAATAATTTGGATATTATTTGTTTGTGGAACGACATAAAAATATATTCAATATTTTAGGAATTAAAATAATGTAATTAAAATATTAAAAACCAAAATAAGACAAATTTTAGGGCCTGATTGGTTTGCGTTTCAAAAAATAGTATCCAAAAACAGTTTTTGAGAAGAGTTTTAAAAAAGTGGTTTTGATATTTTTTGAGATAAAAAACTTATTTGGTTACATAATTTCAAAAACAATTTTACAATATAGAAAATAGTAAAACCTGTTTGGACAACCTAAATATATATTTGAACAGTAATTCTTAAACATTAATAAAAAAATATAAAAAATTATTTTTAGCTTGACAATTTCATAAAACAAAAATTCAATAAGTCAAACTTTAATATATATATATATATATACCAATTTCTGAAGATCCAAAATTATTCTCTTTGTTTTCAAAAATTTCAAATAAAACTTTGAAAACAAGTTACACTTGTTTTTTTTTTTTTTTTTTACTTAAATTTAATTTTTTTTTTCAAAATTTAAAGAACAAAAATATTAAACAAACAAGTTTTAGGTGTTTTTAAAATTTTGAGAACAAAAAATTATTTCGGATCACAAACCAAATATGATCTTCGGTGCAATTAACCTTAAAAATTTTAAACTTTTAGGATGTAAATTAAATTTTGAGAATCTTTTAGGGTACATAGTGTCATTCACCAAATGGAAAAAGTGAAAAGCAATAGTTCCCCAAAATGGCGTTACACTCTGCTGACTGACTCCCACTCCCTAGACAAACAATCGGACAAATAGGAAAGGGCCAACCCCTCCGCCACCGCCACCGCCATCGCCGCCGTCATGCCAATCTTCAAGACCCCATTCAACGGCTACGCAGTAAAATTCAGCCCATTCTACGAGAACCGTCTCGCCGTTGCCACCTCCCAAAACTTCGGCATCCTCGGCAACAGTCGCCTCCACGTCCTCAACCTCTCTCCCGGCGGACCTATCACCGAATTCGCCTCCTTCGACACCGCCGGCGGCGTCTAGGATGTTTCGTGGTCCGAGTCCCACGACTCCCTCCTGATAGCCGCAGTCGCTGACGGCTCAATCAAGCCCTACGACCTAGCTCTACCCATCACCTCCAACCCAATTCGCTCGCTTCACGAACACGCTCGAGAAATCCATTCCGTGGATTACAATACGGTTCGTAAAGATTCGTTCCTTTCCTCTTCTTGGGATGATACAATCAAGCTCTGTACGATTGATAGACCCACGAGTGTACGGACATTCAAGGAGCATGCGTACTGTGTGTATTCGGCGGCGTGGAATCCTCAGCACGGGGATGTTTTTGCGTCTGCTTCCGGCGATTGTACTGCTCGAATTTGGGATGTGCGGGAGCCTGGTTAGTCAATTTTCAGAATTCAAATCTATTTTCGTGATTTGTTGATTTGCTCGTTATTGCAATGAATTCAGGTTCTGGAATTTTGGGAATTACTGGAGGAAATAGTTGATATGAATTACTATTCCCATGAATTTTCACTAAATTTTGCAGAATACTGAATTTATCAATATTGGGATGCGTGACGAAGGGATTAGAAACAATGTAACTCATGGCTTAAGTGGAAGAAAGTCTATGGCATATTATGTGAGGAAAGGATACCGATAAAATTGAAAAATAAGTTTTATCGATTGGTACAACAAGTACGGTAATGTTGTATGAAATGGAATGTTAGGCAACTAGAAAATAATATAGCGATAAAATAAGTGCATCAGAAATCAGAATGTTAAAGCGGATGCGTGAAAAAATTAGAAAGGATAGAATACGAATTGAATATATGGTTTGGTCATACTTAACAAATGTCGATAAAGACGCCGGTTAAAAAAAGTGATAGAATTTTGTTTTTAATGGTGCTAAGAATAAGGGTAGACATAAATTAACATTAAACAAAATAATAAGAAAATATATGAAAATATTTAACTTAAATATACATATAATGCAAGACTACAATGAATAGCGAAGACAGACTCATATAGCCGATCCTAAATGATTGGGATAAGGCTTGAGTTGGTTGGTAGGTTGGAAGTTCAAAAGTGGGAATTTACTCGATGAAATATTGGATATTTATAAATATTGGCATAAATATTCAGAGATTTAAAGTGCTAAAAATGGTGTATGTCATGGTTCTTGTAAATGTAAGACATAGGGTCTTGCTTTACAATTACTTCGAACAATTGGGGAATCTTGGGTAAATATTAGGACTGCTAGTAACATTTGGAATTTTGAATGTAATTCGGGTGTTCTTGGGATATGCTTGATTGACTGAGGATTCATTGGTTTTAATTTATGAAGAACGGATACGGGTATAAGAAACGGATATGGCGATATGACAAAATTTAAAAAAATAAGAAATGAGTATAATTAAGATACAACTATAATAAAATGTACTTAATATTTTTATTATTTTCAACTAGCTTAATACTTATATATTTTGGTAATTCTTTAATACAATAAAGAAAATTAGTAATTTTTTTTAGTTTAAAGAAAATATATATCGTACTACTATGGTATATTTACAAAGTGCAGTGATTAATTAAAAGAATCAAAGTTAATATTTACCGAGTTGGTTTATTTAGAAGTAATTTTTGCTAAGACTATAATGTAATAAATTTATTTTATATTCTTTTGACATGTAATTGTAAATAATATTTAAAAAATATTCATGTGCCTTTGAAGTAGTGTGAATTTTTGATAATGTATTATATGGTATGTGAATTCGAAAGAAAATGTTAAAAATTAAACTCAAAAATTATATATGTTGCTTGAACACAAAAGTATTCGTGAAATATCCTAATATTTAATTATTATCGGATACATAGGAGGTGTATCCGATATGTATCCTCGAATATCTGACGAGTATCATATTTGATATGGTATCCGATACGGGTATGTCGATCTCAACGAAGTATTCGTGTTTCATAGGTTTTAATGAAACTATAAAGATCAAGTAGAAGAATTTTTAACAAAAAAAAAAAGGTTGGAGAACTGTGTTACTATTATTCATTGCATTTTATGGTGGTAACGTTGCCTATATGATTATTTTGATTTTTTTTCAGGGTCTACTATGATATTACCTGCGCACGAATTTGAAATACTTTCATGTGATTGGAATAAGTCCGATGATTGCATCATTGCAACTGCATCCGTTGATAAGTCAATAAAAGTTTGGGATGTGAGAAATTTTAGGGTGCCCATTGCAGTGCTTAATGGACATGGATATGCAGTGAGGAAGGTTAAGTTTTCGCCGCACAGAGGGAGTGTGATTGCTTCGTGTTCATATGACATGACGGTGTGTTTGTGGGATTATATGGTGGAGGATTCACTGATTGGGAGGTATGATCATCACATGGAATTTGCAATTGGAGTGGATATGAGTGTGCTTGTTGAGGGGCTTTTGGCTAGTACTGGGTGGGATGAACTTGTTTATGTTTGGCAACATGGGACGGACCCGAGGGCACCTTAACAGGGAAGTTTTTTTAACTGATTTTTTTGTTTTTATTTCAATAGATTTCTCATTTTTTAAAGGACAAACTGAGAAATGATATGCTTTTGTACCTATTTTTGCTCGTCCTATATTGGTGGTTGTGGAATAAGTAGAGTTTTTCTGTTATTATTTTAAACTTTAACCAACAAACTTAATGGACAACACCACGACCCCGTATTGTCAATGTTACTACTGACCATTTGGGCTGCCTACTCAAATCAATGCATACTGTTTTTATTGTTCGTTTTTTCCCCTGGAACTACCTTTTTGTTAGAACTTAGAAGTGCTATTGTTTGTACTTGTATGGTTGTTGCAGATAAGCTGGAAACACAATAGTTATGGCAGGCAGGCATTTCGATCACTTTACTTTTACGAACTATAGTTGTGACCGAATAACCTAGGACAGCAATAAACCAAGAAAATCAGCACTTTGCTGTGAACATTAATCGTAAAAAGTATTCTGGAGTAATTGTCTCAACCTGTGGGTTAAGGTTTAATAAATTAAAAGGGAATAGGGTAGGGTTTTATAGATGATGTTTGAGGATATGAGTAGGAATATACCAGATTTGATTATAGGGCTTAGAGCTTAACTATTTTGCAGTTACATAGAAGAAAGGAGCAACAAAGAGAAGAAAAAACTAGGAATCACTCCTAGGGTTCCCTAGGCATCACCCCTAGTTTTGGAATTTCATCACACAACCATAGTTGCTGAAAAGTCTGAATGTTCTTCTTATCGCCGAATTTGTTGAAACCTACATGGTCATACATAGTCTAGAAGGCACGGATATGGTCTTGGACACATATATAGCACACTGATACAACGTACTGAAAAATAGGACACAAAAACCGAGGGGACATGCCAAAAAAAAAGCAGGTTTATATTGATAAAGTTTAGTCGTTTCTGTAATGTATATGAAGTGAATCTTAAAGAAATTGGTGTAATACAAAATCTGCATCTTATAAATCATAGTAATTATGGATTATTGATGTTGCAAGATGAAGCATAGAAAGTGTATGTAATATAATGGTTTCTATTGTACTAACATGCTCACTCCTTGAACTAGCTTTCCATTGCCTTACTTTTACCTTAAAATGCTGCAATTGTTGCTGAAGAATTTTTATGAACATTTAATTTGATTGCTATCAACAATGAGAAAGTTGGGACTCGAAAGTTCAGTAAATTGCAGGTAGTCGAGTGGTCAATCAGTATCAAAATGGTTGAAATAGGAATATTTTTTTGAATATATGAACTTAATCAACCTGACGTTAATAGTGTCCGAAAAGTGTTGATGTCTAGCACGGGCATGAGGCTTTGAAGAAGCAACGTTTTGCTTAGATTGTGACTGTCCCCTCTCTTAATGGTTATGTTGTATACTTGTGTTCAGGTTTTTTCTTCAACCTTTCCACTAATGCAATATAGGATTGTAGACAAAGAATAACAGAACTATTGTTTCTAGGGATGTACTTGGATTATTGTTCGTAATATCTGGGTACAGAGGGTTCTCGATAGAGCACAAGAGCGAAAAAAGATTCATGTAACTGACCCTAAAAAGGTTGGGATAAAGATTTGTTGAGTTGAGTTTGTCGGGGTTGGGAGGAACTGCATACCTTACAAATTGGTTGGGTGCAGGAAGAGACTTGAATACCTCATGGTTATCATACAATTTTTTGGCACTCAAGAGCTCATTCCTCTTTGATGTCTCAGTCTCTGGTTCATTCTTGAAAGTTGCACTTCAGGCCCTTAAAATGAACCACATTAAATTTTTATCAACCTATTGTACTCTGTGGGTCTGTACAATTTTCTCATTTTTAAGTGGGTCTCATCAACTTATTTAGTAAGACTCATTCCTCCGACATTCATTTAAGAGATAATATGTGTTCGGGTTCCATCTGGATTAATTTATCTTATGCTCTCTACCACAATATGGTCATGACTCCACTTGAATTAAGAGTATTTAAATGTGACACGAATTCAAAATTATGCAACTAAAATTAAGATTTTTAAAATCGGGATCCTATCTTATATTGACGGTGGAGGCTAAATGGTTAGAATCCTAGAATCGGATTGAAAATCAAAAGATCATACAAAGTGAAAAAATGAGGAGAAAATATATGTAACAATATATATATATATATATATAAGCATAGTATATATGCAAAAAAATGTATGATTGAAAGTTGAGGAATTACAATCTCAGCATTTAAAAAGGTTGAAAATGAAAGTTTTACTATTAATCTTGGAAAATTTTGTGAAGAAAAATAAGGATATTTAAATATAAACTTTTAAAGAGAGACGAAAATAGAAAAAAAAGTTTGATAAATTGAAAGATTGTTTAATAAATAATTTTAGATCGATAAAATCATAATCTCATAAGATTAGGATGGCGACCTATTAAGATTCTATGAATTTAGTAGCCATGATCAAAACGAGGTACGTCACCATGAGAGAGAGAGAGTCATTTTCGTATCCACTGTTCTTTTTTGACCGTTAGGTGCTTCATCCTTCACTCGTCGGTCTCAACCAACCAGTCGCCGTAAGAGCACATAGCCGACCAGAGGATTTAAATGCTCCTAAATTACCCAATTCTAAGGAAAAAAAAATTCCCATCGACCCAAATAAAAAAAAAAAAAAAACCAAATAATGTGGTACTTTAGTAATGATAATATTGATTTTATTTTTATTTATTTAATATTCAAGTTTTATTTATTAAATTAATTGTCACATAGTTTATTCTTTGTATTTGGTCATATTTTTTAGTCATAATAAAATTATCTCAATATATTTTCTGTCCTTAATACAACATAATTAACAAAATACTCTGTGAAAACCACGTTATCCTTCTCTCTTTTGATCACAAATCAACCAATCATGTAATCATCTCCATTTTCTTAAGATTAAGTCCAAAATTTTCTGTTTTTTTTTTCAACAATTATCGGTGTTTCGGGTCAATTTACGCACACATCGATTAATCTTCTTTTAAATTCGGTTAAAATCAGGTCATTCACGTCAGAATTAAAGTGTTCATGAGAAAATAATTCCCGAGCTCATACTAATTGTTTAATTTGTCAAATTTTATTAATTCCCCTAGGTTTCAATTTTAACAATTTATTCCCTTAAAGTTTTCACAAGATGAAATTAATTGACTACGTGGATGGAAAATTTAATAATGTTGGGCAACTAACAATAGGAGTTGATTGGAAAGTATTCGAACTTTAAGAAGGTAAATTGTTGAAATTAAAACCTAGCGGAATTGGTTGTAACATGATCCAAATTTAAAGGGGGTATTTTGTAATTTATCCTATATTTTATTGAATGGAGAATTTGACCTCATTGAATTTTAACTCGATTTATACAAATTATAACTGGTCCCAAAATTTTCAGTAAAATACAAAGTGGGTAGGCAGATTTTGCCTCGCGTCTAACACCAAAATACATAAGGACTTCTTGAGCTGACTACACCCAAATACATGACTTCTTGAGCTGACTGTTAGGCTGTCTGCTTCAACCTTCTATACATACCCACACAAATACCAGTGATCATAGTTCACACCAATTAAGTAGGTAGAGAAAATGGGTACCCAAATGTTTCAACTGTCTCTTCTTTTCTTCATCTTCTCTTCAGTAACTCACCTCAGTTCATCTCTCTCAACTGACTTCTCCATAGTAGATCATCACACTGAGGAGGTCCTCTCAGAAGAGAGAGTCTCTGAGCTCTTCCAACAATGGAGAGAGCAGCATGGGAAGGTGTACAAAGACACAGAAGAGGAAGAGAAGAGGCTTGAGAACTTCAAAAACAGTCTCAAGTATGTGATTGAGAACAACACTAAGAGAAGATCAGGCTCTGGGCATGTGGTGGGATTGAATAGGTTTGCTGATATGAGTAATGAAGAGTTCAAGGAGGTGTATATTTCAAAGGTAAAGGATCCATATAGCAAGAAGAAGATGGGTCAGAGAAAGAGTATGAAGGGGAGGTCAAGGTCAGCCATGGCTTCTTGTGAAGCTCCTTCTTCTTTGGATTGGAGAAAGTATGGGGCTGTTACTGGTGTCAAGGACCAAGGAAGTTGTGGTAAGTTGTTTTTTTTTTTTTTTAAAGTTACCTGAGAAACTATTTTTTAATTAGTAGATATTATTATTTTTGAGTCATATGTTGTTACAAATGTCGTACAGATTGCATAAAACTTCCACATATATAATGAGATATGAGGTCGGACAAAGATAAATGATTGACTATCTTATTCGATTAATCTTCGAACTGGAATTGTAACTCATTGTTTGTTCACTCATTAACTGTTTGAGATGTATAAGTAATTGGAAGGTAAGAGGGTGTGATGGAGCAAACTATTTTGGAGTGACGCAGCATATTAGTGACCTTATCCGGTGATACGATAGATTATAGCTATTGAATTAACGATAGACGTCACTATTTGTTAGAATCCACTGGCTATAATCCACTATTTCACAGGATAAAGTCACTACATTAGGTACAAAAAGCATTTTCCCTTGAACGATTGAAGTATTAATACATTTATCTAACTTCGGAGGGGGAGGTTGGGATATGGGAAGACTTTTGCTAGCAAAAAACTACTGCTTCTGTGGTATGGAGGCCAAAGAAAATATTTTGTCTCAATTTGGAATGTCTCGAGGTATAATAGGTGATGAAGGGTTTCACTTTTGCCTTAAAGCACCAATAGTGGTCTTTCCTAGGAAGTGGTTTGTAGGTGGCGATGTAATCCTCTTAAGACCATTGTACGGCTTAGGAAAAACAAACATTGTTAGAATTTCATTCCTCTTTGGAACTTCCTATATTATCTTCTATGGTTGTGTTACATAGTCTCGTTTTTGAGGCAAAGAGAGGTGTCATTAATGGCTTCCCAACCCTGCTGACTAATATGGATTGATGTCTATGGTTGTAACATTCCACTTGCTTCTTTCAGATCCAGCTATAGACATGAGCCTTGCATATATTGTGTTCGACCTTTCTTGATTGTTTATTTGTTTACAGGAAGTTGTTGGGCATTCTCTGCAACTGGAGCCATGGAAGGAGTAAATGCCTTAGCCACTGGAGACCTAATTAGCCTTTCGGAACAAGAACTTGTGGACTGTGATCCAGGCAATTATGGTTGTGATGGTGGATACATGGACATTGCTTTCGAGTATGTTCTAAGCAATGGTGGGATTGATTCCGAAGCTGATTATCCCTACATAGGATATGATCGAAAATGTAACACCACCAAGGTCTAAACTTACTCATCTCTACCATATAAAAGTAATATCTTTTCCATTAATTTGATTGTTTTTATGACACAGTCCTAGACACATTTTAACCTTTCAAATTTATCGTTGTTCTTCTGTCTCATCAGAGGTTTATGTTTTGATTAGGAGAAAAACATTGCTGTAACAATTGATGGCTATATAGACGTAGAAGAAGAAGAAAGTGCTCTCCTTTGTGCTGTTATTCAGCAACCTATCAGTGTGGGATTGGTTGGTTCATCATTCGATTTTCAACTCTACACAGGGGTAAGTCTATTACTGATATGTACCATATGATTCATTTTCTTTTTTAAACTTACTGATCCATTTATCGTATGATTATATGCTACAATATGTAATTTTGATGTAGGGTATCTATGATGGTTCTTGCTCAAGCAATCCCTCTGTCATAGACCACGCGACTGTGCTCGTGGGCTATGGTTCCGATGGGGATGAAGATTATTGGATTATAAAGAACTCATGGGGAACATCTTGGGGAATGGAGGGGTATGCATATATAAGAAGGGGCACTAATAAGAAATATGGTGTCTGTGGAATCAATGCTATGGCTTCTTATCCAACCAAAGAATCTTCTTCACCATCTCCTTATCCTTCCCCAACCGTTCCACCACCACCTCCTTCACCGCCATCACCACCACCACCTCCTTCACCGCCATCACCACCACCACCCCCTCCTTCACCTCCCTCTCCATCACCAAGTGACTGCGGAGACTTCTCCATCTTCTACTGTCCACCAGACGAGACGTGCTGTTGCCTGCTCAAATTACTTGACGTGTGCCTGTTATATGGTTGCTGTGGATACAAGAATGCTGTTTGCTGTACCGGCACAGTCTATTGCTGCCCCAGTGATTACCCCATTTGTGATGTCCCAGATGGCCTCTGCCTCAAGGTATGAAATTCCATCTCTAAATTTTGGATATATGAGAAGATATATGTGCCTAATGATTAAAAAACTTGCACATCTTTGTCCAAAATCTAGCTCACACGCAAGGGGCATGTTGAAGCATATAGACACTAAAACATCCAAGTTACACCCTCTCTAATAACTTAAGCTTTTCAAGCTGAAGTTGGTCTAACAATATCAATGTCTTTAACTCATTTTGATAAGAATGGATCAATTAGTTCATAGGAGAGAGTCTAATTAATTTTGTGTTCTTATTCTTTCTATAATTTGAGTTTCGTAGGGTGCTGGAGACAACATAGGAGTGGCTGCAAAGAAGCAAACGATGGCTAGTCACAAGTTACCATGGACTAAAGTTGAAGAAACAGAGAAGGAATACCAACCTCTCATGTGGAAGAGGAATCAATTTGCTGCAATCCTCTGAAAATCAGAACTGTTTATTGTGAAGGTTGAAGTTTTCTGTCATTTTCATAGTTCTGTTCCTTCCATTGGGGGCTGGGAAATGGGGGCATTTTCTCATCCTATTCTTGTTATATTTTGAATTTATGTATCAAGAACAAGCAAAAAGATACAGAAAAAAGGGGAAGGAGTATTTTTTTTCTCTTTGGATGATGTATTGGGAGACAGGAAAATTTTCATATAACTATGCTTAATTTGTCAATAATAGCTTGTGGCATGCTTCAAACCTGCTTCAATGTTGTTTTGAGGGCCTTGTAATGACCGAATCAAAAAATTCTCTTCGTCATTCAATAGTATATCTATGAAACACGGATATTTTGTTTAGATCGACATACCCTTATTGGATATAATACTCGTCGAATATTCGAACATATGTATCGGATACATCTCTTATGTAACTGATAATTAATATAATTTTTGAATACTTTGGGTATACTTTTTGTATCATAGCAATATATATAATTTTTGAATTTAATTTTTAATATTTCCTTTTAAATTCGTATATCATATAATACATTAACAAAAATGTATATTATTTTGATGACACATGAGTATTTTTTTAAATATTATTTATGATTATATGACAAAAGAGTATAAAATAAATTTATTACATTATAATCTTAGCTACAAATATTTTTAAACAAACTAATTAAGTAAATATTATTTTTGAATCTTTTAATTAGGTACTTCATTATGTGAATATATCATAATGATATGATATATAATTTTTAAACCTAGTATTTAATCGGTAGATAATAAAAAAATATAACATATATTTTGTTATATAGATATATATTGGCCAGATTCGTATCCTATTTTTTTCGATTTTGTCGTATTGTTGTATTCATATCGTATTGTCTTATATCCATATCTATATTTATATTTGTATCGTATAGTTTTATATTTGTATCTGTATTTGTATCCGTGTTTCATAATATATTATTTTACCATTAATACATATGGGAATTAGGATAGTGTGGGCCCTAACCAATACACGATAGACCATCTACCGTTGAGTAAAATTGTCGAAAAATTTAATTGAGAAGATTTGAATCCGAATAACCATATGGGTTTTTTCAATAAGTATCTTGTTTCATGATTCCACATTCTATTACTTGAAAAATTGAAACAATTGATGGTCTGGTTGACCATCAAATGAATCCACGAGGACAATGCTCGAGAATAATTATAAAAAGATTATACCTAATATACAACGCTCCCTGAGATTTGGAAGAGATAAGTTATAGGTGTCGTGCCTCAATTTTGATGCGATTGATTCTTAAACTCGAACCTGCATGGTGTCGTCAACAATCATAAACAGGAGACTTTTGATGGAGATTAGATGTTTGATCAAGGGGACTGGGTCATCTGTTCTTGGTGCAGGAGGACAACTTGGCGGCCCTTGATGTTTTATTTTCTTCTCATGGCTATTAATCAGAAGGGTGGTTCAAAATTAAAGAGTGAACAAGCTAAGATTCCTTTTGAACATTTGAGTTTCAAAAGTCTTTGGGAGGAAAGTGACACCACAAGGGCTTTGTCTGCTGTGGAGAGTTGTAAGTTGGGCCAGGCCGGACACACCTGCTCGTTAGTGAACATCCCAAGACAGCGCACAAGTTGGGACGAACTAGCCATACCAAAAAAACACAGCCGACTAATGTACATATCTCTTGTTTTTTTTTCTTCCAAATTTGGTCTATTTTATTTATAATTTCTTTATATTTGAATGGGTCCGTAGACTGAGGCAATGGGCTTACCTGGCATTAATCGGGGGAGACAATGGGGCCTAGAGGGCCAAATACAGGCCCAAGACCTTGCCTGGTGAACATTGTTGGCCCATGGCCCGGTGAGCCACCGGCCTACACGGGCGTGACCATTTTTGCCAAGCCCTAGTCAAGGATGGAGCCAAGATATGATCGAAGCAATGATGTCATGTTACATTACTTACCCATCATTAATTATTAATGCCTATATATGGAAGGCATGTCACATGTGGTGGGACTAGAAGAAGAGTTCTAGTTTCTATGAAATAGTACAATCATGTATGATGCTCCTTTTGCCTCTCTAGTCTCTATGAAATGGTACAATCTTGTATGATGGTCCTATTGCCTCACTTAGAAGAGAACACTAGCTAACTAGTCCCTTTCATCTCTCTCTCTCTCAGTTAACAATGTTCAGATTAGTTTAGGATCACTGCAATTAATTTTCTTTTTGATCCGATCAAATGTAAGTCATTTACGCAGAAATTAAGATATTTATGAGAAATAAATTTCTAATTATTTGACCCCATAATATTACTAAGATTTAAATTCAAAACATTTAAATTTACAATTCATTTTTATTAGTACTTGAACGAGCTTTTAGGGTTAGTCATGCCTCTCTTACTCATGGCTTAAATGTGGTACCTAGAACCTGAAACTTTACACCCACAATTGCCCTCCATTACAACTTACACCCTAAAAACCCCAGCCAAATGACTAGAGGTTGCAGAATTTACTCAGTTCGGTGACAAAAAGCTTTCAATTTTGTCAAAGAAATAAAGAAAAAGCAGGTATATTAATTACCTGAAAGTGATATGTTTTATGTGAAATTATTGTTTCGGGTCAAAGAAAAGCTATTACTTTTGGCCCAGACCCGAAATATTAAAGACCTTTTTGTTGCCCAATTATAAGCCCCGAGCAAACAAAATTAGCCCGGTCAGCTAGGCTGGGGAACCTGACAATAGCGTGGCAATCTTGTCGTTTCGGTTGTGTCATTTTGAATTCGTATTGAATACTAATTAATTTTATTTTTATATTATTATTTAAAATGTTAATCGTGTCAATTTTGTGTTGTTCGTATTTAATACTAATTCAATCAATTTATTATTCGTATTAGTAAGTCGTGTCATATACGGATTCGTGTCGAAAAATAATCAATCATAACTAGCTAATTTCGTGTCAATTTTAAATCGTATTGTGTTAGGAATTACGACATCTACCTGACACGGGCCTTTCCTTATGTTATACCAAGTATTTGGGGGTGGACCCATTAGTTCATATGGTTTATTATTATTTTTTTTGGGTCTGCATGTAAAGATAGCTGATATCGTTTAATGTTTAAACTCTCCGATCTTTATCATTCTAAATCAGTTGGCGGGGAAATATAGTTTGACTGTTTCTAGTACCACTGGTTTATAGAGATTAGTGGCAAAACTTTTAAATGGAACTTTTTTGACTTGTTTTTTTGAATGTATTTCTAAATTTTATAAAGTTTCCACCATGTTTTTCTTTTGTCTCACAATGTTTGGCAAGGAAAAACCGAAAAAAAAAAAAAAAAGATAGGCGGAGCTCATGTAACACGAGAAGCACATCATCAAAGGTGGAGCCAGCCATCTTTTCTAGTGAGGGCAGCATTTAGAATTTCAAATGTTTACAGAAGTATAGTTTCATAAATAGAACGTTAATTAAAAACGCAATTCATATACAAAAGCAATATATACAAAAATAAAATTACTATAAATTTATTTATAAGACCTAACATTAAAAATTTGAATAAAAAAATTGGGTTCAATCATATATTGAGTTTATACATGGGAAAATTTAATTCATAGTTATTCCCTACAAGTTTTAATATTTTAAAAGCATTGTTTGATAATTTTATTGTAAATGATACTTAAAATTTCTTTCTCGACATACATAACTAAGCAATCGTTTATTCATTGATCTTTCATTCGTTTGCGCAATTAATTTTTTAAATATTAATTTGTTCAGTCACAAACTTAGTACTCATCAGTAAATTTTAACAAACAATAGAAACTAATTTAAACTATGATTATTCTATTAAACTAAACCTTGGCGGAGGAATTACTTAACTTATCACAATAAAATTATGCAAAATTCCGAAATCAAAACAATCTAATCTAACACATAATGAAGGACTATACATCTCAATTCCAATTCAAGATGTAAGAATAAATGATCGGGTACGTAAATTATATGTAAATTTATCATAATTTAAATCTCAAAAAAAAAGACCACAACTCTCGATTCCAATTCACGTCAAGTCAGTTTAGTTACATGTGACCGGGGTATGTAAATGAGATTTTCATTGAAAAAGACCATCACATGAGTGGGAAATCACATGGCCTTCTCTAGGTTTATTTTTTCTGCTGATTACATGGCTTTCTCTAGGTTGCCATCCGCAATTTCAGGAGAATAAAGACTACATTAGACTCATTAGTTGTGTTTTGCTTAATGTTTAATCCTTCAAAGTGTGGGCCCAGGTACCCTTTTTGTTAACAAGAAATCACCTAGATTGACAATAGTCAACAATGGCAGACAACTAAAGTCATCAAAGACAAATCTTTAATAGGCACTCACATGGGAGAGAAACATTCAATGCATTTAATTTAGTTGAAGAGCTTGTAGTCAACTTGTTAGCTATATAAAGATAAGTAGATTAACCACTAATTCAAGTGGTAACAAAATAAGTTCTAAACATAGACGTTCTTCTTATGTATATTCTAATTTTGGTATAGAACATCTATTTTTGATTGAATTGAGATAAAAATTAGTTAAAATGTGCATGAATTAACTCAAACACTCATGACAGTTGAAGTAAAAAAATAATAAGTAGACTAAGTGATGTAAAAATGCAAAAAATTATAGAAAAAATTGGTCATTAGTTAGTTTGGATGATCAAAATTTTAGAATTTTGCTAAGAGATCAAGAGAATTAATTTCCGAATGTAAAATTTTCAAATATGGAAACAAATCATAGTTTTAAAATTTTTTTAAAAAACATGAATTTTATCCCAATATATTGTTTAGAGACTCCCCATCCACTTTCTCTTTTAAGAATAAACTTGATACATAATGTACATTGACTTTTGTATTTTTCACAATTATTAGATAGACCAAACACCATGTGTGAATTTTCGAGCAACCCTATGAGGTTAAAAAGGACTAAATATTTGGTGTACCAATCACATCTTATTGTTACCACGTAGTGTATCATTCACAAAAAAATTTATAAATGGGCAAAGTGAATATCACTCTTTTATAAGGAAAATGTTATTTGAATTTAAAATGTAGATTTTATAAATCACAATTAGTGAATATGTTGTGGATTCTGACGATGCACAAAAATAGATTTAAGTATTATATGTCGAGTAATTAATATGTGTAATAAATGCGGTAAATATAAATGTGAGATCAACACAAATAATACACATATATAGAATGGTTTGGTCAAGGTGACCTACTCCACTTTGAATGCGACAACGGTAGCCGAAAGACTTTATTGATAAAATAATTGAAGGGAGAGCACGAGAAACTCTAAGTGTGGTGAGATAGTTATGAGAGAGATAGCTATGTGTGAGATGTAGAGGTGTATCCGTCATGTGTAGAGGACTTATAATTTATATGCACATAGCCTTAATTGAGGCGGTGGCATGAAGGGATAGGTGACTAGTCATTCGGAGTGGATAACTATAGCTAATGATTGATACAATTAAAGATAATCTTAATCTCCAAATAATTGTCCTGATGTTTACTCCCCACATGCGTTGATCTTTTCTGACCTCCTTAAACTTTTGGACTAAGTTGGATTTATAAGCTGGGTTTTGACATGCTTTGTAGCTAATTTGGGCTTACCTAAGAATTGGTCCTAGAGCCAACTGGATCTGGGCTCATCAAAGTTCTAATAAGGGTAAATTGTAAAAAGTACACAAAATTAGACTTATTTGGTAAAAAGTACACACTGAAAAATGTAGGGTTATTAAGTACTTAATTTTGATACTTATTTGTATCAAATTACATAATTTGAATTTATCTTTTTTTATTTATGACATTTTTGTCATCCATTAATCCATGTGTATTGAAAAGTGGTTCATTATACATCTTCTAGTTTTATGGGAGAACTTTAAAACATATATATATATATATATACTTATGTATGTATATATACTAATATATGTATATACTTGTTATTAAATCTCTTATCTAAATTTTGAATTATCTTTTAATGCACCTTCATTCATGCATTTTTTTTTAGAAAGTGATTTTATTTTTCAATTAATTTAATATTTGAATAGTGTAATAGTGTAACAACATAAAGTGTAACACTAACAATGTAAAAGTATAACAATAATAGTGTAATAAGCTATTTACACAAAATATTGTATTATTACATTTTTTTTCAAACATATAGTTTCATATAATTTCATTCAAATAGTTTATTTTCGTTTTAAATTTGTTACCATATACACAAAACTATTGAACACTGTTTTTGTTACACTATTATTATTATACTGTTATTGTTATATTATTACATTATTCGGATATTAAATTAATTTAAAAATAAAACTATTTTCCAAAAAAAAAAACTCTTGAATTAAGGTGTATTAAATATAATCTGAAAACAAAATCACTTTTCAAAAAAAAAAAAATATGCATGAATCAAAGTGCATTAAAGATAATTCAAAATTTAAATAAAAGATTTACATGTATTAACAAATACACATGAATCAAATGTATATTAAATACGTATTTATATGTATTAACAAACACACATGAATCAATGTGCATTAAAGATAAGAGATTTTGAAATAAATGACTCTAAAATGGGCATTTATGTTTTTTTAACTCACATTTTATTATATGTATTTTTTTTTAAAATAAGTCTAATTAGATATACCAATTTTCAAAGAACCCTTCTAATAAATATTGGGATTCACAAAGAAATCAATAACACTAATTGATGAAGTTTATATTTTAAGTTAAAGGATTCAAGTCTTCATCCCTCTCTCCCTCTCCCCCCCCCCCTCCCCAAAAAAAAAGAAGTGAACATGTGATTATTCTAGTTGAGTTGTGGATGGTTTACCTTTAATTAAATTAAAAAAAGAATTAATCGAGTTACACATAAGTTGGTTAAAATACTTTTAACAGTTGAGCTAACCAAAAAAAAATTAATAATAATATGTGACATTAGTGACGTGGTGATACCCTGAGAGAGAGAGAGAGAGAGAGAGCGCGCCGCGGGAGGGGGGGAATGGTAATTGGATTAGTTAAATCGGGCAGTCCAATTGTCCAATTTTAACCCAAAAAATTGGCCGCGGGAATTAAAAATCGTTGGGTGTAACTGTAATTGTACCCAACGGTTTTCCGTGACCATTGTCTATTACATCCCCGACAAAGAAAAGGGAGAAAAATCAACAGCCCCTTATGATTTGAACCCCACCACTGTACTACTCATCACATAAAGCAGAAGCGCTACACAAAGGCCCTCTCTCTCTCTACACTCACAATACTTTTCCTTCTTTTCACTCTTTCTTCCTCAACTCTCGCCATCATTCAAGGCCTCAAAGACCCAGAAGCCACAATAGCTCACAGGTAAGAAATCTCTCAGTGAATCTGACAATTTTGGTTGTGTTACTAAGTTCAAATCCTTTTGCTGAATAGATTGTTGAACTTGTTCTTGATTTTGTTTTTTTGGGTCTTTTGTTTTGACTTAGCCTAGCCAGTTCTTGGTCACATTTTGGTGCTCAAGATAAGATTAGGCTCAGAGTACATGTTGACTAGTAATTGTCTTTGTAATTGAGATTGGAATTCCTTGTAAATATGTATTGCTCATTGAACTTTTGGCTCTCTTATCATGCTTTAGTGTTCTAATTCCATGGAAATTTTGCATTTATCCTGATTAGCTTCTGACAAAATCTTAATGTATTTTTGGTCGTTCTAGTTTCGAAATCCGGAGTAAGGGCTTCAAGCTATTACTGATTCTTTTTCCCTCTCTAGGACAACTAGTTCCTTGGAATCTCTTCGAGGGATTCAAGAAAAGAATTAGGTTTACTATAAAAGGACAGTGAAAAATATGAATCTTGGATCTTCATGTTGTTTCAAGAACTGAGAAACCTCCACTTAATTAAGCCCAATGTGAATATTTTCATACTAACCAAGACCAAAAAATTGAATTTTTCAGTTGTTTTTTTGGCATGACAGTAATGTAATAACCATTAGACTTACAAAAATTTCATTTCACTTGTCCTCTGTTTCTTCGTAAACTGAAAAGCTGGTAATTTTTTTCTTTAAATTGTAAGCTTGAACATTAGACGCATCTGGAAACAGTGTTTTTTCGATTCATAGTTTGCCCGTTTGAAGTGAAAATGTACCCAAAAGTTCTCTGTTTGCCAATTTGTATGGAATCAATCATAGTTTGAGTAGATAATTGGGACGGTGAATATCAGTTCATCTCTTCTTCTTTTTTGGGTTTTCTTTTATGAGAATTTTTAGATGTGATTAATGTCTATTTCTCTTAACCTTTCCTTTTTTTCCCCTTGGGTCTTCCATTTTGTAGTTTATGTAACCCGGCCAGTTCTTGAACCTCAAATCTAGTGGAGAGTGAACAGAACGTGCTCATTTTTAGGACTTAATGGAGGAAAAGCAATTAGATCTAAATGCACCACTATTATCAGTGAGGCGATTTTCATCGACATTGGCCACTTCAGATGGAGTTCACAGGAACACAATCACAAAGTCACCACCACCCAATAGACAACATTCTCTTCCTTTATACACATCAGACTGGGAGTTGGGTGAAGTAACCAAACCAGCTGCAGTTCCTTTCCTGTGGGAGCATACTCCTGGAAGACCCAAATATAACAGTGGACCCTTGCCTCAACTGCCTGAGGAGTCTTCAAATACTCCAAGACTTTCTCTGGGAACGGGATTGGGTCGTATAAAGCACACTTCCTCTGAAATGGCTAATGATCGGCATCTGTTTAGGACCCAAACTGATGCATCTCCTTTGAATGATTATGCAATGCTTCTGGATAGCTTGATTGAGGGAATAAAAGGAAAAGGGGACTCTGATTTGGAGAGCGGTGATGATGCGTATTCTGATGCACTCGACACACTGTCACCAACACAATCATTCTCCTTGAATTATAGTGTAAGTGGTTTGAGCGGTTATGATGGTCCCGATGTCAAACCATCTGGAACATTCTCCACTGATCCACAAACTCGAGATTTTATGATGAGCCGCTTCTTACCTGCAGCCAAGGCTATGGTTCTGGAGACGCCTCAGTATGTGCCACGGAGGCAGCCTGCGGTAACAGAACCACCTAGGCAGGTTAAAAAGGTGGTCAGTGGGGAACTAAGGCCGTTACTTGAACAGTTCAGATCTAATGCCATATCACCATATGGGAAATGCGTAGAGGATGTGGAAAGTGAAGATGAAGATGAATGTGATGATCCTGGCAAAAAATCACGCAAAGTTTGGGGATTATTTCCTCGAATATGTGTGAAGAATTCTGCATGTCTCTTAAATCCAGTGCCAGGATTGAAACCAAGGGCCCAGACTCCAAAGGCTTCTGCCAGTAAGGTTAATAGATTGGCCAGAACTGCATATAGTGGACCTTTAACTCAGACCATTGATAAGGTAACTACATTTTCTTTACCGCTGTATAACTAGTAACAATTATGATTGTTAGCTACAACTCTTGTGCATTTGCAGAATGCTTGGAATGCAACTTATAGGAAGCAGCTTCATCCTGGAGTTCGATCACAAGAGCTGCATGAAGTTGAGAGTAAATTGGTGGGTGAATTTAAACTATTCTCTTACTCTGGTGAATTATATAGGACCGATAGGTCATCTCCCTGCAGGCGTTTGAAGGCTGGTGGCATTTCTCCATACCGGAATGAAGCGCCTGTGTCTCCCTTTCATGATGGTGCGAGATTTCTTGGTATACCTAAGGAAGTTGAAAATGCTAAGACTCCCGAGTTCAGCTGGCCTACAAAGGAAAGTAATGACTCTCAGAATGTATCATCCCATCTGCTATGTAAACAAGAGTTGGGCTCGGTGCATTCTGCCGTTGAGAAAACATTGTACATAGATTCAATTCGTAGTGAAAAGATTCCAGTTGTGAAATCTGTTTGTACGGAAGCTGACAGGCTTATGGACTGCTCTGGTGAGGGTTTCAAGACCTTGGTAGAAAGCACGAGGGAAGAAACTTTTACTCCCAAAGCTTCCATTCAAGATACAAAATGCCTAAACCTTTTGGAGGGAGGGAGGGAGCTGAAACCTAAAGCTTCTGTTCCTTTCGATGCTAATCTACCTTCTATGGTTTGCATAGCAAACCTCAAAGGCCAAGCAGCCAGAAAGGAGGTTTCGAAACGGAATCCGAGTCTTGATCAGGAATCCAGGTCCTTGGAATGCTCAAAAGTGAAACTCAGTGGAAATTTGGATAAGAAAAATGAACATACCATGAAAGCAGATGATAAACAAAATCCTAAGGTTGTCTCTTTGCAATCGCCTTTAACCCCGCCTTTACCAAAATCACCATCTGAATCTTGGCTATGGCATACTTTGCCTTCCATTTCTCTGCGGAATCCATTCTCACATTCACATAGTGGCGGACGTTTTCATTCTAAGAAGCAGGATCAGAAGACTTCCATCAACGGTACCAAGTGGGAGACCATTGTGAAAACTTCCAATTTGCATCATGACCATGTACGGTATTCTGAGGTAATCTCCTCTTTTTATTTCAAAAATTTGTGGTGATTCAAATTTTGCTGATTGATAAACTAAATGAATTAACATTTTTTTATAATTTCTTGACAGGAACTTATGCCTCATGTTCGTCACCACTCTAAAACTTAGAAGCACACAGATGCTACGCAAAGTTCTCCAAATTCATTCACTTGCTTAAACATGTTTGATTTCTATTTAGTCAATCCTAAAACTTTCCAGCCCACTGTTTTCTCCAGAGTTCTCGTTTCTGATTGTTCTTTGTCATGATATACTAGGGAAGAGAAAGTAGTCTATAGTTTGCGTTACATCAAGGCGGGGGTGAGGTTGTAGCCTCTCAAACCTCCCTTTTTTCCTTATTTTTTTGGGTGAAGTCATTGATCTTCCTTCCCCTTCAGCGATTGGATTGTGTATGTAATAGTAGCCCTTGTTTTCTTATGAATGAAGATGCTGCATCGTTGAGAAGTCACATATACTGGCATCTTAGTGTCAAGTAACAGGTTCTTTGGATCTTGGTGTTTTTCAGCGATTATTCTTTTCTTCAATCTCAATGGTACTAGCTTGTTTCCATTTTCGGTGTTCATTTCTGGTAGTTATCACACACCCTTCTCCCCTGCTTGTATTTGTCTGTCTAATTTTGTAATATTGAAGCTACGGCCATGAATTAACTTTGGCAGAATTACTAATGTTTGAGAGTTGCTCATCTGTCCTAAATTTTCATTACATGATTTGTTCTTTCTAATAAGTTATCATAGTAAATTGGACTCTTCAATCAAGTTGGTTAGGTTGTCTGTTGTTTCAATCCCAAATGCCAAGTAAACAGCCCAGTGGCGGATTTAGTATGGGGCAGCTGCCCCTACTGAAATTTTAAAAAAATTTTGGGACTTAAGTGTAATTTTAAAAATTTCAAGAATTTCTTAGACTTGCCCCCACTGAAATTTTCTTAAAGTATAGGGTATATTAATATAATTTTCAGCAGCCCTCACTGAAATTTTAAAAAATTTGAGATCTAGGTGTAATTTTAAAAATTTCAAGACATTTTTAAACTTGCCCCCATTGAAATTTTTTCAAAGTACAGGGTATATTAATATAATTTTTAACCCTTAAAAACTAACTTTTAACGGCTCCTTTTCATTCCTGATTTTTTTTTCCCCTCAAGTCTTTGTTTTCTTCGTCCAACTTCCAATCCAGGTGACGGCGTCCAGCCCCTCTTCTTTCTTTTATTTAGCTTCTTTGTTAATTCCTTTGGTGTATTCATCAATAAATCAGCTCATTGGATTCAATCATTGTGCAAATCAAATTTGAAGAAACCTTAAAAGAAGATTATGTTGAAGCTAAAGAGAGAGAATCCATTAATCAAATTTTTTGATAATAGTATTAGAACTAATCTAAAATCAGATTTTTTATATTAGAAAAGTTGTTTGGTGTATTATTTATGGATTTATGTAGATTTTCTTTGTTTCGTCTTGGGTTACTACTCAACTATTTTAGATTTTTGTTGAAGCTCCTATTTAGATTGACTATCTGAAATTCTTGGTTAGTGCTATTTTTCTTCTCTATGATTAAATTGCTTTAATTGATTTCTTAAAATTCTAGTTTGAATTATATTTTGGATTTATGGATAATATTTTAATTATGTGTAGTCCAAAATATGAAAATTCGGCGAGAACAATTATAAAGATTTATTGAATGTTCGAGAGTTGGGAGCTCATTTTGTATAGAATCTCGAACACTGAAGGATACTTTTGATGTGAAGCTTTTTTGTTGCTTTTTTTTTTTATACATCACTCATATGCATGAGTTGTGCATCTAAATGACATTCTTTTGATGTAATTATGTTTATAAACTGCTTATCAAGAATACATATTTCGATGAAAATAATGTTACAATTATACTTTGAAATTTAAGAATTTAAGTTGCTCTTACTGAGACAAAATTTTGGCTCCGCCCCTGAAACAATCTCTTCTTCAGCCATTCTAAGATCTGAAATGCAAGAAGATTGACATTTGTGCCTATATTAGAAGATCTCTATCAGAGAGGGATGTTTCTGTTCTGCGCATCATCACATACTCTAGGCTCTTTCTATTGAACACTACAAACCCGCACTTTCCTATTACTTAGGTATATATTCCACTTAGCTCTTTAGCTCATATCTGCAGAAACTCAAAACAAAGCTCTCCATGATTGTAATGAACTCTTCTTTCATCTAAATACCTTCTCTCATTGCCCTGTTCAGTGGATCATCCAACTAGTCAGTTGAGTCTTCTGCTGGCATCTAAGAGAGGATCTCTTCAATGGGAATTGAGATCTTTCACTCAATGCTAGTTCATGTACCATGGATTCAAATGGGATTTAATGTTCATAAGTGAGCCCCGTATACAAACATGGCTGAGTGATACACTGATACTGATCATTTGAGGCAATTTGGTTTTTCCTATTTGTTTGCTTTGCGTTTCAAATAACTATTTACAATCTTCATCTTCGATAGTGAAACTTTGTGGCCTTGTTTCGTCTGTGATACAAGCTAGCACTCTCGTTCCTTTATGTGATCCGAGATCCCCATTGAGTAGAACAAGGGCATACGACGGTTGTCTTACACTAAAACCCATGTGGTAGGGTTGAGTGTGCGACATACACACACAAACATAGCGATACACATTGAGATACTCAAATTTCGATCAAGCAGGCTTTATAACATGTTTTATCACATTGAATTTTTGGAAACCCATAAATCTGAATAGGTTTCTACATTATTGATGGCTCGATTTGGAAATTAAAAATCACATATTACTTATTCTTGAGGTTCTGAAGTTGAAAGAAATGCAACTTCTACTCACATGGAAGAAGCCTAGTCACCTAGCATGCATGCTGCCATATGCTTTAGATCTTGTAGTGTTTTTCCCTTTTCTTTTTCCTAAATTTTTGGAAAATTACCTCTTTCACCCCTAAATTATGTCCCTATCACTATTTACTTCATTTGATGTCATGTTTCTCACGTTGCATCTATAATTATATAGTTATTGGTTTTATATTGCCGGTTGGAGTTTTAATTTAGTTTCTCCTGGTTTTTCTCTTTTTTTTTCCCTTAGTATGACTTTTATGTATTGCCTAGACCATAAGAGTATTTTAGTCACTTTGTATTATTATTTGGTTATATATATGGGGTTCTGCACTTAGTTTGTGTATCACTTTCACTCATAGATACTCCAAGTCGGTATCAGAGCTAAAACCCTATCTCTAACCCTAAACCCTAACCCTAACCTTCTCCATCGACAACATCCTAACACCAGCAACTCAGCCACATCGAAGCCACCAAAACTAACCACCCATAGAACCAGGCCACCGCCCCGGCCATTACCTGAAATCACCCAGCGAAAACCACCCCAGCCAATAACTCCAGATATCACACCCACAGAGCCAGCCCATTACCCCTGTCACTCCATCGATAACGACAACTAATCCAGCATCCTAGCCCACTCCATCGATAGCAACCACAACTCCCAGCAACCTAGAAACCAACAATCAACCCAATAAGCCAATAATCCCAGCGACCCAACTTACAAAGCCAATAATCCCAGTGACTCAACTTACTAACCCAATAATCAACCCAATAAGCCACACCACCGACCCAATAAACTAGCCCCTGGCCAACCTAAGTCCTTAGCAACCCAGAAACCAGCAACCCACCCAACTCACTACCCAACGACCTAGAAACTAGCCCCAACCAACCCAAGTCCCTAGTGTCCTAGAAACCAGTGACCCACCCAACTCACTTCTCAACGACCCATCTAGCAGCAAACCCAACCTAACTACCTTGCCTTCGTCCTTTGCGTTCTTCGTTGCAATGCCATCATATCTTCGCATCACTGACTTCTTTTTCCTAGGGTTGTAGCACCTAAGACCTTTTAAGAGGGGTTTGATCGTCATTTTCGTTGATCTACTTTTGATGCAATAGATTACTTATATATTTACTAGATTTTTAGGCACCATGACCTACTTATTTGGGAGCTTTCTGGACTTTTTTTTATCTATTGCTACTGTTTGACTGGAGATATATTGCTTTCCCTTATTTGGTTCCTCTATTTATCTTAGAGTTTTTTCTGTCACGTGTGCCTATGCATTGTTGTTGACATAACTACTATTAAGGGAATTGAGACTCCTAGCATTGAGACATTTACTATTGAGACCCCTGGTACTTTCACTAGGAATATACAACCTGGTTCTTTCACTTTTATATTTGACCAGTATACAGTACCTACTAGCATAGTTGCATTACCAGCAATGTCGAGTATAATCTCTCAGAAGCTCACGACAAAATTGTTGAATGACCGTAACTTTGTTGAGTGATCATTATCATTCTATCTTTACTTAGGCCATGTAGGAAAGCTTGGTTACCTGATGAGATCTTACCCAAAACCAACTGATAATGACCCTGGATATTCTGCATGGTTCTCTGAGAACTGCGCTATTTTTAGATGGTTATTTGGCTTGATGAAGCCATCTATTTGCAGGATTCACTAGTTTCATAGCTCTGTACAAAAACTATGAAGTGCATTATCAGAGATGTATTCCCAGTCAATATGGGGAGTCCGTGTTTATGAGCTTTACCATAAGTTCTCATATACTTGGCAGAGAGATATGACGGTTTAGCAAAATTAAGACTATTTGACCCAGAGCTGGCTTGAGTATGAAACTCATTCGTTCTCTTGCTGTAATTCCAATGATAGAGCCCAAGGGAGCGGTATTCCTGCATACTCGAGGACATTAGGATAGGATTTACACGTTCTTTATGGGACTTCATGATGAGTTTGAGATACCTCATTCCCAAATCTTGTCGATGATGAGGCTTCTGTCTCTTTGTACGGTGTATGCGAGAATTGAGTAGCATGAGCGTCGTGTCCACATTGCATCACTTTCAATTGCGACCTTGACTCCTCAAGCCAACCAGATGGGCCTTGCATTTGCTGCAGGGTCTTATTTAGGACCCTTAGCTAAGGGTGGACAACACTCGGACCAGTGCCGTCAAAGCGCCCTAGATCAGCACACACAAGTGGATTCTCATCAGTGTGATTATTGTGGCCAACAAAGACATCTCAAGGCTGCTTGCTAGAAGCTCTATTTAGGGCTTAAGCCGTCTCTTTACAATCGTACTGCTACTATTGCTTAGGTACCACCATTTATTGTTGTTCTCCTATTACTGCTACTGCTCTTACGCCTCCTTGACAGAGTGATATGGATGTTATCACTTCTCACTTAGATATACTTATGTCAGCTCTAACTTATCAGGGCCCGACTACTGATGTTGTGACTACTACAAGTATACATCGTGTCTTCCATACTTGCATATGTCCGTCTTCACTTTAGATGTTGGACACCGGTGCGAATGGTTACATGACAAGTGAGGCCTATCACTTTATCACTTTGGACGCGTAGTTATATACACAAGTTTAGTTAGCAGATGGGACACGTGCCCCTATTGTTAATAGGGGGTATAATTCACCTTCCAGATGAATTTACATTGCATTCAATTTTTCATGCGTCAAAGCTAGCCATGAATCTATTATTTGTACATTAGTTAGCCAAAGATTTTCAATGTGCGATTGTGTTATTATTTGATTCATGTTATTTGTAGTATCTGAGTACCAAGAGGATTATTATAAGGGGACATAAGAGAGATGAACTGTATTATCTAGGTAATCCACCTCCAATTTCACCAATTCTTACACCTATATCACCTGCACCTGCGTCATCTTTATCTGTTCCTAGCTTGCATGCTAGTATTTTACCTAGTACTTGTCGTTATGATTTTTTGTCATAAATTGTTCAGTTGTGACATGATCGTTTTAGACATACAAATTTTAAATATTTATGCATATTATTTCCTGCTTTGAGATTGATAGTAAATTTGATTGTGTTATATGTTCCTTATCGAAACATGTTAGGATTAGTTATATTCCTTGCATACACCAACCATCTAGATCATTTGACCTAATACACTCTGATATTTGAAGACCCTATCTTGTTACTGCTCTGTCAAATACTCGATATTATGTGACATTTATAGATGATCATGCCCGTTGTAATTGGATATACCATTTGCATAGGAAGTCCGATGTACTCCCTGTCTTCACTCAATTTTTCATACTATTCGTTTGGATAATGCCAAAGAATATGTGTCTGATGTCTTCGTATGTCACTTTTTTTTAGGTTATCCTTTAGCAGCTTACTTGCTTGATAGAGTTATATACTAAAAGTTTACTTTTTGTAGTGAAACTCATTTTATTAATTAACTAGTTATTGTATGTGCCTGAAGGCACATAATAATAAAAATGGTAAATAGTAAGCATATTTGTATTCAAATTCAAAATCAAATCATAAATATAGTGGAGAGATAAATAAATTTAAGCATTGGTTGTAGTGGGGGCGAGAGGTGGTGGGCGACAATGGTGGTGGTAGGAGACGGTGATGGTTGTGGTGGGTGGCAATGACTGTGATGGCGGTGGTGGTGGGGATGATGGTGGTAGAGGTAATGGTGGGGCGGTTCCAAATATTTTTTTTAAAATACTTATGAGAAATAATTCTTAGAAGTACTTTTAAAAAGTCACTTCAAACACACCCTTAGGGACCTATTTTTTCTATTAAATTTAGGGTGTTAATATTAGCCGTTAGATTAACTTTAAAGTAAAATTTAAAGCGATTTGAACCGCGGAAAACAAAAGTCATTTTGTTTATCTTTTGAAATTTAAATTGTAAGCTACTTTATTATATAGATAGAAGTTTATTTTTCTCCCATTTTATTGAGAATCTATGTAGATAAAATATTTGCATTATAATTGATATATGGTATGCATGTGTGTCTTACATTTTACATTATAGATAATTTGGTGTGTAGAGTTCGACTAATGCACATAAAATCAGGTTATTAGATCCTCGTATAATATGAATAGAAGACCACAATCTAATATAAAATTGGGCACACCATTAGTATGATTGTAATGCAATATTCTGGCATAGTCTATTTTGATTGTAGGAGACTGTTTGATATCTTGAATTATTGCACTAGTACAATTTGTGTATTGAACAGACCCATGTTGAGGTTATTATCTTAAACTGATTGAATAAGATAATAAATACCTAATGACTATTATGATTTTTTATGTTATTAATCCCGAGATATTTAATCGTCACGTGCACATAACGATTATCACTTTAATTCATCAAAGAGTGAGATTCATATTGAGTCAATAAGCTCAGTGAATTGAGAGACAATATTATTTGTATGGTAAAAATTAATAATTAAAGGAAACCACGTCTTGGTATTTAATATGTTGATGATGTTCTCTTAAAAAAACTCATAAGTTTTGTCCATGTCAAATTCTACAGGTGGATTTAGTTTTTTGACATGACAAATAAGCTGAGTGGTAAGGTCTCAAAGAATAAAAGAAGTCAATTAAATATAATTCTCAGTAATTTATTTAATCGACAGACATCTTTAATCTTAAACATTGGGAGATTATTAAGCATATAATAATAAAGAGCTTGAAATATAATTTTGAGATAAGACACAGGAGATCAATAATAAGTTTTTAGTTGACTAACTTATTATTAATGGACTATATGATGTTTGTTCTAAGTTGAACATAGGAATTCTAAGCCCATTGGAAGTCCGATTATTATTTCTCCTTAGGATTTTTGTCGTAGCCTATATATAGACGTCTAGGTTCTCTAAATCAGATCACTTTTTATTATTCATGTTTTGAGAGAGGTTGAGAAAGAGATAGGAAGTCTCTACAGCCCACATTACATCCGAATTTTGGCGTTGGAGATATACGACAATAGATCGTGAGGTTCATCGAGTTGTTTTTCGTACGTCTGTCTTTATACTCTGCGTTCGTGCTGAGACAAGATCAATTCAGAGCAATCTTGAAGGTGAATCCTAGTTTCGCTTTGTAAGGTTTTAAAGATTTTTTTTTTGTATTTGATACATACATGTTGTCAATGATTCTTGGAACTTTTGTTTCAACATCTAGATGTTCTGAGCAAAATGAAGTTTCTAAAAAAAAAAAATAAGAGCCCGGTAGGGATGCTACATTATATACTTAGAGGTATGGGAGTACCAAAATTTTATTGGTATTTTATTATTTTGACTTCTACCTTTCTGTAAAACCGTACACCGAGTCGTGTTCTTCAGTATAAGACTCCCTTAAAGGTCTTATTCCCTGAGTGGATGCTTTTTTCAGTCCTCTAGTGTTTTTGGTTGCACATATTTTGTTTAGAATCAGTCTTATAACACCCCAAAAATCACCTTGAACGGCATTACAATTTAAAACCATTCATATTATGAGAGCACTAATATAATTCATAAATAAATGGGACTTCATTCATCCTCTATAAAATATTTACAACATTTTCCAAATTGATATGCCGAACTATGATATTTACATCCCAAAAATTTAACTATCATAATGCAACGGAATTACAAAAGAAGACTAGATTTCAAAATATTTCAAAAATGAATTTCCTAGTCTAGAACAAAGATAATGTTGCTCTAAGCGTCCACCTCGGGATCCATGTTCCTTTCTATAGAAGTCTCCAGTGTGCCGGTTCATCCACTCCCAACTCCTCCTCTAGGACATAATTTAAAAAATATTATTTGTAGGGGATGAACACTAAACTCTATAGCAACATTTCTCCCATACTCGAACAAGATTTAGAAAAGCATATAAAAATGGTCGGTCACCTTTCACAAATAGCATATATGAATTTTAAAATAAAATAGAGACATTTAAACAGATCTCAAGTTTAAACAATAGTAGTAATTTAATGTATAAGTGAAACCAATATACAACTAGTAACTCATTCCACCATAAATTGTTTCTCCCAAGTTCTTGCGGAATCTCATAATTCTCAAGATTCTTGTAGAAACCATTTCTGGTACAATGAACGATAACCCACCATTGTAATATACGACTTATAATCCATTCCACCATAAACCGTTTCTCCCAATTTCTTGCAGAACTCATATTTCACAAGATTCTTGTAGAAACTATTTCTGGTACAATGAACAATAACCCACCACGGTATTCGTATCTCTAGTATGAAGTAAGACCTCGCATGAATACCATCGAAAATATCATGACCCTTGTACAACCCACACAAATCCTTTTTTCACGATACATCGTAAGCGATAATGGTTTAATCCTCGCAAGGCACTATCCCCATTACGAGTGGTAGGAAAAGTTCATACCCGCACGGAGTAAGAAGACATCTACCCATTCCATGATACCCGGTCAATAGTAGTCCATGTTTATCCAACAACCACACAAGATATACAATACCAACAATTTCCTCAAATAACCAACAATTCTATAAATCTCCAATTTCACATGTAGTATTTCAATAGAACAATTGAAGACAATTCAAGAGATCATCATCAATATCATTTTGATGCACAACACAAAACACTAAAGTTTTCAAAACTAAATTTAAGTCAATGTACAGGGAGAAACCCATATTTCTCCAAAAACTAGGGTTTTAAAGCAAGAACAAGAGATTTCATGGGTATTGAACCCTAACTTTGTGTAAAACATAATAATAATTGTAAGAAGGCCAAGAAAAGATAATTCCATAGCATATATATAAGATTTAGAGTCAAAGAATACATATATACAAGCCCTAGTCTCAATGAACAAGAATGGAAGAAAACTCATACCTTACTTCCTTAGTTTTTGAGCGAAGAAGATGAAAATTTGATTTTTTCAAAACTTGTATCACCCTTTAATCCTTTGTTTTTCCCTTTCTTTCTTCCTCTCTAAGCTTTTCTAGGGTTAGAAGTGTTGAAATGGAGCTTAGGGAGGTGTCCTTAGGTATTTATAGTGGAAGAAATGATGTCTTGTGCATGTTTTTGAGAGTCAGAATTCGTAACTGACGTTTGAACGTCATTGGCGTTCGAATGTCCTTAGCTCCCAGTACTTTGGTTTTTTCATCAGACAAAAAGTACTGGAACGCACTGTTGTTCGAACGTTATTCACGTTCGAACGTCATTCCTGTTTCTGCTGAAACGTCCAATAAAGTTTTGGCCTATTTAGAGGTCGATTTGGAAAATTTTCATGAAACACACTTTTGTAGCTCTAGAAGTCTACTATCTACTGTCAAAATTTCAGATCAAATGGACATCAGGATAAAAATTTATGATCCAAATATTAGGAAGTGTCCAAAATCCTTTTTGTCCAAAATTCTTTTTATCCAAATTCTCTCAAAAGTGTGCTTTAATTCCGGGATACTTTCTAACTTTATTACACCCCATACTATCTCTCCCAATGTTTCTCGATCTTTTGGATTCAATGGACATCTTATTTTGACCTAAAAGTATTTAGAAACTCACCTACAACCTCTTCCAAGTTTAAACACCTTCAAAACTTAAACTTAACAATCCATTTGTCTCCCATATATTTATTTCTAGTGTTATAGTCTATGTAGTTTATTCTTATGTCATTATATATATTAGAATTACTAAATAATTATATCATTATATTAATATAAACATATGAGGGTTTACAGGTCTCCTACTTGCCATAAGCTTGATGATAAAGAAATTCGTTGTGTCTTTGTGGGTTATTGTCATTATTCTAAGGGGTATCGATATTATGATCCTATCAGGCGCCATATGTATCATAGTCTATATGGTACCTTTCTTGAGCATATTCCTTAATTTTTTTTCAGTCCTATGTCTACCCCTCTAGTTGATGATTCTACTTTTGTTTTTTGTTACCACAAGAGTCTGAGCCATTAGTCACTGTCACTACAAAGTCATTAGTTTCTCCTCCCCCAAATCCACTCGTCCCTTCTAGTATAGAGTCACTAGTCTCTCATCATTTGCAAGTTTATGTTCGTCACCTCGCTCTCATCCCCTTGCTGATGTGTCTGCTCTAATAGAGTTGTATACTAAAAACTTACTTTTTGTAGTGAAAATTGTTTCATTAATTAATCAAAATTTGTTCTTTTTATTTTATTGAGAATCTATGTGGATAAAATGTTTATATTTTATTTGATATATGGTATGCATGTGTGTCTCAAATTATAAAATAGTCTTAGATGAAATTTTATTTATATCAAATAGTCTCTTAGATGAAATTGGACATACCATCAATATGATTGTAGTGTAATATTCTGGCATAGTCTATCTTGACTGTAAGAGACTATTTGATATCTCAGATTATTGCACTAGTCCACTTTGTGAATTGAACAGACCTATGTTGAGATTATTATTATTTACTGATTGAATAAGATAATAAACATCTCATGATTATTATGATTACTTATGTTCTTAATCTCAAAATATTTAATTGTCATGTACATATAATGTTTGTTATTTTAATTCATCAAAGAGTGAGATTTATATTGAGTCATTAAACTCAGTGAATTGAGAGATGATATCATTTGTATGGTGGAAATTAATTATTAAAGGAAACCACATCCTGATATTTAAATGGATTGATGATGTTCTCTTGAGAAAACTCATAAGTTTTATCCATGTCAAACGTTACAGATGGATTTAATTATCCGACATGACAAATAAATTGAGTGTCAATGTCTCAAGGAATAAAATAAATCAATTAAATATAATTGTCAGTAATTTATTTAATTGATGTACATTTGTAATCTTAAACGTGAGGAAATTATTAAGCATATAATAATAAGAAGTTTGAATATAATTTTGAGATAAGGTTCAAGAGATGAATAATAAGTTTTTAGTGGACTACTTTATTATTAATGAACTATAGAATGTTAGTTTTGGGTTGAACCTAGGAATCCTAGGCCTGTTGGATGACCGATTCTTATTTCTCTTTAGGGTTTTTGTCGTAGCCTATATATAGACGTTTAAGCTATTTAAATCAGCATCAATTCATTACTCACGTTTTGAGAGAAGCAGAGAGAGAGAACATAAATTCAGAGGTTCTTGAATCCTACATTACATCCGAATTTTGACGTTGGGGAATATACGAAAGAAGGCCATGAGGTTCGTCGAGTTGTCTTCCACGTTTGTTGTTAGTTTCTACGTTCGTGTTGATACAAGATCAATTCAGAGCGATCTTGAAGGTAAATCTTAATTCCGCCTTGTAGGGTTTTAAAGAAAAAAATTTATATCTTATTTATACATGCTGTCAATGATTCTTGTGATTTTCGTTCCAACAAGTGGTATTAGAGCCATTGTTGATACCGCGTATAGACCAAATACTGCTATGTTTTCCAAGTAAAATGAATTGATGTATACGATGAATGATAGGTAGAACGTAGAATTATACTAATCCCTGTTTTTGCAGTGTTCTTGTCTTGCTATTATGGTCACATAATTTTATTATCTTTTTTTGTGATTGGATCCCACAATGGTTTATTCATGGTTAATATTATTGCAAAGGATTTATGTGATGATTTATTCGTATTTTTTTGTAATAATTATAATGGTATGTGAACTCCCTTGTGGAGGCATAGGGTCATATATCATGTTCTCTATTGTAAGGTTTCTGAGAAAGATGACTATTTTAGAAAGAATTTTCATGATAGTAATACTAGTTTGCGAAGTTGTTTTTAAAACAATTTTCTTGACGAAACTATAGTATGTGATTTATAAAATCGTTTTGGTTTCAGAGGCGCTGCTCCCGAGCCCCTGCCACCTAACTAGGCAGGTCGATTCCCGAAATTCAGTTGCAGCGCAACATGGATGTAACTGGATTCATCTTAGATTATTAGAGGGTCTTTGTTAGATTGAAACTGAAAACATGATCATAATAGCTGAGAGTCTTTATTTTATTTAGTATCCTTATTTATGTTAATCTCTGTGCTTTATTCGTGTTATGATTATGTGGGTAGTTAACTTATACAAGAAGTACCCTAATATATGGATAACATAGATAATTGACCTACTTTAGATTTTTTGGTTATGGATTAATATTTAATTATATTGATTTAAAATAAGGAGGTTCAAAGTATGTATGTGTAATTAGAAAATAAAATTAAATCCTCTAATTTTTTTTAAAAAAAAATAGTTGTGAGGATTTAAAATTTTATTTATTATACATACAACATATAAAGATAGGATAACCTGGATATCTTTATAAAAATGGCAAACATCCTTATATTTTAAGTCAATACAAATTGGATTTTTTTTTTTTTTGAAAACCCTCACAAAAGAATTAAATAACTAAGAGTGTGTTTGATAACGCAAATTCAGTACTTAAAATAAATCTATTTTATACTTATTAATTAAGTTCGTTTGATAACTAAAATTTTAAATCTCTTAATATGTTAAGTGCTCCTTTAAAATAAGTACAATATTAAGTAGGATCCCTTACTTAATTCTGAAAGCTGAAACCGCTCAATAAAATCATCTTTAGTAATCGTTATAATATGACAATTATACCCTGAAATATTTTGTAATACAATTAAAACTCTAATTAGCAATGTTATCAGAATTGAACTGGTCATCGAATCAACTAGGGGACTAGGTCAATGGTTTAGTGGTTCAAGCAGTGAGTCAACTGGTTGGACCGCTCATATAATAAAAAAATACCACTAACCTTACAATGAGGGTTAAAACTGAAAATGTAGAAACAACTAGGACACCATTATAATTAGGCATCTCTTATTAGTTTAAGAATAAGGCAAGGACAGGGTCAAGAGAGTTTCTAGGGTGGTTGCCCCTCTGTATCCATCGGCTGATGATTTCACGGTTGATCGAAAAATCAACAACCCTTTGTATGCCCCGTTGCAGTGAATATTTTCTCCATACCCATCTCTCTCTCTCTCCCTGTGCATATATATATATATATATATATATATATATATATATATATATATATATATATATATATATATATATATATATATATAAAACTCCATTTATGTGGCTGTGATGATGATGATTTCAAACAAAATCAGGCATTGAGCTAAGCCGCAACTTGACGGGGCAACTCAGAAGGTCTAGGAGAGGAGAGACAGAGAAATGGGTATTCCTCTTCTTTCTTGGTTTCTCTCACATGGCAACTAATTTTTTGCAGCCATGGCAGTTTAGCCTCTGTCGGTCCGTCTGATCAAAGGCAAATCAGAGCCTCCTTGCTTGAGAAGTCATGTGAGCTGGTCGCCTAGTTGCTGTGCCTTCTGCAATTTAGGGCAAATAAATGGTCCAAATATCATTGGTGCCTTCAAACCATTTGGTTTTTAAAAATCGTCCGGTTCACGATTTTTTACAAAAATTGACCGATTTTCGATTTTTAGCCGGTTCTCTTCCTTATGCGGTTCAATTAAGGAACGAGACCGATTAAGGTTCTGGTTCATGGTTGAACCAGTCCAACTGGCCACTCCGGTCCGGTTCTAATAACACTGTTATTTAGTATTCTCTCTAAAATCTTTAACTTATCTATCATCTTTGTCAATCTTCTTTTTTAACGATGACCAACTGTCTTCTTCTTTTTCTTTTTTTTTTACTTTGTTCATCTACTTCAAATAAACATTCACTGCACACACACACACACACACATAGAGTTACACACATGCACACACAAACAAGCATTGCACACACACCCACCCACACACAAGCACAAATTGCACACACACACACACACACACACATATTATTAATGAGATTCAATTTTTTCAATTTTTTTAGTTTGACTATTTATTTATTTATTATTTTTCACTTATTGTTATCTGATTATTTATTAGTTATTGTTCTTTTTTTTGATTAGATGTTATTGTTCACGCCTTGTGTAATTTAATTTTTTAATATTCATTTATTGTGATTCAATTATTTATTTGTCATTGTTTTTTTTTTTTTTGATCAGATGTTATTGTTCACTTATTAAATTATTCAATTTATTATTGTTTACTTATTATAATTGTTCACTTATTGTTATTTGATTATTTATTAGTGAATATGATTTATGTTATGAATTAAATTGATTTGATATATTGTCATTTTTTATTAGATAAAATCATATTTTATAAATATTTTTAAATTAAAGATTGGAAGGGTAAAACTGAAAAATAATTTATTTTCAGATGTCAACTCTGTGTAGTTATCAAACAATTTAGTTTAATTCAGTATTTAAATTTCAGTAGATACCAAACAGTCCATAAATTCACATTCAACATTCAACTTTTAGTTTTAACAAACACAACCTAAGTGGGAGAGAAAATTTATTTTGTATAAATCCCTCGGTCTCCATTACTGGTTTATAGGTGATGTAATTAATTTTGCGTGTTGGCTTTAATGCTTTCCTCTCTATAATATGAAATTAATTGCAAACTTCCTATAGGGATAATTTTGAGTAATTACTAGTATGAACTCACTTCTCCATCTGAAAGGGGTTCATTACGAAACTATTGACACAAAATTAAATACACTTAGCTATAAATAATAGTATCCTCTCTATCTGAGTCACTACTATTATTTATAGGACTAAAGTTAAGCTAGCTATTTAATTTTATTTGTCATGGTATAGTGGCTAGATAGTAAAATTAATAGGCAATGGCTTGTCTGGACAAATGATAGATAATATATGTCTTTCCCTATTGAGGCATGCTATTTGCGGTGTTTCAGGTTGTTGGTGAATTCATTTAAATATTGGTAGAGGAAACCAAATTTAAATTTGAATTCAATGTTTTATTTTGCCCACCATATTTTTTAATTATGTGATTTTCAAGTTTTTTAAAATGGGTGGTTCATTCAATCCTCTTTCTGTTATGCTTAAAGAACACAAACTAGATGAATCAAACTATATAGGCTGGAAAAAAATTGGATATTGTGTTGATTGTTGAAGAATACAAATTTGTGCTCATTGATCCCTGTCCAGATGAACTTGATGATGGGGCAACTAAAAAGGATGTCCCGGCTTATCAGAGATGGAAAAAGGCTAATGAGATGACGTGGTGTTACATTTTGGCATCTATGTCAAGTGTGCTGCAACATCAGCAGGAGTTTATGACCACCGCCTATGATATGATTTTGAGCCTCAAAAATATGTTTGGGGACCAAAATAGTGATGCTAGGCAAGTGGCGATGAGGGATCTAATGAACACAAATATGGATGAAGGGACACCAGTAAGGGATCATTGTTTGAAGACGATGAGTCTCCTTAATGAACTGGAGATCCTAAGAGTTAAGATTGACAGGGAAACCCAGGTTTATATCATAATCCAATCTCTGCTAGAGTCCTTTAAGCAATTTCGCTTGAATTACAATATGATAAGTGTTCTTATACTTTGGTGGAACTTCTTAAGGAACTCCAGGCAACTGAGGGTCTGCTTCAAAAGTAGGGTCTCATTTATGTGATTGAGAAAACTTCTAATTCTAAGCCGCAAGGCAAGAAGAAGAAGAAAAAGGCTCAAAAACAAGTTAAGGCGCCCCAAGCTGCAATGAAAAAGCCTAAAGGCAAGTGTTTTCATTGCAAGCAGTCAAGACACCAGAAGAAACAATGTCTAGTCTACCTCTCTAAAATGAACAATCCAGGTAAATCTCATTTACTAATTGTTGAATTAGGTTTAGCGGTATCATCTATCGGTACCTAGAGTGTAGATATAAGAGCCACTAATCATATCTGTAAATACTTGCATGGGTTCTAGAAAACTAGATAGCTAAGTGATGGGGAGATTTATTTGCATATGGGCAATGCTACGAGAGTGGCATCCGTTTCAATAGGAGATTTTCATTTACGCTTTGGTAGAGATAGGATTTTAATTTTAAGAGATTGTCTTTATGCACTAGATAGTAGAAGGAACTTATTTTCAATTTGTAAATTAGTTAGGGATGGATATAATGTTTATTTTAATTACTCTGTGGTTATTAAGCATAATAAGTATTTTATATGTTCAGGTTCATTGATGGATGATCTTTATATTGTTAATCCTATCTCACCTACACTGCAATTAACTGAATTGAATAATACAAGTATCTCGTCATGTAAGAGAAATAAACCTTTTAAAATGAAACAAATGTATCTTTGGCACTTACGCCTAGGTCATATTAACTTAAGGAGGATTCAAAGACTTCCTAAAAATGAACCATTGAGTTCATTTGAAGTAGAGGCACTTCAAGTTGGTGAATCTTGCTTGAAAGGTAAAATGACTAAGAGGCCATTTATAATGGGCTATAGAGCAAAAGATCCGTTGGAATTGGTTCATTCTGATTTGTGTGGACCCATGACTATCCAAGCTAGAAGGGGCTTTGAATATTTCATCACTTTTTTTTATGATTATTCAAGGTATTGATACATTTATTTGATGCGCCGTAAGTCTGAATACTTTGAGAAATTCAAAGTGTTTAAGGCTAAAATAGAGAAGTGTCAAGGGAGGTGTATTAAGACATTACGATCTGATCATGGTGACGATTGCCTCTTAGGAGAGTTTAAGGATTACTTATCAGAGGTAGGGATTACATCCCAATTGTCTGCACTCACACACCACAACAAAATGGTGTAGAAGAAAGAAAGAATAGGACTCTTATAGATATGGTGAGATCTATGATGAATTATTTAGTTTTACTAGATTCCTTTTGGAGATATACCTTGGAAACTGCAGCATACATTCTGAACTTGGTACTATCTAAGTTAGTACCTACCAATCCCACAGAATTATGGACTGGACATAAGCTTAGTTTATGGCATATTCAGATTTGGGGGAGTCTAGCACACGTGCTGAAAGGGAACACGGATAAGTTGGAATCAAGAACAAAAGTCTGCTTGTTTATAGGGTATCCAAGAGGAACAAAAGGTGGTCTTTTCTATAGTCTTAAGGATTAGAAGGCCATTGTTAGCGCCAGTACTCGATTCTTAAAGGAAGACTATGTGATGGATAACAAGCCTAAGAGTATAATTGTTCTCGAGGAGTTAAGAGGAGATAGATCAAAGAATATTTTTTCAATACTAACTGTAAAAGGGGAGACATCACATGACGATATCCCATTGCCTCGTTGTAGTGGGAGAAATATCGATACTTGTGCAGAACCTGCACAAGATGTTACTGATAATACAAAGATTCAAGCAGTGCCTCGTTGTAATGGAAGGGTTGTTCGTCAACCCAAACAGTATATGTTCTTGGAAGAGTCTTATGACAGGATTTATGAGGAACAGAATGCTGATCCCTAGACCTACAATGAAGCACTCTAAGATAAAGATGCATAACTTTGACAAAAGACTATAATATATGAGATAGAGTCCATGTACTCCAATCAAGTCTGGGAACTTGTAGAACTACCAGATGGGATAAAACTCATTGGGTGCAAGTGGGTCTATAAGAGGAAGAGATGATCAGACGGTAAGGTGAAAAAGTATATGGCAAGGCTTGTTGTGAAAGGGCTTACTCAGAAAGAGGAAATCGATTATGAGGAGACTTTTTCGCCGGTAGCCATTCTAAAGTCGATCAGGATTCTCTTATCCATTGCAGCTTATCTCGATTACGAGATTTGACAAATGGACATTAAGACAACGTTCCTTAAGAGGAATCTTGACGAGGGTATTTATATGGTACAACCAGATGGATTCGTAGCAAAGGGCCAAGAACATCTAGTGTGCAAGTTTAAGTGATCCATTTATGGACTTAAGCGAGCATCTAGATCTTGGAATATTCATTTTGATCAGAATATTAAATGTTTTGATTTTGATTAATGCTCGGATGAGTCATGTGTGTATAAAAGGTATGACAAAATGTGGTGGTGTTCCTAGTACTTTACGTGGGTGATATCTTGCTCATCGAAAATGATGTAGGGGTGTTATCTTCTGTTAGGGTAAAGTTATCCAATCAGTTCGATATGAAGGATCTGGGAGAGGCTATCCACATCCTTGGGATAAAGCTTATGCGAAATTGCAAAGATAGGATGATAGACTTATCTCAAACCACCTATATCGCTATCATTTTAGCCCATTTTAGCATGAAAATTTTCAAGAAGGGATTTCTTTCATTCAGACATGGAGTTTCTCTATCAAAGGAGCAGTGTCTTAAGACACCTAAAGAGATAGAGAGCATGAAGGCAGTTCCTTATGCTTCTGCAATGTGAAGTCTCATGTATGGTATGCTTTTCACTAGACTTGATATCTGTTTTGTCGTTGGTATGGTTAGTAGATATCAGTCTAACCCTGGGCAAAACATTGGACTACAGTAAAGTATATTCTCAAGCACCTGAAAATGATAAGAGATTATATGTTAGTTTACCGAGCAGATAGTCTAGTACCCATCGGGTACATGGACTTTGATTTTTAGTCAAATAGAGATTCTAGAAAGTTAACATCAGGATAAATGTTTACTTTAGGAGGTGGAGCCATTAGTTGGAGGCCTATCAAGCAATCTTGTATTGTTGATTCCACCATAGAATTCGAGTACGCGGAGGCTTCTAAAACAGCTAAAGAGGCAGTTTGGCTTAAAAACTTCCTAATGAATTTAGAAGTGGTACATTCAATAAAATCAGCTATTACACTTTATTATAAAAATATCGGAGCGGTTTGCTAACTCGAAGGAACCACGAACCCATAAGAAGGGAAAGCACATTGAGCGCAAATATCACCTTATACGAGATATCGTGGGAAGAGGTGATGTGGTGGTGACCAAGATTGCATCAGGAAACAACCTGACAGATCTCTTCACAAAGAGCTTACCAGCAAAGACTTTTAATAGTCATTTGGAGGGAATTAGAGTTAGATGTATGACAACATGACTTTGAGTATAAGTGGGAGAATTGATAGACTTGTATACTAAAAGTTTACTTTTTGTAGTGAAACTCGTTTTATTAATTAATGGAAGTTTGTTCTTTCCATTTTATTGAGAATCTATGTGGGCAAAATATTTGCATTATATTTGATATATGATATGCACGTGTGTCTTATATTTTATATTATACAAGATTTGGTGTGTAGAGTTCGGCTTATGCATAGAAGACTAGATTATCGGACTTTGTATAATATGAGTATAGGATCACAATCCAAGATGAAATTGGACACACCATCAATATGATTATAGTGTAATATTCTGGCATAGTATGTCTTGACTGTTTGAGATTGTTTGATATCCCAGATTATTGTATTAGTATATTTTGTGTATTAAACAGACCCATGTTGAGGTTATTATCTTTTACTGATTGAATAAGACAATAAATATCTCATGATTATTATGGTTGTTTATGCTCTTAATCCCAAAAATATGTAATTTTCTCGTACATATAATGTATATCACTTTAATTCATCAAAGAGTGAGATTCATATTGAGTCAATAAGCTCGGTTAATTGGAAAACGATAATATTTGTATGGTAAAAATTAATTATTAAAGGAAACCACATCCTGGTATTTAAATGAGTTGATAATGTCCTCTTGAGGAAGCTAATAAGTTTTGTTCATATCAAACCCTGTAAGTGGATTTAATTATTTGACATGACAAATAAGTTGAGTGATAAAGTCTCAAAGATAAAAGAAGTCAATTAAATATAATTGTCATTAATTTATTTAATTAACGAAAATTTATAATCTTAAATGTGGGGAGATTATTAAGCATATAATAAGTTTTTAGTACACTAACTTATTATTAATGGGCCGTAGGATGTTTGTTCTAGGTTGAACATTAGATTTGAAGCCCATTGGAAACCCGGTCCTTATTTCTCCTTAGAATTTTTGTCGTAACCTATATATAGACGTCTAGGCTCTCTAAATCAGTATCAATTTATTACTCACATTTTGAGAGAGGCTGAGAGAGAGAGAGAGAGAGAGAGAGAGAGAGAGAGAGAGAGAGAGCAAAAATTCGGAGGTTCTTGCAACCTACACTACATCCAAATTTTGATGTTGGGGGATATATGAAAGAAGGTCATGAGGTTTGTCGAGCTATCTTCCACGTTTTTTATTAGTTTCTGCGCTCGTGTTGAGAGAAGATCAATCTAGAGCAATCTCGAAGGTAAACCCTAATTCTGCCTTGTCGGGTTTTTTTTTTTTTTTGGTATTCGATACATACACGCTGTCAATGATTCTTGGGGTTTTCATTCCAACATCTTCTACCTCAGGCGATGCAGGTAATATTTCTCAGTTTGTTGAGCATATTGATGCACCTGTTGTTAGTACTGATGAGATTGCAGGTAGTGAGCCATTTATTTTACCTTATGAGACATTGTTAGTGGATGATGGTTTAGAGCATCATTACACTCGACATGATCGTCGTCCAGTTGTTTGTTATGGTTGGACCGTCAGGACTTTATATCCGATCTCTAGTTATTTTTCTTATGGTAATTTCTATCTAACATTTCGAGCTTATAGTATGATCTTATCAAATATGCTGGTTTCCTTGCTCTATTTTCGAGGCTATGTGGGAGCTCAAATGAGTTCTTTCCATACAAACAGAGATAGATGCTTTTCAACGTAATCATACATGAGATCTTGTCTCTTTACCTTTAGGGGTAAAACTTGTTGGTTATCCCTGAGTTTACACCTTGAAGTTTCTTACAAAAGGTACTATTGATCGTCATAAGACTAGGCTTGTGGCGAAGGGCTTTGCTCAAGTACCAGGTTGTGATTTTGGTGCTACCTTTGCCCCCATGGCAAAATTGACTACTATTTAGTTAATTATTTCTCTGGCTACAGAGTACTCTTAGCATCTTCATCAGTTAGATGTGAAAAATGTATTTCTTCATGGTGACCTAGACGAGACTATTTATATGGATGCACCACCGAGCTTTTGTGGCAAGCGAGAGTATGTTGGGGAGGTGTGTCGACTACCTAAATTTTTTTATGGACTAAAACAGTCATCACGAGCCTAATTCTCTATATTTAGTGGTGTAGTTATACGTTTAGAGTTCACCAAATATCATTCTGATCAAATATGCTTTATTCGACCGAATACTTCTAGGCAGTGTATCATCCTTTTGATATATGTAGATGATATTATTATTATTTGGAATGATATTTCCGAAACTGCGCAGGTGAAGGTAGACCTCGGGGAGGCCTTCGATGTGAAGGATCTTGGATTTCTGCGATACTTTCTTGACATTGAGTTTGCCCATAGTAGCAAGAGTATTGTTCTTTTTCAGATGAAGTATGTTCTGGATCTTCTCTCAGATACTAGAATGTTGGGGTACAAACCAACATAATCACTAAGTCTACCTTGCCATCACTAGGCCTGACATTTCATTTATTGTCAATTGAGTTAGTCACTTCATGCACAAATCATGTTAGTCTCATCCTGATGTAGTTTATCATATTCTTTGGTACATCAAGTCTTGCCCTAGACATGGGTTGTTCTATGCATCAGGATTTTAGACTGGTTCTCTAGCTTATTATTTAGATTCAAATTATGGGGAACATGTGACGGTCGATCTACTACCGTCTTTTGTGCTTTTTGAGGAACTCATCTTATCTCTTAGAAGAGCAAGAAGCATATAGTTGTCTCTTACTGGTCAATAGAGGTAGAGTATCGGGCACTAGCACCGACACTTGACACTAGCACTGACACTTGACACGTGTGAGACTATCTGGTTACAATCGATTCTTGGTGAGTTGGAATTTTCAGTAACTTCTTCATCCATATTATATTGTGATAATCAATCGTTATTCAACTCGCTTTTGACTTTGTACTACATGAGAGGAAGAAGCATATAGAGATCGATGTTCACTTTCTTCAGGAGAAAGTTAGTCATGGTATTGTTACTCCATTATTTGTGGGGACCTGTGATCAAGTTGCAGATATTTTCACCCAACCTGTCACTTTATTCATTCTCCAGGACTCTGTTGTTAAGGTTGACTTAGTCGACATTTTTGCGCCTAACTTGAGGAGGAGTGTAGGAGTTAAAGTCTAGTTTTTTATGGTTTTTCCCTTTTTTGTTCTTACTATGACTTTTATGTATTGCATATACCCCTGGTTACGTTGCATTATTATTTGGCTATATATACGGGGCTTTGCACTCAATTTGTATATCCCTTTCACTCATAGATACTCGAAGTTTGCCTAAATTGCGCACAAATTGCATTCCTTTCTCCTACAAAGTATGTAGGGCACCAACAAGAAAGATAAGGCTTTTTGTTTTGTGTTATTTTTGTCTCAAAGAGGTGAATATTTCCGTATCCAATACATAAGAAATATTTGGTTTTGAAATAATGTGAAACTAATTCAACTAAAATGAAAAAAATTCAATAGCTAAGAAACACGAACATGGACACGAATACGATCTGACACGGACAAACATAACATTTTTCAAAAAAATAAGACACTCAAAAAAACATTATACCCTTTTTCCAAGTTTCTTATGGTGATCTAATATATAACTTATTCTATAGCAATTCACCCAAAAGAATTTATTTTGTTGCAAAACCAAATACAAAACCATGACTATAGTGGCTTTCAGGACAAGTACTTGGAAGATCTCACTCCTATGTTTCTTAACATGCATGGTCAGATCTCAAGTACTCAGCCTCCATGAAGCCCAGTGCTCTATCTATATATATGACAGTAGTCCAAGTTTCTGCTTGGGAATTTTTGAGGGTTCATTGCTTGGTTCTTCTTGTTTGCCTTGAAGAACTTGGGGACAAAGAGAGAGAAAGCATGGTGTTGATTTCTGGAAGGCTCTTTCTAGGAGTCTTCTCCTCATGGTTCCCTGAGTTTCTGCTCAATCCTAGCTGTAAATCAGGCAACCATTCCTTATGCTTCCGGTTTTTCTCCTGCATAATGAAAATTAAAACTAAATAATCAAAAATAAGAGGGAATAGGTTGGGTGCATGATTGATGTGGGTTATCGATCTATTCGTGTTGTATCATATTTGGATCATATCATTTAGAATTCGTGTTGTGTTAACATAAAATTGCATGTTGTGTTAACCAAAAACTGAATGACCATGTTTTTTTTTCCAACCAAATCCCTAGGATGATATATATTGACGTGTGTTGAATTCCTCATAGGAAGTTTGCACAAGGATCTTGGGTACATATGTAAGAAAAATGGTCCTAATTGACATCTCATTGCAATCCTTTTGGTAAAAAATATTGGATGTAACTGTTACACCACGTCAATCAATAATGCCATGTGGTGTAACTATCCACTAATACATAAACAAGTCAATAAGAGAATTCCACAAAAATTCATAATCACTGAACTATGAAATACATAACTACCTCCATGATAGAAAATGAGCCTCATTTGATCCATTTTGTAGTTTTTTTATTATATGGTTACATTACATTAGCATTTTTGACATGGTGTAACCGCTACACCCAACTTCTTTTGGCTGAGTCTTGTGGCCACTACAATATGAGTCTCTTATAAATTATAAATCTATTTCATCTAAATCCTAGCGAAAACAAATCAAATCAGTTATAATCTGATACATTTATTATTCTAATTAAGTGATCATGTTATTTTTAGGTTTGTATCGTGTCGTGTTAGTGTTAATGAATAAAATTGACACCCCAATCATGAGAACAATCTGAAATAGTGTCTTGATATGCAAAAAATTAATTACCTCAAGTCGAAACGGGGCCTCAAACTGAGGCTCAAGTATGTGGGACTTGATCTTAGGATTAGGCATGTGGGAGTGAAATTGTCTAATCCTTGTGCTGCTTCTCCATTTCCACTCAGCTTGCTGCATGAAGAAGGCTGCCCCAGTAGACCTTGATGTTGTACTGTTTTGATGAATGAGGGACTGAATCCTTTTCGCTTTCCATTGATTTTCAATGATTTCACTTGGAGGCCACTTCTCTTCAAGAAACTGGCTTGGTCTCAAGGGTCCATTTTTGGTGCTTATATCCATGACATGAATGTTCTTCAAAGGAGATGGATTGTCTTGATTTTGAAACATCATTGTGTTGATCAGGTTGTTGTTTTGACTTGTGTCTTTGCTTATGAGAGAACTTGGTCTTCTCATGTCTGACAACAATTCTTGCTGTCTGGAAGAGAGAGAGAGTTAGGAATATATGGAAACAAATATATTTCCTTCAATTTTGTTATGATTCTAAATGTCCCACATAGTATGGATTTTGATGTGTATGAGCTCTAGGGTACACTGTCCTGATTTAAATGTGAGTTCCACCAGTGGACTCATATCATAAGATATCAAAGCCTGGCACCACATCGAGTATAGGATGGGATATTATATGGACTGTAACACTGTGGTCGCCATCGTGGAAGGGGCGACTCATAAGCCAGATTAAATTGTTGGCATTTTTGATGGGAAACGTTATCGAGCCACAGTGGGTTGTCGTAAACATTGACTGCGAAAGAGTGGTGGTACGTTATGAATCTATGTTTCTCACCGAGTTAAGTACACGTTTGACGACGTGCATATGAACTCTTCACCACCCTTTTCTTACAAGTCGGTTTTTCAAATGTGAGTTTCTGTTCATATCAGGAAGATGGTTACCTTGAAGAAACAGCTTTGAGATCAAAAGCAGTGGAGAAAGGATGTTGTGGAAGAATCTGAGCATGATGGCCTTCTAAAGAATTCCTTGCCAGAACAATCCCACCACTTTCCATTCTCAAGTTCTGAAGAGGACTAGTCCTTTGACTCAAAATGCCTGGAAAGTAATTTCTTCCTTGCATCACTCTACTTCTTTGGCATAAAACTGTCAAAGGAAAACAAAACCTGTGAACTTGTAATACTTGGTTTTGCTGAGCTAAAAAAAAAAAAACTGAGTTTTTACTGTTTTACCTTGCCCAGAATCATCAAGTTTCTTACTTCTATACATCTGATATGGAAAATGAGTGATCAGAAAGAGTAAAACATTAAGAGAGAGTATTAGATCATCAAGTTTCTTCTATGGAAATGAGTGATCAGAAAGAGTAAAACATTGACAGAGAGAATTAGACTAACAAACTCTCAAACCACGTCAGTACCTGCAAGTGACTCTTTACGTGCGCAATGCCAAGTCCTTTTACATTCATTAACTGTAGCAGTAATTTGGGTGTCGCTTCTGCACACAAAGCCAAAGACAGTCTAAGTTCTTAACCAATAGAAATGTAATGCGCCGGCCGTATGTACAATATTATTTATTTTGGGATAGATTCGTATTAATGAAATGAAGGTTTAAAGTTCAAATCTATCACACACGCCAATCCCTTAAACCTAAATGGCCTCATTTGATGCCTATCCTGACCCAAATAACGTGAGACTCTAGAGAACAATTTCGTTATTTTAAAATAATCGAAAAAAGGTTGATGGATGAAGGAATGACAAATGATTATGATTGCTGAAACCGAAAAAAATCAAAAACCATCGATTACCTTTTGAATCAATTAAACTGGTGATTAGTCAAGTATTACTGGGAGAGAAGCAAAGCTTTGTGGACAGCTTTGCTCCACTGCTCACAGAGTATGTGGCTTCCATAACGCAAAGTTCAATGACTCTAATATCATCTGAAGGGCCCTATTATGTGAAGGGCTTGATAAGCTCGATATTGTACTTTTATCGTACAATACTTTTTAGTAGTTTGAAGTTAACTCAAAGTGAAAAATGTTATTTAATGCAAGTACGGACCTCACAGGAGAAATTATATTGATGATGGATTCGGATTGCCAAGACACATATAAATGTCTAAGTGAACTTACTCTCATGCCCACCAAGTCTTTCAATGGCATGGACAAAGGAGAAATGGAGTTCAGGAGTCCAACGTAACCGAGGCATTCTCGAACAAGCATATTGTCGAACTTTAGTCTTCTTTTCCTTTCCTCCCCCACTATTACTATCATTTTCAGAATTCCCTTCTACTGTTTTCTCCCCATCCTCAATACTGAGGTGATCAGCAACCTCAGTATCGCCATGATCATCGACTTCGGTGTTGGCTTCTTCGTTCAAATCGAAGGATGAAAGTTTCTGCAAAGACATTGATGATGTGTTTTCGGCTTCTTCTTCTTCTTCACTTCTATCACTCTTTTTATTGTCATGAATCTTTAATCCTTCAGTCATGGATGCACTTATTCTGTTATGTAATCACTTCACAATGTAGATTTTCTTCCAGAGATACACTTCTGCGGAGCAAAATGTAAGCTTATATAGGAAATCAATTGGAAAAAAAAAATTATATAGGATGCCATGCCAATTGTGAAGAATGTAATGTAAGATTGCTGAAGGAAAATTTTCATGGCGAAAAAGATATACAAAAGTGACAAGAAGTGCCAATTAAAGATCAAAGTTAGCAATAAGTAGTTGTTTTCAATCTCTATTTAGTTCATATTTAACATAAAATCATAGTGTGAAATTGTGATCAAATTCAGTGCTTTTTTTTTTTGGTATATACCTACTGCAATGACTCGGGATATACTTTGTATAGATGTATTATTCTTTTCGGTTAATGGAATCATCTTACTTATCACAAACAAAAACTAGTTTAACACAGTGTATGTCCTATTATATACATTCATCCCACTAGTACTACCCTACATGCTGTATTTTTGAAATGATTGTAATCTAAATGTTGTTGCATCTACTAGCTGTGGGAATTTTATATGTGATAACATGTCTTTTAGAAATTTAATGCAGAGTGCACAAAATTTGTTAGAACATTTATTACTGATTCCTTGTTGATCAGATGCTTCATCAACCTATATAAATTGAAGTAGTTAGGAAATAAACTATTCCAGATGGCCAAATAGTTATATCTTATGGTTTGAGTAGGTATAAACTTTTGCTTACTTAGTAGAAAGTCAATACTGATTGAACCTAAAAAAATGAAATGCAATCATTAGCCCTGCCGCCCCAACCCCCCCAGCTGCCGGGTGGGGTTGGGGGGCTCTAAACTTAAAAGTTCTGATTAAAAAAGAAAAACAGTTAAGTACTTGCCAAGAAAATGGGAAGAGGCCAGAATGAATATTTGATAATTATATGATTATCCCAATGCTTGTGAAGTAGTTGATGTTTGCGATCTTCTCTACCATTAATTTCTTCAGAAATTCTGCAAATTTGATGTGATAAGAGAATGATTTAAAAATGTTAGCGAAGCCTAAAAGGACTTAATCTGAAACAATAGTTGCATAATGTCATCAACACATGCGTATTAGTTGGATGTCTCGATGACTATTTCATATGTAATCACACAAACGACTAGAACGCAAGAAAAATCCATAGAGTATGCATAAAACATATCATAGAAATATGATTTCTTAAACTTGAGCAGAAGAGAAGTTACAAAAACAATTAGCAGAAGGTCATCATATTATTATTTCATAGCAAGCTTTAAGAAATCAAAACCATTACATCACCAACATGAACTTATATACTTCTCTATAGCAATAATTTTTGAAATTCGGGTTCTAAAGCCATAAGGAAAATGGATTCAAAAGAAATCCCCCACCCCCCCAACCCCAAAAAAAAAAAAAAGAAATCAAAGGAAAACATGTAGACAAAACGGACAGAAATAAGCAAAACCTTTGTGCCTTGTAAAATGAACTAATTAGGTCGCCAGTTAATAAGCTATAGTAAGCTTGATGTCAACAATAAGTTTTAGCCAACACAGATCAACCAAACACTGCTATCCTCTATACAAAATAGATCAGATGCACAAAAATATAAAATGACACAATTTCCATAAATTAGGGTTGGTTCAGGATATTCCAAACAAAGCCTGTTTTATTTATTTGCCAAAAAAAAAAATGATACTATAAAAAATGAACTTTAGCAGGAATAGCTAAAGTTCAGATTCAAAGCATCTGAACTTTATTTCTGGGCAATTTTTTTCAAGATTGCTCCATGTACCCTTCGGGGTGTGCTTTAAGCTTTCATGTAATATCTTTGTTTTTTCAGAAATGAAAGTAATTTACTTACCCAAAAAAAAAACTTTATTTTTGCATATGCTGCAACAAGGAAAATTGTAATTCTTTATAGGGTGGAAGAACTTTTATTTTCTCTTTCTCTAAATATACAAACCAGTTATGACATAGCTGCTTCAATTGCCCCTTTCCTTGATCTTCATCAGACAATCACTTGCTGCAGTTATAAGCATACATCAGTCTGAATTCTTTCATAGTTCATACCCACAAAAGTATGAACTCTAAGGATCTAGCATATGAGCGAACGGTCAAATGGGAAGAGAGAGAGAGAGAAAGGCTGTTGTGTCTAGGAGGTTTGTGTTTCATTCAACCATGGAATTGAAGTTTGATGCCAATAGTCATCACAAGCTTTTCAGAATTTCCTAAGACTTTCATGGGCTTCTTTAAGAAATCAACATAGGTCGGTCAGTCCTTCTGTGCTCATCATGATTCAATAATTCTTACATTAAGGATACAGATGAGGCTGGTGACTTGGTCCCTTTGGCTGTTGAATATCATGTGACTTCTCTTCTCAAAAGTTTTTTTTTTCTCCTTTACACCAAATCTTTCGACATTTCTCTCTCTCTCTCTCTCTTGCATATAATTATCTTAATTGTTTGACCTATGCTTTAGATTATTCTCTATTTTATTATGATAAACAGATTCTTCTTCTTCTCTTTGTCTTTTTGTTTTTTTTTTAAATTTAAATTTGTCACCTCAAGAACCTATCAATTTCTTCTTACCTAAACTAGACTTTCTTCCCACATCATAACCCTTATTAACTATCCCCATGCTTTCATTCCTATTCATCAATCCATATTTTATTTTGCCAAAATATTCTATTGTTAAATCATGAAAACACAGCATTGATTGAGATTTTCAAAATTCTTCGGGGTGCAAGTGGTGGGTAATACTTAGAAATGGGTCAATTTTGGTGGGTATTTAATCATTTTACAAAAAATAGCATCCATAATTTTTCAAGCATTATTTTAGAAGCTTGATGAAAAATTGCTTTCACACAGTACATGCATGCACAGTTGAAAAATTAATCAGTCTTTAAGTGCACACTTATGATTGGATTGGTGGCTTGACTCTTGTTCACACAAGAGAGAGATATATTTATAGAGAGAGAGAGAGAGAATGAGAGATCATTTTAGCTTGAACTCAAAAAATGTGACATCAAAGTGACGATAAGCATCGTGTTATTACTGTCATGTTGTATTGTCATTTAACAGTAAATCAATTTGTAGACAAATAGACAACACATAATTTAGTAACCACTATAACCATCTAAGAAAATAAATGCCCATGTAAAAAAAAGTGAAGTTTATATTCCCCACTGGTAAATTTATTATTGAATAGTGATACATAGTATTATCATTATATTAAAGATTTACTCGATTGATTGCTCGCTTGGTTTTTATTATCTTGTGTTGAATACTTTATACTATACTAAATGTAAATCAAAGGACACAATCTTTTACTCAAGAGTTATACATAGTTTTCTGAAATCAAAGGTCACCACTATTCAAGTATGCATCATCACAATTTATATGAACACCACAGCACTTAAGCATGAATAAACACAATTTTATGCATGAATCATCGACATGATTTGTGTCACGACTCCTAACTTTCAAAGGGGTGTGCTTTTGCTTTTAAATAGATTAGTTGGTATATACGTGTTTTGCACGTCGACAATCTCATTAAGAATATTTTATTTAACACCAAAATTAGAAAAAGTAATCTCGACATTACAAATAGTTGAATTTAACTTAATAAAATTGTGATTTTAATTTCTTTTTTTGGAGGGTGGGAGATCTAAGGCTAAAAAAATTTCAATCTCTATTTACTTGGCTCAAAATAAATAATATTTTTCAAAGGTACATAAACCAATGCCTTTTTAGATTTTCATTATTCAATATAAGCTCAAGACCATAAAAATATGATACAAAAATTCAATCAAAGTATTAGATAAATTATTGTGATTCCAAAACCATAATTTGAGTATATTAAGCAAAAATAATAGGATTAAACTCAATAAAATAGTGTCTATATATTGATCATTATTTTGTAAAATCTAATTATATTTGACATTATAAATATACACTTAATAAAAAGATAGACTATCTAACATGCAGTTATGCCACATACATGACATGCTCACTTGAAAAGAGAATCACAAAATTTTTCTTCTCTAATTACTTGTTGTTCAATGCTTTTGTAGATTTCTTGAAATATTTTTCCAAGATAGAATGAAAAAAAAATTGAAAAGTAGAAGTTAAAAGTAATTATCCAACCATCAACATACAAGGATAAGCCAATAGCTCTTTTTAGTTTTGGAAAAATTGCACACCCTCAAACATATAAATAAGGATAAAGGTGATTGCATAAAAATCGATTTTTACGATATAGAAAGGATATTTTCACATCAAGCACGAACATTTTTATAGCAATTCTTGAAATCCAATAGGAAAGACAGAAAAAGTTTTAATTTTTTTTGTAGTTACCATAAACTCTTGATTTTTTCATGTCCATAAAACCCAAATATCAAATTAGGAGAAAATTTTCAAGCTTTCTTGTAGCCTCAAAAAAACTATTGGCCTAAAAACATTAAAACCTTAAATAAATTCATATGTTTAGAATTAGAAAACCAAAAATTGCTGATTCCATTATGTGGGAAAACAAAAAGGTGGTAGTGTACTTAGAGCTAAAATCAATAATTAAAGTTGAAATAAATACATGAAATATTAAGTATATGTACACAACTAATTTAAGAAGATGAAAGGATAGAAGAGGAGTATGTAATTAATTGGAGAAGATAAAAAACAATTGTTTAAGGGAATTATATGTTTTATGAAGGATATTATAGTCAATCAAAAATTTTTCACTTATATTTCTTTTATTAGTAGTATAGATTTATTTTGACTCTATTTGAAAATTCAATTCAATAATTTATTGATCTAATATATTATAGTCGTTGGATTAGTACTAAGTCTCAATGTTGAATTGTGAGTATATTAATTCAACAAATTAAGTCAATAAACTACATACAAATCGTATGTTCCTCTTAACCCTAAAATGATTCTTACATAAAGATATTTGGCTTTGATGGTCAAGAGAGCTATAAATTACCTATGTCAAAAGTCAATTTGCTCTTTCACAGAGAAATTATTGGGTGATCAACGGACACTAAAACCAATGAAAATTTGTCACACGCACATGAAAATGGATAGCATTTTTTGACAATGTACAATATTTTGTGTGCAATGGTACCTGCCAAGCACTCAATATTTTCTACAATTCACAAGCAATATTGGGTAGGGAAGCCCTATTTATGCCCCCACCAAGAACTTGAAAGAATAAATAATGTTTACCCACTTACTGCCCTTTCCTTTCTTTCCAAAGGAGAATCAAGATTCAAGGAAAATGAGAAGTACACCATATTTGAATTTAATATAGTTAGTGGAGGGTCTGTATTATGAGTTCATTAAAAAAGAGTGTGTGTGTGTGTGTGAGAGAGAGAGAGAGAGAGATTGAAATGAGGGATAATATGTTGGGATTGGTGGAAGCTAAGACTGGATTGTCTCCCCTAAGATATCCAAAGTTGATCTATTCTTTAACCTTTTCCATTCAATCCAAAGAGATTACTTTGGAGAATTTGGCCTCTTTCTTCAATGAAAGAGAAGGTCGTAGGAAAGGAATCACTTGTGTTACCCTAAAAGACACCCAAAACTGTCTAAATATCCCTTACGTCTGCACACACACACACACACACACACATATATATATATATAGAGAGAGAGAGAGAGAGAGATTTGAAGGACTACGAATTTATAAAGGAGGTTTAATACAGAGAAGTATTGGAAGTGTTAAAAATGGCGTTTTATGTATGGGGGGCTTAATTAAGATAATGAGAAACAGCAAGCCCTACGTAGATAGAAGACATATGTTATTTTGTTTTCTCAAGTGCATGGGAGGGTTGACATTTCTGTTATTAAAATGCTCGTAAAGAACCCGTTGAAAGAATTACTTCTATTTTATTATTTCATTGACGACCATGTCCAACCTAACCTTGCATCATCACTACGTATTAGTTATATCATGCTTATTTCATAAAAATGCATGTTATATATATGTATACACATACACACTAGCGGTAATTTATGTCTAAAGACACGTTGTAATGTGAATAATTTTGAGATGGATGTTGTTGACCGTTAGATGAATTTATTTGAAATCATTGAATAAATTTAATGAACACTGCCCATTTTTATATTTTATATATATTGAAACGAAAAATCCATCCAAATCCTTCTCATTTATTCAATTTTTCTATTGATCTGTACACATATAATGGATGATGATCCTATTCTACATAAACTTGGGCTGTCGGTGGAGCCAGCCAAAACATTGAGCTGCTCCATTTTCTGGTCCGTAGGGCCACTAGACTTTAAGCCCAGACCCAAGGGTGGGCCAAGAGAGTTTGAAACTAAAAGCAATATCTCTAAACATGATCTTTCTATATTTAATATTATAAAATAATAGTAATTAACTCTCGATTAGTTGGTGTTTGATAAAACTGAAAACTGAACATTGAAAACTGAATACTGAATTTTAAATATTGAATAATTAATTTTTTAATTCGCAAACTGTTTGGTAACAACTGAAAATTAAGTATTGAATTTAATTAAACTATTTGACAAATATAAGGAACTGAAATTTAAAAATTATTATTATTATAATTTTGCTCTTTTCTTTAACCATCTCTCTGCAACTACCTTATTCCTATTACCACCATAACAATGGTGGTGGTAGTGGTGATGGCGACAATGGTAGTAGTGGTGGCGGTGCCTATGGTATAATGGTAGTGGTGGCGACAGTGATGGCGATGGTAGTGATGGCAATAACACTATGGTGGTGGCAGCAACAATGTGGTAGTGACGGCAGTGACACAATGGTAGCAATAGTGGTGGCGATGGTGGTGGTAGTGGTGGTGGCAATGGTAGTGGTAGTGGTGATGGTGGCGGCGACGACGATTGTGGTGGTGGTAACAGTGGCACAATGGTGGTGATGGTGGTGGTGGCTATGACACAATGGTAATAAGGGTGACGGTGACACAATAGTGGTGACGATAATGACAGTGATGGTGGAAGAGGTGACGACAATAGTGGTGGTAACAATGGTGGAGGCGACAATGGTAGTGATGATGGTGAGAGTGGCACAATGGTAGTGGTGGTGGCAGTTGTGGTGGTAATGGTGGTGGCGGCGATGGTGGTGGTAGTAGTGGTGGCAGTGATAGTGGTGATGGTAGTGGTGACGGTGGAACAATGGTAATGGTAGTGGTGGTACTGATAGCGTTAGTGGTGGTGGCAATGACACAATGGTGGTGAGGGTATATTTGTCCATTATAAAAAATTAATAAAATTCTTACTAACTAACATTTTCACCATTAAGTGATAAGTAGGTGACTTGCTACTTAAAATTTTAGCCTATTTTTAAGAAATGCTTAAAATATTAAGTAGTATGACTTTTAGGTCATCAAACGAGTTTAATTTAGGGTAAATTGCACCGTTAGTCCATTAGGTTTGACACTTATTGCACTTTCACCCCTGATGTTCTAATTTCGGCTATGTCGTCCTCCATGTTGTAACATTGACTGATTTTCATCCTTACCCCTAACTGCTGTCTAAAATAGTGACGAAAAATGGCACGTGAACGGCATGTGAGACTTTGCTGCTAGAATCATACGGTAACTTTCAACTGGGTTGTTTTGAATTACTTAATTTTTTTGAAGGTTGAGCAATATTTTTGTTGTATGTAGCAAAATGGAGGATGTGGGTATTTTGAATGGGACCCTCCCATGTGTAACTGATCGAAGAACATCATCTCTGGCTTGATGGTGAGAATCAAAAGAATGAAAGCACAGTTGACAAGAATTCGACATAGAGAGAAGGTGTTGGGGATTTTGTTGATTCTGACATGGTTGGTGGTGTTGATGAATTGGAAGAACTCAAGTGTGAACAAGAACATAGAGAGTAATCATGCACTTTGTTATGAATTAGGAAATTAAGAATCTCATGTGATGTTTGGTTAGTCCAGAAAGGGTGTATTGTTTATGTAATGTGGTATTTTGTTTAGTCCATAAGGGTTTGTTTAGATGTGCAGAAGGGTGTGTTGTTTATGTAAGTAGGAAAAGGCATTTGTGTCATTTAATTATGAATGAAGTTATCTTGTCTTCTTTTCCAAAGATCTACTTATTTGTTTGATGGAATGTACTGTGAAAAATAGAAGAATACAAGAGGCAAGATAGTTGTACATAAACAAAAGAGTGGTTCATAGACATGTTCAAGCTACCCAATTTTATTACATTGTTTGCAAAAACAACTACTGGAACAACTACTTCCAGTAGGTTCCAAAATGTGGCATCTACACCATTATCTGTATTATACCCCTTTCCCCTTGGCCTTCACGCCACCATTATCTGGATTCCCTCAATTCTTCCCCTTTTTGATATTAATTGAAGTGATGCAAGGGTTGTATAGCTCTGACCTTTCCACAAGAATAGTGTTGGATTTGGAGTAGAACGAGGTGGTTTGAACTGTTGTGATGATGTTGGTGGGATAACATTTCTTTTGACCTGTAACTTTTCTCTCCTATGTGACTGAACACATTTTCCAACTCTAACACTTGCATTTGCACTAGCTTTCCCAGAAGTTTGAGTAGTAACAAACCTAGAAATTAGAGTAGTAGCAAACCCAAAAGTTTGAGCAAACCTAGAACTTGCCATACAACTTCTTTTGTTGTCTCCTTTTTCACCACATTTGCCACACTTCAATGAAATCTAGACTTTTCTCAATTTTGTGGGATTTGGATTGTGATTTGCTGCCTTATCTGGTTCTCTTATTCTCAGTTTCTTTGGCTTGCCTGGCTACTTATGGTGAAATGGAGGTAGAAGAAGAACTTCATTTAACTTAACCCATAACTTGGACCCATTTATTGGATGAATAATATTTTCATAAGCCTTTAGGTAAGTGTCCTTCGTATACCAGTCATCCACAAAATTCTCACGCTCATCTCCTTTGTAGGCAATTGCTTGGATTCAATGTGAGCAAGGGATGCCAGTCAAATCCCATCTTCTATAAGCACAAGTATAGTCATTCACATCCACAACAAACTAATCTCCATAACAGTGCTTAACCTCAAACTCTAATCTTCCAGACCAATAAGCAATGCAAAAAGAAGCTTTTTTTCTTATTCTTCTCTAAAATTTCATGGATTTTAGGGCATATCTTACCTTCCCATTTTTTCATTATATCCCTCTTTGCAAACAACCTCCTTATCAGTAAGTGGTTTATCCTCTCCAACATTGATATAATGAGTTTGTCTCTTACCCCAAGTATATAGGCATTGAAACATTCAGCCATGTTATTCAGAAGTATGTCACACTTACATAATATGCTGAAGTGTGACCTAGACCAGTTCGTTTGATGTTTATCTTTGAACCAGGCAAATGTCTGTGAATCTTCATTTTCCAGTTTCATCATATTCTCATGAAACTGGTTGACATAAGTTGATCTTGCAACAACCCAAACAATGTCCTATAGTGTCTTTCCCTTGTGTTTAATCTTGAAATTGTTGTGCAGATGCCTAACACTATGCCTATGTTCAACATCAGGAAGTAACTCCTGAATAGTATGCTCCGGTCCTTATACAAACACAAAACTCAATTAGTTATGCTATAACAAGTGTAAAACAAACATGTTTGACAAAATAATATTTAACAAACATACCTTATGTTTGTCGGATTTTATAGTCCAACCATATGAATTGGTTATTCCCAGATCTTCTACCAGAATGGTTAGAAACCATATTCATGTGGTTATGCCTTCTATCTCAACCACATCATAGGCAATTGGGTACATGCTATTATTAGCATCTATACTAATTGCTGAGAGTAGTTGTCTATTATGTATACTTTTCAGATGACATCCATCCAAGCACACCACATGTCTGCATGCTTCCTTAAATCCCCTCTTCAATGCATTTAAACATATGTACAATCTCTCAAACCTAGGTTCACATTCCATCTTAGACACATCATCCATTTTTATTAGTATAGTACTATTTGGGTTATTCCTCTTCAATTCATCACAGTAATCTCATAGTTTAACATACTGCTCTGCATGGCTACGTTCAACAATTTGCATAGCTTTTTTTCTTGCCCTATAACATTGATTCCTAGAAAAACTCAATTGATGCTCTTTCATTACCCTTTCTATAATTGTCTCAACAGGCCAATTGGGATTCGCTCTAAAGTCATCCAGGTAAGTTTTGGCTAGTCAATTAAAATTTGTCATTGGATTCTTAAATGACCTGCCACATGTATGTTCACCATTGAATGTTTTGTTGTCATCCATAACAAATGCAAAAATCATCCACTTGCACTTTCTCCTACAGACTAGTCTAACCCTCACATGATCATTTTTCTTAAAGGTTATTTGTTTTCTCTCCCTAATTGAATATTCATTTATTGCTTCTTTGAATTCATCAGGTGATCCAAAAAGCAACCCAAGCTTGAATGTTGGATTCTTCATACTAGTCTCAACCCTAAACTTAGGGTACTTTGGCATTCTTCTTTTAGTACTATCTTCATCTGATGAGGAATCATCTATACTCAATAGTTCATCTGGTGGTCCATAATCAGACTCAACCCCATCATTCTTAGCATGACCATGGTTTGTTGATTTCTCCTTTTCCACACCCTTTCCAATGTTAGTCACACCTGCCCATTCAGCATCTATGTCAACGTAAGTGTCAAACATTTTTCATCTTCCTCTACATCATATTCACTATCATGAAAATCAGATCTATCAAAAGTTTTATTGTCTATCTCAGCTCTAACTCTTTTATTCTCTATGTCAGCCCCAACTGTTGTATTGTCTCTCTCAACCCCACCTCTTTCATTCTCTATGTCAGCCCCAACTATTGTATTGTCTCTCTTAACCCTAACTCTTTCATTCTCCATGTCACCCTCAATTGTTGAACTGTTTCTCTCAACCCCAGCTCTCTCATTCTCTATGTCATTCCCAATTGTTGCACTGTCTCTTTCAATCCCAGCTCTTTCCTTCTCAACATACTCCAGCAAATATGGTTGCTTATTATTTCATGCACTACATACAATAGTTACTTGACTTTCCTCTAAACCATTTAAATCTTCATCATCGATCTCCTCAATAATAACAGAATGCCTAATCCCAGTATCTACATCATTTCTTACCCCTTCCTCATCACATACGTCAAATAGTGATCTATGTTCAATGTATACATTAGCAACTGTGTTAGGATATAATGAATTAAATGTTGTGAAGACTTGAGTATCAATATATAGAAAAATCAAACCATTATCCAAATTCTTGCCTGGTATCAAATAAAGATACCTGAGAATCTCTTCATCATATCCTAATCCCCTCGCCATCTCATCAAGTTCCAGTAAAGACATTAAGTCTGGATGTCTGTGGTGGAAGACGTCGACCCTACTTCTAACATATTTCTTATGTGGGTTATCTTGAAATTCCCCATCATGATGCATTTTCAGTGTAAAATATTTGGAATGTGGCTCTACAAAACATAATGGTTACCACTCCATTATCAAACGTTGTGACCATATGCATGTATAACAAAACAAAATCTAGGGACTCCATGCATATAAAACAAAACATTTGTATAAAATAATCACATATTGCATGCAAGAACTATTTCGTATATGTCCAATTCATGAAATTTTTTTTAGCAAAATCGATGTGTTAAAGAGTGAATAAAAAATTTATTCAAGCTTTCATGGTCCTTAATTTACCGTATTCTGGATTGAAGTCATCGTCTTCACATCGTTGACAATTGAAGCAGCCAGCCATTATAGGAGTATCTAAAACCTTACTTAGGTGAGAAACTACTCTTGATTTCAATAGCACCAGAAGAAGAAGAAGAATTCCCCAAATCCAATTGTGAATCCTAGGTCTCAGGCAACTGAAAAGGTTAAATAGGTGGGAAGGAGCATTAAATGACTATATTTTCATTCTTGTTCCATCACATGCTGCTCGCATGCCATTTTCCATCTCTATTTTAGATGACAGTTAAGGGTAAGAGCGAAAGTCAATCAATGTTACAACATGGAGGATGAAATTGTCAAAATTAGAACATCAGGGATGAAAGTGCAATAAATGTCAAACCTAAGAGATTAACAGTACCGTTTACCCTTTAATTTATTAAATGCTTAAAATATTCAGTTTAAGACTTAAGTGGTATTATCAAATAGCCCCTAAGAACTTAAGAATCTGAAAAGGCCAATGCCATTGGATTTTACAATTTGTATTTTACTCCCCAATTTTTTGAAAATTTATCTAGGGGCCTCACACTTATTTTGGGACCATATGACATGTTGAACTCATAAAAATCTTTTGGAATTCGTTTGCCAATTGTTTTTTTCTAATTTACAAGAGGTGAAATATTTTTTTTTTCTAATTTGTCTCACTTTCTCAGTGAGAAGAAAGTGATGTAATAATATTTTGGTCAAATCGACCTTCAGCAAACCTAAGCCTAATCATCGAGTTGGGAATTTAATGGGATACCAGTTGAATTTCTCATTATGAAGTTGGAGGTTTGATTCTTGAAGTCTACATTAGGACTCAGTGATTGACTGCTATGTTAACCTAGCTAGGTTCGTTCTCAAAAAGAGTTACGAGAGTGGTCAAAAGCCTTATGATCTCACTAGTGAAGGCCTAACGGGGTAGTCTTTGGGCACTCTCCTTTGCCCCCACCCCTATTTTTGATTAACAAAAAAAAAACCTAAGCCTAACTTATAAAGATCTTATTGATAACCCAAATAAGATTTTTTAGTTTTTGAAGGGATAGAGACAAATTTATAAAGTTCAGAGGCACAAGTTGTACAAATGTTGTGGGATACATGAATTTCATTTTTTTTTTCAACACAAACACACACAATTAACGCACAAATTTTTGTAGTTTTCTATTCTTAAGCAACAAAACTCATTGAATTCTATTGAGAGTTAGAACTTCTTGATTGGCCTCTCAATAAATCAAATTCTGATTTGAATTTGAATTTGAATTCGAATTCGAATTGGAATTCAAATTCAATATCTCATATCTTATATTTGATACGAATTCAAATTAAACTTTTAAAATTGAATTTAAATCCGAATGAATAGAATCCAATGCAAATCCTATATATTGAGCGCAAACTTCTTGGAACTGAACTCATTGACAAAAGAAGTCAACACTTGAAAGTTGAAACAGTGGGCAAAGAGGCTTAAAGTAACTCCAACCCCACTAGCTAAATCCCCATTCTTAACTATTTTGGTGAGGCAAGCTCCAAAAATCTACTCCAACTATCTAGCCATCCTACTTGCTAAAATGAAGAAGACCCTTCATGCTCGCCAGATCTGGAAAAGGAGAAAAAACTCGCTAGACTTCTTGTAGTATCTTTCTTCTTCTTCATCTTCTCCAATTGTTGTCTTCGTCTTTCTCCAAGTATTGTTGTCATCCAAGTGTTGCTTCTGGGTACATCTTTTTCTCCCCACCCCCAAACTACAGATTCCCCCCTCCACCCATTCTGAAACCCTCCTCTCCCCACCCATTTTGCATTCGAACATCCCTCCCAATTCCAAAACCCATCTCCCCCATTTCTAAAACCTCCTCCCCCCAAATTTTGAAACCCCTAACAAATTCTAAAACCCCCCTCCAAAAATTTTGAAAACTCCTATAAGTATTTTGGGAAAATCTTAGATTTATGAGACATATTGTATAATTGATTTTTATTATTTAATGTGGATGAGTGTTAAATAACCATTAAGTTGTATTATTTAAAGTTTGATTAGAATTATTATTATGGTATAATTTTGGTTGGACTGATGATTTGAGTTGAATTTTTAAATTATATTATTGAAAATTAGTTAAAGTTAATTGAAGTAGTCAGCTAAAATAGAGAGTATGGTTGGAGTAAATTTGTAAAAATGACTAACTAAAATACATAATACAATATTTAAATATATTTTGATTATCCATTTTGAAGAGCTGGGTTGGAGTTGCTCTTAGAGGCAAGCACGCAAGACTAATCGAAGAGAGAGAGACTAGAAAAAGAAATATGGGAAATTGTGAACGATTGTAAAAGCGCATCCGATAACTTCAGATATGGGCCCCCCACCACACTCAAGAAAAACGCGAGAACTCACACTTTGCCATCAATAACTGTTATACAGCCGATGACAGTTAATTAGACCGATACAACACAAGTCCTAAAGTCCTACATGCCATGCACTCACTAAACCCAAAAATAAAAAATAAAATTTATTAGGATTCGTAAAAAATAAGGAAATGTTTCCACCAAAATTGAAAATATAAGAAAAAAATGGAAAGGACCCGAACACTGTTTTGTAGGGTTCGACTCCTCTACGATAGGGCACCAACTGCACGATATGCAGTTTAATAAAACGCCGTCGTTTTACGACAATTTTTCTATTTTTTTTTTGAAAATCCTAGACCAAAAACGATGTCATTTTCCTTCTCTTCTCTATCAACCAAACCCAACTTGATCAGGTACTCTACAACTATCTTCAAAAACCCTCAAAATTCAAAATCCTAAAGTATCTTCTACAACTCCAACACCAAGATCAGGTAGATCTCACTTTCTAGGCCTTGTTTTTTAGTTCGTGTATGTGTGTGTGTGTGTAATATATGTAGGCTATATGTAGAGAGAAGTGCATATCAATTGGTTAAATGTTGTGATGCTATCACATTATCATTTTTGTCATATCTATGTGTTACATGGTCTAGAGCAAACATTCTAGATTGACATTTGCTGGTTTGTTAAACCCCTGCATATCAATTACAAGTCTCAGGCTCTTGTCTGGTCTCGTATTTGTAAGGACCTACTTTGTGAGTAATTATGAGTTTGTATGCATCTTCATCTGTTATCTTTATATCTTTTACTAAAATAAATGCATTATTCACTTTACCAAGTATAATTGTGCAGATATTGTTGCCTCATTTGCTTCTGATATCTTCTTCTATATCACTATCTATGTGATGAAAAAATAAATTGCTGCATATTTAGGGGCATTTGGAAACCCTGTGAAAATTATTCTACTTTCCATGAATTTAGTTGATTGATCCTTTCAGCTAAAATGTATGACAACTTATTTAGAATACCTACCACTCAAAAATCTAGTTAGTTGACTATTTTTTTGCTAAAACCTTTATTATTTCTTGTACTCCTATAATAAAGATGTTTCAGGCAGAGAATGCAATAACTACTCATGACTTATATATGTAGCACTTTATTTGGTTTCGCCATTATGGTTCCAAATCTACATATTTATAAAATAATTTAGAATCCTTTGTTTGGAGCAACATGAATGAATGGACTGCAACTTATAATGTTGAGTTTTAATTACCATTGTCCTTTTCATGTTTGTAGTGTTGAAGAATGACATCTTCAAGCATGACAACAAGTAACGGTGAGTTAAGATATTGCAATACGCAATTCACCAATTGTAAGAAAATAGCGATTATCAAAGTTTTAGAATCTGCAAAAAAATTCTAGAAAGTTATACTACAAATATTCGGATGAGTGATATCAATTTTTTAAGTAGATGAGTCCTACTACTCTGCCTTATTCAAAAATTACAAATGAAAAGATAGATGTACGACGAATTGAAAAAGATGTAATGACATTGAAGTTGAAGATTGAAGAACTTTCTAATATAGTTCAACGTGTTGAGGCAAATGAAGGACCAATGAAGTCATAAATGTTTGTAGCCACATTACTAGTGGTGATGCTTTTGTTTGTGATTCTAGTGAAGTAAAGATGTAAGAACAATGATGTGTTGATGAAACTTGTGTTGTGAATGAACTTGTGGGTTTCATTTGAATGAACTTGTGTTATGAATGAATTTGGGTTTTGTATAGTGTTGTGATTTGAAAAAAATATCATGTTCATCAAAAAAAGATCATGTTCATTAAAAATACAAAATACATGGGTTTTAACAAAATATCATTTCAATTGTTATCCTCCAAGCTTCTAGTATCTCCTAATCCAACAAGTAACTAGTATTACCCAAGCATTCTTACAACTGGTGCTCATTGAACATGTCACAAATCATTACTAAATAAATCATTTCATAAAAAATGATTCAGCATTATTTAAAGAATGCACATTTGTTGAATCAATCAGAGTACCCTACATTAATGGGAAAGGGTCAGACAAAGAAACTTGATATATATGTGAAACATCAAAATTAGTAATGAGGTAACATATCATAACACTTTGTAAACTATTTGAACCTTGAGAAGACAATATATTCGAATGACCATATGTTGACGTACACGGATGACTGAAACCATGTACCTTGAATACAAAATCTTATGATAAGTACATTTATATTTACAACAATATGAAGTGAATAAAAATGCCTACGATTATATTGATACGATACCTTAGACATATGTGATGGTTATGAAGCTTCTTTTTTTCTCTTTAGTACTTTCTCATGCCAAGATTTTAGTTGACACCAACCCTTGTAACTTCCCTTTTTTCTTTCTAAACCTTTAACTTGAGAAGGTTTGGGTCAGTATTTCCTATTCTTTCTTCATGGATTGAATCATTGCCACCATCACCAATCGATGTATACATAATATCCACTTGTTTGAACAATTCTTCAACACCACGTGACACCAATTGATATGCAGGTTGAAGACTAGAGGATCGTGCAATTAGTTGTACCATTCTAGGACAAAGCTGTCCGTAACGTGACGTCATCATTAACTTGGGATCCTCTTCATTTGACATGGTACTGGATGCTTTTCATACAACTCTGTCTTGTATCTCGTCTCCATCTCTTACATATGTATTGCTCAAAATTTTGCTTAATATTCATCATGTCCAAGACTTTAAGTGCATGACTACATAATATGCCTTACACTTCAAACTTTCGATAACTACAATTGATTATCTCCTCATTAGCCTTAAGTAACACCAAATACTCTCTATGTTCATCAAATAATCGAACCACAAATTGATGTCACTCATCCAACACATCACCTAGTGTCATAAAAGCACACTAAAAGATATTTATACTCATCTTGAAACAACTCAAATATAGTAGGAGTGTACACTTGTCCTGTGTACACTAACATTAAAGCTTTTTTTAACTTCAATCTAGGTAATTTTTGTCTAACTTGGTATTCTGAGTCTAACTCTTTATACCGCTTATCATTCACAACTCTTTCAAAATGTACAAAGAATTGAACAATGTCATGATCTTGCTTTAAGTACTTTCGTAAGACTGCATTCAAGCTCTCACTCAGTTGAGTGCTTCTCATTCCTACAGTGAAAGTTTTTTTCATATACACATGCTCTGATTTCTCTCGCAATGTCCAAGTGGATTTAATCTAAATATTATCATGCAAATTATACTCCACAAGTAATGATTCTCAAGCCTCAAATAATTCACGTTCTTACTCATATCTATACACACATTCTTTAAATTGAGCAGAAAAATGCGAACCATCCTCAAAGCATTTTGGTAAAGGTGCCAACAACATAACCCATGATATGTCTGTGACATCACTTGAGAAATAGCCTTAGCTATTGCTTGATCTTGGTCGGTGAAGATGGTAATAGGATATTTTCCAAATATAGCTTGTAGGAATGTCTCAAACAATCACTGAAATGATGTTGCCGTTTCATCATACAATGATGCAGCTCCAAATAAGTCTGTCTCCCTAAAATGGTTAAAGCTAGTAAAACAAGTAAATGGTCGATACTCCTTATTCGTTCTGAAAGTAGTGTCAAATGAGATAACATTTCTAAAGTTGTCATAATCAATAATCATCATTGGGTTTGCCCAAAAAATATTAGTAATATGCTCCTTCATATCTAATTGCACTCCATAATAGAATGATGAATTTTTAGCTGTTTTCGTTTAAAAATACTTCAACAAACTACCCGCGTTACCATACCTCAAGTCTCGTTGCCTCCTTTCATGGAGGTAATTCTTTTGGTCTTGACGAGTAAAACCTAAAATTTCCTTTCCTCCCGATTGAGTACTCAAAAGTTCATAGAAAGATTTAAGTGATATTCCACAATCCGCTGTCATATCAATATTAATGTCTTATATTACAGTAACCTTCCATTGAGATGACATCATAAGCATACAATTTGTCATCGCATTTCATCACAACAAATTTGTCAATTTCTTTATTAAGAAATATACACATATGAGCTTAACAATTTGTTCACGTCTTTGCTCGAGGTTTCCTTATTTGCCACTCCCCTTTATCATGAGTCATTTGACCTTGTTTATAATAAACATATTTTCTATAAATGACAACACCATATTTCAAACTTTATTCTGAGATTTTTTCTCACTCTAAATCTCACATACCCTCCATCATTATTATAAAACACATAAACATCTTTTTCAGTATCAAATTGCATATCAATATGAGGTCTATTCTCAGTTACATTAACTCCAAATCATCCATCATAGTATCTACAATAAAAAATTTAATTGAAATGAAATTATGAGATGAATAAAACACATAATATATGTATGACATTCTAAAAAAACAAAAATCAAACTGGAACAACATTGACCACAAAAATAGAAAATATTAATTGTTTCAAGTTCAAGAAAATATTAATGAAAAATGTTTCAAGTTCCACAAAAATTGTTTCAAGTTCTAGAAAATAGAAATATTTATTGTTTCAAGTTCCACACATAATATCTGTCTTTTTTTATAAAAAAAAACTAAAAATTTTATTTCATTTTAAAAGAATATATAATCAGCAAGACAAGCAACCAAACTCTGCTTTGTCTTTTCATTACAAAAATATGAGAATAAATAATTAACAAATAACAATCTTCTTCCTTAAAGCTTTGATGCCCTGCTGATCATGCTATTGCAACCTCCTTGCCTGATCAAGAAAGTTTAACAGACAAGAAAAATCAATAGAAGACTCTTGCTGCACAACCTAGTTGGGAAAGAAATCAACCAAACCATTTGCCTCCCTATATGCATGCACTAAACTAAATTTCATCCTCCCCAATATTTCCTTAATCTGCCTCAATATCCTCCAACATTTTCATGCCCTTAGATAGCCCTTTAACACCATATTAACCATCACCTCCGAATCAGATTCAATTTGAATCTAATATGCCAATCAAATCATGCCTTTCAATAAAGCATAAACCATCCCTAAATGCCCTTAACTCTGCCTTCATATTAGAACATTCATTCTAAAAGAAAGAAGCAACAACTACCAAACCACCCCAATGATTCCTTACCACAACTCCCCCTCATGCTTTCCTAGGATTTCCCTTTGACGCACCATCCACATTCAATTTCAAACAACCAACAGATGGAGGAAACCAGTTTGCCCAAATGGCTCTGATCTGCACCCTCTTATCATTCTCAACCCCCAAATCCTTGAACATTCTTTGACCAAAATCATTCTCACGTACCCTGGCCCTAACACCATAAGCCTACAGCCTCAAAGCAAAACAAACCCTCATAAAAATAGAATACACAGTCAAGCATCCTTCCTCAAACATCCTTTGACGTCTCTCTCTGCATAATTGCCCAAACACCACCAAAACAAGACCTCTAAGTAATATGTTACTCAAAGATTGCTTTCTAAAAATTCTATTCAACCTCAACATTCTCCCCAAAGGACCTTCATTTCTAACAAGCTAAAAACCAAAAAAATTAGATAACTTTTTTCAAACTGACTTAGCAATTTCACAATCAATAAAAACATGTCCCACAGACTTGACATCTTTGCAACACAGTGAACACCTACTGGCTAGACAAACACCAATTTGCTGAAATCTTAAATACATTGGAATAACATTTCTACAAATTCTCCAACCCAGCAATTTCCAACTAGTAAGAGCAGCTTGTTTCCATATAGAAACAACCATTCCATTTTCTGCACCAGGTGTCCTTGCCAATCTCCTTGCAGTTTTAATAGAAAAGCTAACAGACTCACTCAGCTTCCAAATTGATCCGTCATAACCTTCTATAAGACAAATCCCTGTTTTCAGAATTTCTGATTTGATTTGATCAGACACCAGATTACCTAAACTCTGCCACTGCCAGTCTGAACCTATGTAGACTTCTACAATTTTAGGAAAATAAAAAGGCACCTCACCAATCCTATTTATCAGAGGATCCCCAGCTAACCAATTTGAACACAGGAAATCCACAGAGGATCCATTTCCCACAATTTCCAAAGAGTTATTTAAAACAGGTAAAAACCAAGGCTGCAACAACCTCAAACTCTTGGCTTTCCCTGAACTCACACATCTCAACATATGTTGATTTTTAAGAAACTTAGCAGCAAACACCTTAGCCCAAAGAGACTTTTCCTTCAAAATCCCCCAAACCTGTTTCATTTTGAAACAAGCCTGAACATCCTCTAGTCTTCTAAGTCCCAAACCTCCTTCTTGCTTTGGCTTAGTAACCTCTCCCCAGGAAATCCAATGCCTCTTACAGACACCAGCCTTCCTAGACCAAATAAAAGGAAGCCATCAAAGAATTAAGTCTCACCAAAATCCCTTTTGGCAAATTCAAATAGGACATTAAATGCACGGGAACAGCATTTAACACGGCTTGAACTAAAACCACCCTGTCGGCTTGAGAAAGGAGCTTAGCATACCAACCCTCTAACTTTGCCTTGAATTTCAATACAACTCCTTCAAAGTCCCTCAATCTACACCTCCCTTTAATCAAAGGACAGCCCAGGTAAGTAAAAGGACATTATTTCAAAGGAATTTATGCTAATCTAGATAGCACAAATCTTTTTCCCTGAGATATCTTAGAAGAGCACATTAAAGAACTCTTTTGCTTACTCACTCTTTGCCCAAAGCATTTCATGCTTATGTGTATGTTTTCATTTTTCATTATTTTGTTTTTAAGTTTTTAAGTTTAGGTCAAGAACATGAAATGAAAGAACTAAATGAAAAATGAATGATATGAACGAAATCTGGTTTCGATACCGTACCATCATTTGACGAAGAAAAAAAGGGATAAAAGGGAATATCTAATTTTGAGATGAAGAAGGGATATCTGACTTTTTTATTGTGCTAGAATGGTTAGCGTGCTGTTCAATTTAATCCATATTTGTGGCCTTCTGGTCAACAGGTATCAATCTTCCTGCAGTTGATGAAGAATGAGGGAAAAGGCGAGAGAAGCCAAACACAATTGACGAAAAAGGAGGGAGAATGAACATTGTTTGGCGAAGAATAAGCGGGAGAGATGGGTTTGTCTAATTTTTATATGCGATGACGAAAAACGACGTCGTTTCTAGTGAGTTTTGAATAAAAAAAATTTTCAAAAAAAGGCTCAAAACGATGGGATTTTATTAAACCGCATATCATGCAGTTGGTGTCTACGAGCCAAACCCCTGTTTTGTAGGGGGGGCTGGCCCTGGTGTAGGAGTTAGAGAGAGAAAGTGAACCCAACACCATTTTTAGAGAGAAAATAGGGGAGAGAAAATCTTTCCCTCCCTCTTTCAGAAGTGGTGGTCGGAGAGAGGTTCCTCCTCTGAGATCATCCTGAAAAGGGCAGTCAAGAAAGAAAGAAAAAAACTTTAATTTATCAATTAATCTTTTTGTTTTTTCTTAGCTGCTATTTTGGTCTCACCAATCTCTCCCTACCTAATCATCATAGTCTTCATCACCATCATCATAACTCATTTCTCACCCATCAACATAATCACTATCACCCACCATTTTCTTTTTTAAATTCATTCTTGGAAATTTCAGGGAATTAAGCTTTTTTCATTTCTACCCTTTGGAAGATAAACAATTATCCACCAGCAACAATAACAGCAAAGACTTGTGTAATTGACAGCCCTTTGCCCCTCTTTTTTGGTATGCTTATTCTGCATTTCCTTTACATTTCATAACCTTTTGCTTTTTGTTAGATTGCTTGTTATGTGGGTATTCTCTTATCATCTCTTTCTATTAAAGATTTCGTTTTGTGACTTTTAAGGTACTCTTGTTTGTGACATTTGATCTGCATTCAAGAATGTTAAATTCGTATTTTTTTGGGCAATTTTTCAACTCTCAGTTGAATTTTGGAGGTTATACATTGAGCCGGGTGGATGCCAGTTTTGGTAAAAACGGAGGTCTTGTAGCCTAAAGTTAAAAATTAGAAAAATGAGAGAGCCCTATTTGGTCAATAGGTTCAAGAGAGCAAATAAGTTTTCTTTTCTTTGTGAAGTTGTATATATTTGTTTGTATTGGTAAGATAAACAAATTGTTGTCGTCGTTGTCGTTGTTGGTGTTGTTGTGTGTGATTTATTGGGCGCCCGAGTAATAGATTACTCGGAGGGTTGTTCTGTACAAGAAAGCTGGCGAAATTGTATAGCATCTGGTATAGGGTCCTGGCTGTTGGCAGGAATTATAGCTGCCTCCACTCCTGCAACATAAGGTTTGGCAAGCAATGGGAGATAGATGGACAACTTACAGAGTCCAGTTATTGTGTTTTGTTCTTCTGATTCTTGCTTTGGAAATACATGGATGCTGCTCACTTAGTTCTGAAGGTAACTCTTTATATATAGCTTATTGTTGATTCCCTTATGTGAATTCAACAGTTGGACATTATTCATCAATATGAGTTGTAATTGACATGGAAATGTAGGATTGGCATTGTTGGAATTTCGGGATAGGGTGGGTTCTGATCCATATGGTGCTTTTGCAAACTGGAAGGCTAATGACAGGGACCCATGCATCTGGTCAGGCGTTCATTGTGTGGACGGTAAAGTGCTAAGGCTGTAAGTCCCTGCTATGTTTCCTTATGATTTTCAGCTCACATTTATCTTGGTAACTTTCCTTTTATACGTAGATTGACATCTCCTTGCAGGCACATATATTGTAATAATCCATCATAAAAATATGAACTTCCATTTCAGATAATTAGGGCATGAAGATTTAGTGGTCATTGAGATTTGGTAGATTATTGATGCTTTCATATTTTGTTTTACGTGTAGGGATCTTAATGGGCTGTCTTTGGAAGGAGTACTGGCACCAGAGCTTGGAAAACTCACTCACTTGAAATCTCTGTAAGGATCAGCCTCATTGGAATTTTTTATTTACAATTTGGTGGTCTCTGACTGTTGGTGGAGTTTACAGTTCATAAGGGTTATATGGTTTCAAAAACTCCAAACACCTTTTTTTTCTCAATTTGGTTGGTGCTTGCACTGACTTAAAAGTTTTTGTTTCCAACATCAGTTCAGCAAACAAACATGAGATAAATGGCTTACTCTTTTATATTGTTGTAGCGTGTTATACTGTTACATGTAAATGTGATAAAGTTGCTGAATGTAGGCACTTTGTAATATATAATCCTTGGTAGTACTTGGAAAATTTAAATTACTGCTTAATGTGAGTTCAGGGTTTCCTAAATGTTGATTCTTGGAATTGAGCCATGTGACTTCACTTTTATCCCTATCATCATCATCATCGTTGTCGCCATCATTGTCACTGTTATCTTGATTCTTGACATAGTTCAGTATTACATCCTATTGTGGTGATAGACTAGCATACTGATATTTTTCAGCTGATTCAGCTTACTAAGGACTTATATTTGGTTGCCACTTGCTCTTCTTCAGAACCTGTTGAGGTTATGCAAATATTATTTTGCTTCTAATTGCTGGTGCACCATTTGGCTCCATTTTAAATGTCTAAGCCAATGTCACAGTTATTCATAATCTTATAGCAGGAAATGAACTCACAGGGATTCTTCCGTTACCAAGTAATCATCAAATAATTTTTTGTGCCAAATTAACCCTATTGCTTAAGGTTGATCAAGATCTTCTTTACAAAGCAAAATGGAATCCATGCCTTTCCTTCATAATTCTCTTTGATATTAGATTGATATCTTCACCACATCATAGTCAAGTAAAAATATCTATGTTTTAGGTGCCTAACCCATCTGAGTGCCCTTAAGAAGTGGGCAAACTGAGTGCAAAAAGAAAAATGGCATACCTACAAACATCCGTATTTGGTGTATACTATGAAAGTCTCATTAGAGTTTGATCATAATGGTTTGGAAAAAATCCTTAGTTTCATAATGTGTCGATTCATATCAAAGCCATTGTTATTTCTGAAATGCATTAAAGCCATATCTAACTCTCATTGATATTTATCAAGTGCCATGGGAAGTTTAAAATTTTTTAATCCTTGGCCAAGTACTATTGTTCATATTGCTGTTCATATTATGGGGACTCTGGGTTGTGTTTTGCTTATGTTTCTTCTAGTAATAAGGGCCAAAATAGGAAGTCCAGTAGATATTGTGCTTGTTTGGAACATTTCTAAAATGTATGATTCTTTAGGCCTGAAAATATATGTAACTTCAATGGCTTTTTGGTGTGTAAAGTAGGATTTAATGGTAAAATTTTCATATTCTTGTTTGTATATGGAATTACCAGGCTTGCTTGTTGGGCACATGTCCAACTGGTCATCCCGAGCACACGTCATGTCATGTTTAAAAAGGATATCGGAAAAAGTCCAAGTAACATAGCGTGGTATCAATTGTTTATTTGTCAATTGGGTGTTGGCAAATCACATCCCCATTGGAAGGCTGCATGTATAACATTGCTCAGGCCTCAGGCTTCCTTTTAAATTATATTCTTTGAAGGACCACTATTACATATTGTGTGACAACCTTCTTTATGGCTGTTAATTGATCAATACTTATACCGAGATTTTGTCAATTTGTTGAACTTGTTGAGAATTTGTTTAGTTTAGACCATTTTGACTTGCTAGAGTCAATATTTTTGGATGATACTTATGCATTTTCATTTGATTTTCTGACATTTAATATGGATCTCCATTTTAGTCAACAGGGCTATAGGAACTTCTATATATCAGTACTCTGCTGTGACCAATTTCAAAACTTAACAGAATTTTCTTGTTCTGGTACCTCATTTGCTTTGTCAGTGTACTCTCGAAAAACCATTTCTATGGTGCCATTCCTAAAGAGTTCGGACATCTTACCATGCTGGAGGTTTTGGACTTGAGGGAGAATAACTTGAGTGGTACTATTCCAGAAGAAATAGGACGGCTGCGGTTGCTAAAACACTTGTCTGTCCATTATTCTTTGATATAGCTGGTTTTCCTTTTTCACTGCTCTATATATAACTTCAATGTGCCTGGACTAAATTATTTTTTCGTACTCCAGGTTGCTTTCTAATAATACATTTGAAAGAAGCATTCCTTTGGAGCTTGGGAAACTCAATTTGCTCACTGAATTGCAAGTCGATAAGGACCTTACATATACTGTTGCCACTGGCATTGGCTGCATGAATAGAAAATTTGGAGACCGGTGCATGAATTCTCTTTCCTTTGCGCTCCTTTGTAATTTCTGGTGCTTTGCTATATTTGCACGTCACCCTCTAGCATGTTGGAAAGAGATTAGACTCCGCATGTTGATTGGTTCATGTTGCACGATTTGGCACATTATATCTTTTGATAGTGATTATAATTTATGATCTAGTCTTTCTATTTCTTTTACAGTTTTACTGGCCTACTAAACTTATCTAACTTGTCTGTTTTTCTGAATATTCGATTGCATGCCTTCGGCAGCATCTGGCAGAGTGGTTTAAAACCATTGAAGAAAGCAGATTCCTTTATAGCACCACTTAGAGGGGCACTTGCACATTACCTCAATCTGTTTCCATTGTAAGTAACCCACATGTTTCATGCACCTTCCTAATTTTACTTTGGCTTAGTCGTAAATTACTTATCTATTGACATCTATGTCTTTTAAGGTTCAATTTAGGGAAGAGCTCCTTGCACCGTCACTCAGACCATTGCTGTGACACTATACCAAGTGAGGCAAACCATTATTGGGTCTTTTCTGAGCTTTAAAGTTTATGCTTTGGCGAGAAATGACATTGGTTCTTGTATTAAGCAGGTTCACCTGAGCCACACATCCTACATGGGCAGAACCTTGTTAACATCGTACGTCGTAGGCTAGTGGAACAGTCCAGTAACCTCGCTGCTGCCCCTGCTAGCGGTGGATTTCCTCATGGTCAGATCATTTCTCTTCCACGTGGCAGAAGTAGTGGGTCATTCCCTGCCGTACCAAAAGCAAAGAAAATACAATCTCCTCCTCCTTCACCTTCGCCTGCTAAAGTGCCATCACATGAATCTCATAATGCATCAAATCCTGAAGGACAGTCTTCTGGTGCTGCTAACAAACCAACTGATAAACAGGATTCACCTGGTAGCACTTCAGGAAATGCATGGAAGTATATCGTTGGGATTTCAAGTTCTGCTTTCTTGCTCATTGCTGCTGCTGCCATGTTCTTCATCTGCCGAAGCCGAGCAGTGAGCACCATTGGCCCTTGGAAGACTGGATTGAGTGGACAGTTGCAGAAAGCATTTGTTACAGGTGGGTCTGCCCTATGTTAACAAAAAGTGATCTATAATGCAAGGAATTCACCACAGACTAACCTGACCAACTGAATAGACAACTACATCTTTCACATAGATTGATTAACCCGCAAACGGGATAGTTACACCCCAGTGCAATCACGAGAAACCTAAATCTTAAACATGACAAGGGTGCAAAATGTGGATTTACATGTGATCAATTAAGGTGTTGGGTCCAATTTTACAAACGATTTAAGGATGAGTAGGGCATGTGGGCACATCCAATGAAATTAAGTACTTAGAGTTGTGTCGTGCCTGGCATTTGAAATTGAATTCATGAAGGCAAATGGATATCATATGACAACCATGTATAGAACAGACCTAACGGTCCTAACCTATATAACTGAAGTAGAGAAGAAAAGGACTGAGGAAAACAAAACTAAATGAAAGTATTGATTAAAAGGAAATATATGATACCAATTGGTTGACTATCTTAATTGATTTTTGTATCTTTTGGAATCTTCATCAATAATTTTAGCATGCTGTTCATTCCTCATTTTACTCTGTTTCTCTTCCTTGACTTTCGTTACTTGCTCTCCTCCTTGGCTTTATCTTCCTTGATCTCTTGAATATTTACTCTTTTCAACAGTTCTAAAAATTGCTAATCAAATACATACTTCCTTTCTTAAGCTTTGTATAAAAATCCACATCATTTTGTGCTTAGAGCTAATATGACTCATGGTTATCAGTATCCTGGTTATGGTGAACAAATGTCCTGGCTGTTCCTCCTTTAGGCTTGTAACTTCACACCTTTGTTATGTCTTCCAAATCTTTGTCCAAGTTTGGTGAATCAACAGCAACAATGGTCTGGTGGTGGAGTTGATGGTTCTGTTGTTGCATTTGTATTTGGCAAGGCCTGGAAGTTGGTAGAAGAACAACCAGAATTTGAAGGTAGTCAACAACGTTTAGGGATCATGTTTTTTAAGAATTTGTTGAAAGAATTTAGGAGTCCAGAGAACAGGCATATTGAGTAATCTGAATAAAAATTAGGCATAACATAGCACTGACTAGAAAAAATAAAAATCAACATTGGAGAAGCACATGCAAGTGGCAAAGTGCCACTCTGCCAAAGTGTAAAAGCTAGTGAAAAATCTCAAGTCCAGGCCAGAGTTTGTCTCACACCAGAGACAAATGGAGGATTTGTTGAGGATAAGCTAATGACAACCAACTCTAAACCTGGGGTGGGCTTATAGAGAAGAGGTAACAAACATAAATATGAAATCTGGAGAAAAAAATGGAAGGGGCGTTACCTGGCATATTAAGTAGATAGATTCCCACGACGTCAAATTTGATTCTCTGATCTGATTACTCTCTGAATTTTGTCCTCTGTTAAAGTTGCATTCTCGTGTGACTTTTTTCTTTTTCCTCTCCTTGGCTTTCTCTTCCTTGATTTCTTGTATATCTTCAACAAAGAAATCCATCATAGGGGATTGGCCATTACCAAAATGGCTGTATCATCTTCAACAAAAAATCGATCATAGGGGATTGGACATTACAGAAATGGAAATTTCTTATTTTTTTAATCCAATTTTTTTTCCTTGTCTTTGTAACCTCAAATTTAACCACCATTAATTGAGTGACTATGGCTCCCTGTTTTCTTCAATGGCCTCATGCTTGCCGTTGGAATCATACTTCATAGATATTGTGCCATAGACATTATCAGTAGCAGATGTTCAAAATTGTTCTTGAGATTTTGGGTAGCTGCTTTCCTTAACTAGCATAGAATGATTACTTGGTTGAACTTGCATATGAGTGCTTGTTAAGCAGTTTAATGTCTGGCCTTTCATCTTCTCTTTTGTTTTTTTGGGGGTGGTGGTGATGTGTGTGTGTGTTTTTCCCTTGGAAGAGAGAAAGGGGGGGGGGGGGGGGGGTTGTGGTACATGCAGCATGTAATTTTGCGTAATGTCGACTGAATTATGTGTCTACCTCAAAAATGCAGGGGTCCCAAAGCTGAACCGTACTGAACTAGAAACAGCCTGTGAGGATTTCAGCAATATTATCAGCACCATTGATGGTGCAACCATGTATAAGGGGACACTATCAAGTGGAGTAGAGATTGCTGTTGGATCAACTGCCATAACCTCTCTCAAAGACTGGACAAAGTGTTCAGAGATGGCCTACAGGAGAAAGGTACGATGTTTTGCTTGGCACAGAAAGGATTATCAATCAATGAACCATCATTGTGTTTGACACATGTGCCCTTATCTGCTTCCATTTCTGCAGATTGATGCACTGTCTCGAGTGAACCATAAGAACTTCGTTAATCTTATTGGTTACTGTGAGGAGGACGAACCTTTTGTTAGGACGATGGTGTTCGAGTATGCTCCAAATGGGTCCCTTTTTGAGCATTTGCATGGTAATTTAGTAATCCTACACACTTTTAATGGTGCAGATAAATTAAAAGTTGAAGTTGTTTTTGGGATACAAAACTTTTGTTTGTTGTATTCTTTGTGAGCTTTTCAGTTAAAGAAGTTGAACATCTTGACTGGAATGCAAGAGTGAGGATTATTATGGGAACAGCTTACTGTCTCCAATACATGCATGATCTGAATCCGCCCCTGGGGCATTCCAACCTGAATTCGGAATCGATATTTTTGACAGATGATTATGCTGCAAAAGTAGGCTGTCATTCTACATCACATACCTGACAATCTTTATATATAGAGACTTATCTATGCCTTTTTTTGCTAAAAAAAAAAAAATCTGCTTTCTCAGATTGCAGAAATCAGTTTCTGGAAAGAATTTTTATCCAAGTCAAAGATTTCCGGGGAAAATGAATCAGAGCATTCTGAACTGCCACCACTTGCTGATCCTGAGACAAACATCTACAGTTTTGGAATTTTGTTGCTTGAAATAATTTCTGGGAAGCTCCCCTACTCGGAAGAACAAGGGCCTCCTGTGAACTGGGTAAATCTTATTTGGAATTCATGGCTTCCAATACCCTTAACTTCCTGTTTCTGATAGATTGATGACGCGAAAATAAACTTTTCTACTGTTTTAATAAACCAAGGTTTTACAACGTTGGCAGGCAGCTGAATACATAAATGACATACGGAGTATCAGCTACTTGATTGATCCGACATTGAAATCCTTCAAGAATAATGAGCTTGACATCATTTGCGAGGTAATCCAGGAATGCACTCAACAGGATGCAAGGAAGAGACCCACCATGAAGGAAATCATTTCCAAATTGAGGGGAGTTATTGATATATCACCTGAGTCAGCAACTCCAAGACTTTCTCCCCTGTGGTGGGCTGAACTAGAGATCCTTTCCGCAGAAACAGCTTAATCCGACTCTATTTTCCATGTTGTTAGTCAAGTATCTCTATTACCATGTATCAAATATACAAAAGAATACCTTGCTGCCATCAACTAAATCATATCATCTCTTCCTATTTAACTCATTGTGTGTCTCCTTTTTTATATTACGCGGTTTTGAAAATTCATTTTAGACATTTCTCGTTATTTTTTCACTTCTTGGCAAAAATGTGTGCCGGATGGTGTCATACATGGGGTGGAGTTGAGTTCCCACTAATGTATATACAGTATACAAGATTTCTGATAAAAAATTGACATGTAAAAAGAATATTGAGCCGGGATTTCTATGCAGTGGTGAATTTTTGGATTTTTTTAACATTTTTGTTTAGCAGAAATTGAAAATTTTGGACTCTTTTCTGTCATCAGCGCATTTCAGGTTGTTGGCAACTTGGCATGAGCTTGGGAATCTAATTTGAAACTGAGATCTTCTGGTATTTTATCTTAATTGTCGTAAACAATTGTATTATGTGGTCAATTATCTGTTGTATCAATTGAGAAGGTTGTGGAAACGGTCTTTCTGCTTGCAAGGGTAAAAGTTGGAAAACAATCACAATAACGGGAGTCTCGTGCACTGGATACGCCTATCAGCTGAGAAGGCCAACACCATGTTAATCCCAGATTTTATGTGTTATCTTTGGGAATTATACAATAACAGACTCCATTCTACATATGCTCCAGGTGTGAGGAGTAGGAATGTTAAAACAACCGAGCAGCTTGGTTTTTGGTTAGCATTCAGTTTGATTCTTACGTGTTCACACTCATATAAGTGATAAATAAATTGAATTTAATCAAATTTATAAAGTTATTTTGTTGACAAGTTGAACCTGAGTCGAATAGGCTCTGGCACCAGGATTTAATTTTAGGAGAGGCAAATGGGGGGCGGTTCGGTGCATGAAACTTCCACTTGGTGGATTGAACTTTAATGTTAAAGTCATAATAAAACAATCTTACCATACTGTTGCAACGCTAAAAAAAATTCCAACTTATGTGAAAAATATTCAAAATTCAAGTATAAAAACTATATTAAAATATTTTTCAGTATTATATGAGTCATAAAATCAATATAAAGAATATATCAAATCAGAACACAAACGCCCTTTCAAATCCCAAAAATGATTTATAATTGATTTCATACTCACTTTCTCATTCATTTCCTTTCCATGCATACAATCAAAGAGGCCGCGAAAAAAATCATAACTCATTTTTGTCGCGAGTCTAGAAATCAATTCTTTAAAAAAAGTAAAAAATACCCTTTTGAGTTGGTTCTATTAGATTACACGCTACTAATTTATCGAAAAAAGAGTGACAGACAACTACATGTTTTTTTCTTAAAAAAAGAGAAAATGTATGAGATAAAAGAGTAATATTATATTTGGCAACATATACAAGAATTGGGGTATTTCATGTTCATTTCATGCAGTTGAAAAATAGAACATCTTTTACTAGATTAATACGACTAGAAAAAAAAAATGGATCATTATATAAATTTTCAAAAATCTGGGGGGCATGAATTAAATTGGTGAGAATCGTGGTATTTGAACATAGATCATAGAGCTGGTTTGGAGGTAGGAGCGAGAGAAGAGCGCAAAAGTGAAATTTTTTTTAAAAAATTCAAAACAGGAGCACCTTAATGCTCCGTTTGGTATGATAAAAAAAATGAAAAGATGAAAAATTAGAAGGATGAATAAATTATCATGTTTGGTAAAAAAGAAAAAAAATGGAAAAATGGAAAAGTGAATGCATTAACTTTTCTTCCAATTCACTAAAATCAATCCTTCCAAAATCGAAAGGAGAGCGGATGAAAAGTTAATTATTTGTGTTGAAATGTATTTTATTTGTCTATATATTATGTATACATTAATTTCATATAAAAATACAATGATATATATAAATTAAAAAAATTAAAAAAAATATTTTTTTCATCCTAACTAGAGGTGAAAATTTTCGACTCAGCACGATGACACGACTCGAATTCGGCATGAATTTTATGACACGGACTTTATTATAACTCGACACAAACTTAGAAATGACCTGACACGCGAACAAGAAATATAAAAAGCTCATAATTTTATGACTGAACACGAATCTAACGCAACACGACTCGATTGTCACCCCTAATTTTAGCCAACACAAAAAAAAAATTATTCATTTTTATTTTTCATTCATTCAACAAAGCACAAAGGAAGGAAAGTGTATCATTCCTACTTTCTATCATTGAATGATAGAAAGTGTATTCTTCCTACTTTTCATCCGTCCTACCAAACAAAACATAAAAGCACCAGCTTGTATTAATAAAAATACACTTTTAAAAATCTAACTTGATACGCAAACATATTCTTCATGCACGGAGGTAAAGCGGATTATGTGACTCGAGTTTGAATACTATATTATTCATGCACGGTCTATAAACAGGTTGATTAGTGAACATAGCTATGCCGATGTTACTGTCAAACAATCTCTCTTAAAAGGATGGATAATTCTAAATTTATCTTCCGACCAAATCTACTTCTCTCTTCTTTTCTCCTCTAATAAATTTTTGTAAAATCTAAACTTATAAGGATAGATTTTATGATTAATTATATAGATTTTAACAGAAAAAATAATTATGAAGTTCTAGTGTTTAGTATTTATTTATTTTTTACATAAAAATGAAGTTCAATTCCTGCTCAAAATTAACCACAAACACTTTTAAGCTTCTCTGAGCAGCAGGCAGATTTGCCCCCACTACATGTAAACCTCCATATGTTCATCTTAATATAGTGACATAATTATTTGTAATATTCGTATACTAGTTATTGCATGTGCCTGAAAGCACAGAGTAATAAAAAATAATAAACAATAAATATATTTGTATTCATATTCAAAATTAAATCACAAACATAGAAAATAGATAAAAAAATTTAAGTATCGATTTGTTGTGGAGGTGAGAGGTGATGGGCGGCAGTGGTGGTGGTAGGAGACGGTGATGGTTGTGGTGAGTAGCAATAACTGTGGTGGCGGTGACATTGCTGGTGGTGGTGGTGGAGACGATGGTGGTAGGGGTGGCAGTGGCAGTGGTGGTGGGGGTGGCAGTGGCAGTGGTGGTGGGGGTGGCCGTCGGAGCGACGGTGGTGGCGGTGGCAGTGGTAGAGGTAGTGGTGAGATAGTTTCAAACAATATTTTTTTTAAGTATTTATAAGAAATAATTTTTAAAAATACTTTTAAAAAGACACTCTAAACACACATTTAGGAGCTTATTTTTCTTATTAAATTTAGGGTGTTAATATTAGCCGTTAAATTAATTTTAAAGTGATCTTAACATCGAATAGCAAAAATATTTTCTTTATCTATTGAGATTTGAATTATAAATTATTTTATTATATACATGTAATGACGTAAGAATGAACCATATTGATTGTAAGAGGAGAAATAAATATTTTGGAAACAAATTGATCATGAAATTTAAGTTTTGAAGATTTTTAAGCTTGAGAAGGGTAGTTATATAAGTTTCTAAATATTTTTAGGTCAAAATAAGGTTTCCATTGAATCTAAAAGGTCGAGAAACATTAGAAAATGTAATATGAAGTGTATTAAAAGTTAGAAAGTATTTCGCAGTTAAAGAGCATTTTAGAAAGAATTCAAGTATGAAAGAATTTGACATTACTTTAGTATTTTAGCCATAAATTTTTACTTTGAACTCTGATTGAGTTGATTTTTGGACAGTAGAAATAGACTTCAAGGGATAAAAAAAAGTGTATTTTACGAAAATTTTCTGAATCTACTTCTAAATAGGTGAAAATTACTCTGGAAGCCAGGACAAAAAGTTGGTAGCGTCTAGTTGAAACCTTCTTTTTCATCAAAAACAGTAATTTGACACCTTCCAGACGCTCAAACACTATCCAGATGCCACCCTAAAAATGGCTCTGATCATTTTTAGAGTTTTTCTCCATTTTTCACCCTATACTTACCATAAGAAAGTCCCTTTAGCTATGTTTCATCAATTTTCAACCCTAACACAATCTTCGAGAGCGAGAAAGAAGGAGAAAACACAAGATTCAAAGGGATCTTGCGTTGAGATTGATTCAAACATGTTAGAGTTATCTTCAAACATCGAACTGATGTAAGAGATTCTTCTCAAGTTCTTTCATTGAGACGTAAGGCATAATTATGTATGTTTTAAACCTTCTACATTATTATATGCTAAATAATTTTTTGCTCTTGGTTTCTTTTCAAGTAGCATGTGGTTTTCACCTGGATACATGTCTTGTGTTTAAAAAATATTGTTCCTAAATTTTCAAAACCCTAATTTTTTCTAACACAAATATTTTAAGTGAAAGATCTATTAATTCTTGAATTCTAAAATTCCTATTATTGATTAAATTAGCTTTTCAATCATCTACTTGTTCTTGTGCCAAGAAATTGTATTTTTGACAAAACCCTAGAATTTAGATATCAAAATTATAAAGGTTTTCTTAATTTGATCCCTTGCACATTTTAATTCATCTATTATTTTAGTATATTGAAAATTGTGCAATTTCTAATACTTGAATTATTAATAAAAATTGTGATTAGTTACGATTATGGTTGTTGACAAAATTGTGGTTTTATCTCTTGTATGGTTAGAGTGTGACGGACTTAAATTGTCTTTGAGAGTTGTCGTAGAGTATTAGAGGTTAATTTATTCTAATAGGGGTGAGATGTTTGCCTAACATTTGTAGTGAATTGTTGTTTATGAGAGCAACCACTATCATCATGTAGGTTCGAGGCTAAGAGATAGTATATCTTTCCTATGAAGGATTCATCAATACCATGTGAGGTGGTATACGTCATTCTTAAAGTGATTTGTGATGTGTCATGCGAGGAATGATTGAGATTGTGTGGTTGAGCTGTAAGAACGAGATAGAATCGTTGTGTAGATTCCTGAGAAACAACCAATATACATGAGAATATGAGATGATACAGTTGAGTTAATTATTGTGCTTTAATTTCTTGCATTTTTATTTATGTCATTGATTTACTGTATTCCATACACTTGAGATCATTACAATTGTCACGGTTAGATCGTTACAATTGTCACAGTTTTACTCTCAAAATTTTATATATGCTATTTTTCCAAATAGACTTGTCTTCTTTTTATTATTTTAAATCTTGTTGGGATCTGAGAAGGATTGTCTATGGGCATTTGCTCACCTCATACAACACACTTACAAATTTTAACATAGAAGAGGACAGGGGCGGAGCTAGGATTTCCCATTAGAGGGGGTAAACTATTACAGAAAAAAATTTCACCAGTTTATACAAAACATTTTTAAGCATGAAAAATTATTTTAAGATTCAATACTAGATTAATATTAAAACAATAAAACTAGTTTCCATTTAAATTAAAGAAAATATGGATAACAAACCATAAAATAAAGAAAATATGAACAACAAACCATAAAATAACTTATAGTATTACATTTCAACTCAATCACACATTAAAGTAGAATACAATGTTATTTCAAATCTCAAAATTCGTCTATAATGTATAGATAATAAACTAAATTTTTAAAAATTCTCTTCAATATACAAAATTATATTATCCATGACAAAATTATTATTCATTTATATTGCAAAAATAAGTTGAAATCATCATTTATTTTGTTGATATACTCAATCCAGAAACTAAAATATTGATTTTTTTTTTTTTTGGGGGGGGGGGGGGGGCAAACAATGGGCCACTTACTTGACAAAAATTAAAAATAAGTTAAAACCATTGTTAACATTTTCAAAAATCAAAGGGTGCAAATTTATTAAAATAACTAATCTATCAACCCTTAAAAATACATAAAGAAAAAGATTGAAAAACTCGGGGGGGAGGGGGGGGGAAGTGCCCATGTGGCTTCGCCCTTGGAAGAGGATGTTAATGTGGATGAGCGGGTTAATTACGAGCCGTTGAAGAATCAAGATGTGGGTCTTAGATTAATAGAGTTATCTTATTTTTGATTTAGAGTTTAAAAAATTTCTATTGAACAATATTTCAGCTAGTTTTAATGATTCTGCTATTAAATATTATTTGGTTTTGAATTATAAGTTGGAGAGATTACAACGTTTTATTGATTTTAGTATTTATTATTTATCAGATGGATAAATGGTTTATTATTTAATGGTTATTATAATTACTCTTATGATTAGATAATTTTTAGATAATAATGCATTCTAGAGTAAATTTTGGGACGTTACACTATAATTTTTTTTTTAAAATGGAGTATTGTGTGCGAGTCAAGTTTGTACAAGAATCTAAACTCAAAAATTGAGTTAGATACATAATGAATTTGTGATCATTGAATTGATAGTGAAACACATTTAATGCGAAACTTACCGATAAAATATCAATAAAAGTGAAAATTTTTTATTTGACAATAATAACCTTAATAGAATAAGTAATGTCAATAGTATCCTTACATTATTATAATAGCAACATTAATATTGTTTTATTTGTGCCTGCACCTAATAAAGATACTTTTGTCTCTGTAGAAGTCTTTTGCACCTTATCTACTTCCAGCCTTCCTCATGATCGACAACTTCCATTCTAAGACAGTAGAAACTCTATAGATATTATAATGCTATTTTATTAATTAAATTGCTTCCTCTTCCTCTTTCTTTTAATTGTACGCTTACAAATCAGTTATGATTACAGGCACTTGGTAAATTATCTATATCTATACTTATACTTACACTAATCTAATCTATATCTATCTATACTAATCTAAAAAATCAGATATTCTCAAAATTTTTGATTTCTTTTTTCTTATCCCTTTACAATCCAATTATTTCCTCCTAAACCTAAAGCTGTTTATTAGGCCATCTCTCCACCTGCCCTTTCATCTCTCCAACCGCCCCTTCATCTCTCCCTTTCTCTGCTAAAGGCTCATTGTTGCATAACCTCTCCATTGGTATTGGTGGCTATACAGATTCTATACATTAATGGTTGTCGCAATAATGACCACATCAGTTACCAACAGGGACCTAAGTAATTGTGACCCAGCGGTATTGTTCTTTATCAGCTAATGCATTTTTCCTCTGCTCCCTTCCTCTCCAGACGCAGACACATTGTTACTGTTGCCATTGCCGAATCAGGGGAGACCTTCTTCAACAGGTACTCCATTTGTTTTGAATGCATCTGTTTCCCAACGAAGTCCCTCCTCTCCGTTTGGTGTTAAACTATTTTGCCCTTTTTTATACTTTAATAGATTTGTGTTCTTTTCTTGTTTTTACTTGATGATTGGATAAATAAAAGAAATTGGGATTCTTAAGCCTTTGGGTATAATCTGAGGGTAAGGACAGTTCTCTTTATTTCTTCTTATTGAATATGTTGGTGATACTTATGTTGGTGAGTTGTCGATACTTTAATAGGTGATCTTGGGGACTGAACTATAAACTTCAGGGGGATGGGAGGGGAGCTAAATAGAATTGAAACATGAGTGTAGCAAATAAAAAAATAATTAACATTCTATGTGGTGTTTGAGTGAACCTATTTCACTATTGTGGCTTGATATTCCTTCCTGTTATTTAAGATATTTTTTAATTTTTTCCAAGAAAGTTTATATGCATATGCATTCAATAGCTATAAATATGCTTGTAATATTTCTTAAGCATAAAACTGTAGAATGGCAGTGGTTGATGGAGGATGGTTATACAGTGCAACCATTAATGTTGTCAGTGATGTATAGAGTGCAGTAACAATTTTTTGTGATGATCTATGTACGATGGCTAAGGACTTTGATGGCGGTTGTTTGGCAATTGTTGTATTACATGCATTAGCATAACATATTGAAATGGAGGCTTCCTTGATTCCTTTGTTTGTGAGCTCTCATGTAAATAAATGACTTTTTTCATTTGACTATAGAATGACTTGCATTTCCTATTAGAAATACTCATTTACTAAAGAAATATTAAATGTAGTGAAAATAGAGAAAGACATATCAAACCATGTTATAGTCATTGGAACAAGAGGTGTAAATTACTTGAGAAAATAAAATGGCACCCACTCAAGGTCCAATTTAACATAGAAGGTGGAGAAGAGTTGGAGAAAGAGCAAGTATAGAAAAATAAAAGGATGTCCAAATTGACCCTTTTGAATAAAATGCCTGAAATTTTCTAAAGATCAGTTGATAAGAACTTTTAATTTGGGAGGAAAAATATTGGCTAACAATGAAGGAAATTTGAAGGGGAAGACTTGGTAGTGAGGTCAAGGTAGATGAAATTTTTTGTTCATCGTATTTTATTCGTATTTTCATTTTCTTTCTTACAAATATGGGGTCGACTTTCAAGTTTCATCCATATGTAGCTGCATGGTTTGATTATCTTACCTTAATAGGAAAATATATCTACCCATATATATTAGTGTTTTCCTATTTAACTATTTGAAAATCGTTAAACAAACAAAATATAATGAAGCTTAGATCGAGACACACTAAGAGGAGTACAACCAGAGGGTGGCAGCTCTTGAGATTTGAGAGAAAGATACATGTTTTAAATCATTTGAAACTGAGAAGGAAACATGTTATGAAGAATTACTCGATCCATAATGACATATTTGACAATTTGTAAGCTCTCTAATGAAGTATTACTCCCATGCCATTAGTGGACCCCCACGAACTACACTTGTTTTGCTCCGTTCTTTTTTGGGGATCAATATTTTCAGAGAGCAAAGTAAATTTTTTATGGTTGACTCAGCACAAAAGCTTCAGAAATGCAAATTTTATGTATATGCTATTTTTAGTTTGGCCTTGTACCATTTTTGGAAAGATTATTTAAAAGGGTTTTCCCTTGATGGAAGACATGAACATTGAAATGTGTCACTATTTGCACCTTTTGGGCATCGCACAAGTAACATGTCTGCTTTTGTTCTAGACTAAATCAACCAATTGATTTTGTTTATTACAGATCCACATTCTATAGTTTTTGTATGCTTCGCTCTTATCCTTTATCATTTTGAATATTTTTTGGTTTATTTTTCCTAACGTGTGAGGGATATCATCTGTCTACGACACTGCATCATTTATTTTTCATCACCACAACTTCCTAAGTATTAGTTCCGATATTTATTGAGTGATTTAATTCTTTTTGTACACTAAAGCAATTTTTTATTTACCTGCGAGTTGGAATTCGTGAAGTCCTTGTCCATACTGATCCCACATTTTCTTTGAAAGAATACAAAATAATTGTTTGTTCTCTTTCCCTATATTTAATTTACAAGCATATTTCATTGTTGCACCTTGAATTTAAAGATAGAATAACAATAGTGACCAATACATCACAAACTGGTTGCTAAAGTTTAACTCTTGCACCTTGAAGTTAGGGTAAATTACAGGAGGTCCCAATAAATTTTCCTTAAATATTTTCTTGTAAAACAATTCAAAATAATGTGAATCAAAGAAATGTCGAGGACTGTTGTAGACACTCTATACTTTATTTTTATTTTGTTCATGATGGTTGTTTCTTAATTTTGTGTGTCCATATTGTGGGATTGTATTTGTAGTTGCATGTGCTAAAATTTGTGTTAGGTTTTTTTAATTTTTTTAAAAAAAGTTGATTCGTTAACTAATAGTAGTTTCAACATAATAACTCAAATCATTCATTATTTTATGTGTCATTCCGGTCAACCAACAAAATTCTTAGTGTCATACCGTTAGATCCTCATAAAGGTTCAAGGGTACTTAGATAAAATTACAAACTCTTCGTGAAAATGAATTGATTGTACTTGGCGTTTGACGAGCATGAACATGAGAGTGCTTTACTTGAGGTTAGTTTTTTTTCTACCCTTGTCTATTTTAGTAGTTAAAATTACGTTAAGTTTTCGATTATTAAATGTTTAAACGTGTTCAGGATCAATTAGAATACTAATACATGTATTGGATTGTCTAATGGTGAGATTCTAGAGATTAATAGTGTTATTTTCAACTAAGTATTGGTAAAATTAGTTGTGTACTTGTTTTGTAAATGACACGAGTCATTATTACAACTGAATAACATTGTACAAAATTTATCATTTTTTTGAAATTTGGTCTAGCATTTAGGGTTTTGCCAACAAAAGTACTTACGGCCGTAATGGGAGTGTTGTACAATTGGTGTGCTTAAATGGTATCATTAAACAAAGGACAATTTAACACAAATCATATAGCATTGGTAATTTTTTTAGTCCCCATTTCTTGAACCCTAATTTTTTTCAACAAAAAAATCAGGGATCACAATAAAATTATTGTTTATGATCTCCGATACATAATTAGCACTCTATGTATGTGTTTGATAAATTATTAAATGAAAAACTAAAATCTAATACAATTTTCATTTATACTGATTTTAGTTGCGTGTTGAATTATTCCAGATGAAGAAGCAACTAGATGCAATAAGGCACAACATTATGAAGAGCGAAAAAATGGAGTGACATTGCTATTATCTACGTCAATAATTCATATTTAATGCTTTCAGAGCACAGGGAATGCTATGTATGTTCAAATATTTTGTTTGCATGAAAACATGTCTTAGTGGATTCAAACATGATAAAGAAAAGGGTGGCAATGCCTATAAAGTTGTCAAGATTTTACTCTCAATCTACCGACTCAACTATAAATCAAAATGATCCACATGCAGCATACGTGTACATTAACTAGTAAGTGATAAAATTTCAATGAAGAAGTTCATGAGTTACACTCACATCAATACTATTAGACTATGTCATTATTAAATCAGCAAATTAAATTAATTTTTTTAAATTGCAATAAGATTGTTCTAAAATTTAACCACAACAGTTGGGCTATTTTGTAGGGAAGCATGTCATTAGTGAAGCTATAAACCACTCCTGTCTTCAACAAAATCTAATCTGCTATATATTATATGCTCAACTCCAGTGTAATATTCCAACTGCTAAACAAAACAGGAGACATTTTCAATGCTCGCATAGCTCCAAAATTAACCAATACAACTATTGAAGGATATTATTAGACAGTACTTAGTGACAAAAATTGCACTGTTTAATCCGTAGTTTAAATTGTAATAAAGATGAATTATAAATTTAGATGTCTAAAATTTGAATCTTAGCAATCCTTTAATCCCAATTAGGTCCAAAAAATTGTTCAACGCCGAGCTTGAACGAGAGCCGAACATGAGTATTTGCACAAAAACGAGTCAAGCATGTCGAGTTTGAGCTGAGTCTAAAAAACAAACTTAAAAAATTGTCCAAATTTAACTCATTTAAAAATGAACCAAGGTTAAACAAACCAAGAAAGAGCCAAATTCAAATAGCTCGGTTTGAATAATAACCCTAATCCCAGTATGGATAATCTATCTTTAACCAAATCGAAGAGAAGATTAATCGCATAAATTAGTCTTTAACACCCCAAACTATTAAAAAAAAAACTGCACTGCATTACTCAAAGTCGGTGATAGCATCATAGCGGTGGAACACTGGAACTTGTGATTTTAGTTGTTAGCTTTTAACTTATTTCAGTGATTATTATTACTTGTCATTGAATGACAGAAGTAAACTTTTATGCATGGCCGGAGATTTTTTTTTTTTTTACAGCAAGGAGTTTTGAATTCGTGATTTAAAAGTTTCGAAAATGGAGACAGTAAACATTAAACCAATTACTAACCATGCATATCTAGTTGGAATTTGAACTTTTGTATGGTTTATATAGAGCTTATGGTATATTTTTATTGGATCAAAAGACTACACAAAGTAAAATGTGAATAATTTTGAGAGAGGTGTTTGTAACCGTTGAATGAGTTTATTTGAGATCGTAAAATAAATTTATTAAAATCTGTCATATTTTATATTATAAATAATAATTAAGTCCAATTGAATTAGATCAATTAGCAACTTCCACAAGGATTCCTTAATGGAAGGAATTTATAAAGCTATATAAATGGCTCCAGTTCCCCATTCCCATTTATCACTTTGAACAAGTAGTCCTGACATACCATCACTCAGTAAAACATAAAGTTGGGTGGGAAAAAAAAAAAAAAGGACATACACATACGATTTTAGTATATTATTATTATTTTTTTCAACGATTAACGATATTCGAACCAATTTATGCATATTTCGATTAATCTCCTCCTCAGATGACACTGACCACGTTAAAACTGGAAGATTCATGATTCTAGTATATCATCACATATGGCACTGTGGGAAAAAAAAAACAGCAAAAAAGACACAGACAAGCCCTCTAAACAGAACAGTTTACATGTTCAGAATGCTGTTTTTGCAATGATATGCAAGTAACATTCTTAAAGAAAAACTTGAAAACCTTGTTTAAGGAATATATATTAGATAAATTTCAGACATTGATCCTACATGAAAAGGCAACACAGAAACCAGACAGGTGTGCATGCCCACGAGAGAGAGAGAGAGAGAGTACAAAATACCTTACCCTGCATTCAGGACAAAACCCAGAAGGCAAGAAAGAACCCTAAATACAATTCAAAGACATATAGTGCACAAAAGATTCATATTATCAAACATTATCTTCTACTACCAAACCCTAGTTTCTTCCATGCAAGTGATCTCTCTTCAACCCCCATTCATGAATAGAGAGATGAAGCTTCCTACTCGCCGTCAGAAAATCCACCGCCTGAACCGGCGTCAGAATACCAATCAACTCCTTAAGCGTACTCATCCTTAGCTGATCAGCCTCCTCCATCACTCTCAACATAGACCTTGAATGTTCATCCAGCGCCTCCTCCACCTCCGTGTTCCCCCCATCGCCACCGTTCCGCACCGCCCCGTTCGCAATCACCGATATCGGATGATCCGCTATCTCCTCTTGCAAACTCGCCATCTGACTCGTCAGCTTCTCTTCTTCCCTAATCACTTTTCCCTGCAACCGATTCACCAAATTCAACTGCGCCGCATTGAGCTCGCCGAGATTACCAGTTCTCACACCCTGAAGAAACTGAGTGAGTTGTGACTCAATTTGCGACCCACAAATCGCGTAAATTAGTCTGATAAACGAAGAGGGTCTACACCCGGCGATCCATAGGAGAGAGCTCTCGAGAGAGGTGCACCAATCTGGTGCGAAGAAGGGTGAGATGTCGGCGCGAGCGAGGCGGTTTCGCTTGTCGATGTATTCTTGAAAATGTTTGATATTTTTCTCAGCTAGGTTTCGGAGCAAGGTGTCTTTGTCGTGGCCGTCGCCAGAGAGCTGTAGTTCTCGGAGGAGCTCCGAGAGGTACTCTTCTTGCTGGGTCTGCCATTCTCGGAAGCAGCAGTGTTGGCGGTTAGAGTCACCACTAGAGTCACCACTTTCCATGGTGATAATCGATTGATCTTATTGCTTGTGGTGCGACTAATGTTGTATTTATACAGGTGATGGGCAAAGCCCAAAGCCCAGTTCAAATTTATAATTCGATTTTAAGAGATTCAATAAATTCAATTTAGTGGAACCAACTCGGTCAAGCTTATCAGCTCTACTTGGTTAAGTTCATCAGTGTGGTCCGTTCGATCAAGCTCAGCATTTCAAGGAGCTAAGGGAGCAAGTAAGGTCATTCAAAACCCTATCCTCGCTGCCTTGGAGATGGTCAATACCCCACCTCATTCTTTGACCGAATCTCATGAAAAACACCGCAATTGCCTAGCACGTTGAGAAGAGCTCGTCAGATCCGACAAACTAGTCAACTACTTACTAATATCTGACCCAAATCTGTTAGGAGTACGACTATAAATTATAAGGCCCACCAACACTTGGGGGGCTGATCATACTTTACCTGAGCACGACTTTCTCCTCTCCCTCAAAGCTTGTACTCTTTGCTGCTCACACCATTGAGTTAATAAAATACCCGACAACTAGAGCCATTGAAGAGTAGACGTAGGTCGAGCTGACCGAACCACTATAAATTGTTTGTGTCTCTTTATCTCCTGATATTATTTTCTTGCATTTATTATTCACACTTGGCAGGTGGTGTGCAAAATCATTTTGTGCATCATAAGTTTGGCGCCGTCTGTGGGAACGACTAAATTCCTACTTTTAAACACTTCATCTGTTGAACCTATGACGATCATCACTAGATTCATGAATCAACCTGAGGATAATCCACAACAAGAGGAGGAGGTTGCTCCTCCACCTACCAACTCTATTTCAAATGCTCCAGTTTTGAATCCTTAGCAAATGTTGGAGACCATGCAACAGCTTGTGGCACATAAACAGCAAATCCTACAACTGATGCTCACCGAACAAGGAGGAGCACAACTTGGAGGATCTCAAGGAATTGTAGGCCTCGGTCATCAAGGAGCTCCACAACTTGTTGCTCCTTAGTTGGACGCCCATGCAGGTCTGGGCGCCCCACACAGGGGAGCCCATCATGAGAGACCTCCTCCTCCTCCTACAGCTTCTCTTACTTCCCATGATGAAGACCCTCATCTCCAAGAAGATAATGACGAAAATCAAAGCATGGAGCATGAGAATCATTTCCATGATCGTTCCAGATGAGCCCCCAATCATTGGGACAACAAAATTAAGGAAGTGCAAAATCAACTGGGTGAAGTCTTCAACGCTATGAAGGCACAGGAACCCGAGACAATAGACTATCTTGTAATACGGACAGACACGCCTTTCAAACCTGATGTGACGAACTACCCCCTCCCTCAAAAGTTAAAAATGTCATCCGTGGAGACCTTTGACGGGATAAATGATCCACTTGATCACCTTAAAACCTACAAGGCCCTAATGCAACTGCACAACATCTCCGACAAAATTATGTGTAGGCATTTCCAACTACTTTGAAGGGATCAGCATGACAATGATTCGCCAAACTCACCCCGGCCTTCATAAGCTCCTTCGCCGAACTGAGCAAATCATTTGTGGCACAGTTCATTGGTAGACGCTGCCAACAAAAGCCTGTCACCCATTTGCTTAACATAAAACAGGATTGAGACGAGAGTTTGAGGAGTTACCTCACTCGTTTTAACAAAGAGGTCCTCCAAATCGAAGAGCCCAATGAAAAAGTCACCATGATCGCCTTTCTGGGAGGCCTCTACTCATCCAGATTCCTTTTTTCAGTAATGAAGCCACCACCAAAGAGCCTGCTAGAACTATTGGCAAAAACTCAAAAATATATGAATGCTGAGAAAATCAACAGGTTTGGGCGAGGTGAATCATCTCGCAGATTACCAGAAGCTTGACCTGCCTCTACACTGTTCTCAAACAGGTAGCTTATCTCCAGCTTAGCGGCTCTCTCGTGGGTCGTTCAAAAAAGTTTGGCCTCTACACTATTCTCAAACAGGTAACTTATCTCCAGCTTAGCGACTCTCTCACGGGTTCCCAAAAAAGCTTGGCCTCTGCACTGTTCTCAAACAGGCAGCCTATACTTCAAGCTTAAAAACTCTCTCATGGGTCACCAAAAGGTAGGTCTCAAAAGGTGTAGCTCTCTCACGAGCAGCTCTCCAACTCTGTCTTTGCTCTCGCGCAAACAGCCTACCTCTCTCTCCAGGTAATTATGTGAGATATTTTAATGTTTGAAATAACATTATTTCTGTCATCACAAGCAGGCTCTCCCAAGGTAGCCTGGGGCTCGCTTAAATCTCCTAAGGCATTCTCCCAAAGGGCCCGAGGCACCCCAGGCTCACCCAAGTCGCCCAAATGAGGCAGCTCAGCACCTAGAGAGGTGCCTAATCCTATGTGCTCGCCCAAACGAGACGGTTCAACACCTAGAGAGGTGTCTGATCCTATGTGCTCGCCCAAATGAGGCGGCCTAACACCTAGAGAGGTGTCTGATCCTATATGTTCTCCCAAACGAGGCAGATCAGCACCTGGAGAGGTGCCTGACGCTTTTTGCACGCCCAAATGAGGCAGTCCAGCACCTGGAGAGGTGTCTGACGCTCTCTGTTCGCCCAAACAAGGTAGCCCAGCACTTGGAGAGGTGTCTGATCCTATGTGCTCGCCCAAACGAGGCGGCCCAACACTTGGAGAGGTGTCTGATCCTATGTGCCCGTCCAAACGAGGTAGCCTAGTACCTGGAGAGGTGTTTGACGTTCTTTGCACGTCCAAACAAGGCAGTCCAGCACTTGGAGAGGTGTTTGATGCTTTATGCTCGCCCAAACGAGACAGTTTAGCACCTGGAGAGGTGTTTGACCACCTTTGCTTTCCCAAACGGGACAGCCTAGCACTGCCTGGCCCCCCAAAGTTACACAAAATAGCTCCAAAGGCGCCCAGATCAGCGCCTTTACGCCCAAGCTGCTGCCCAGCTCCTCTACTGCACGCCTGTTGGCCTGGGCAGGCCCCATTCTGGCTTGCACGCGGCTGTTCGCTTGTCTGCTCGTTATTTTGATCGTAAATTTTACTACATAACTCAAAACAGGGGCTTATTATATATCAAATCAAGCTCTCGGCGAGCTCTACAAGATCCATAGCCTTTGGCTGTGACTGACGGTGTAAAAAGTTCAAAAAAAGGCTCAGAAACAGTTGTTTTAGCCTCCTGAAATTTAAAAAAAAAAAAAAAATTATGCCCAGCTCCCCAAGGACAGTGCCCAACTCGCCTCGAAGCTGCCTGCTCGTCTAGCTCTCTGATCGAAGTTTTGACCGTAATTTTTGCTCCGTTACTCCAAATGAGGCTTATAATATATCAAATCGAAGTTCTCGACGAGCCCTACAAGACACATAGTCTTAGGCTGTGAGGCTGTGATTGATTCTTTAAAAAGTCCAAAAAAGACTTGGAAGCAGATGTTTTGGCCTTCCGAAGTTTTTCCAATTGTGCTGGTCAGTTGAAAATTCAAACTTAATCGAATGCCCTCCTTTCCAAGTTCCATTGGACACAGGGCATTGGGAGACAAATGATGGGCCAAGCCCAAACTCATGTTATAAGCCCAGTTCAAGTTTATAGTTCGACTCCAAGAGATCTAGCAAATCCAGTCCAGTGTGGCAAACTTGGTCAAGCTCATCAGCTTAACTTGTTCAAGCTCATCAGTGTGGTCAGCCCGGTCAAGCTCAGCAGCTCAAGGAGCTAAAGAAGCAAGAAAGGTCATCCAAAGCCCTATCTTCGCTGCCCTGGAGATGGTCAACACTCTACCTCATTCTTTGACCGAATCTCATGGAGAGCACCACAATTGCCTAGCACGTTAAGAAGAGCTCGCCAGATCCAACAAACTAGTCAACTACTTATTAATATCTTACCCAAATCTGTTAGGAGGGCGACTATAAATTGTAAGCCCCACCAACACTTGGGGGACAGAGCATACTTTACTAATATCTTGATCGTGGGTTTCGTCAAATATTAAAATTTTGTATTAATCTAATGATTAAAATGAATCCATGTCATTACACTAGGATGAGAAAATTAAGAAGACCAAATAGTGTGTTACTCACCTAGTAATACTTTTGCTTAGGTCAAAATCAAGTCGAGTTTTGCGAACTCAAATCGAGTTTTTTGAGTTCGTTTTTCTAAACAAGTTTAACAAATTATTCAAAATCGGCTCGTTTAAAAAATGAGCTAAGCCAAATCCAAACCCAAAACAAACCGTACTCTATCTGAGTCTAAATAGTTCGAATATTTTATATATAAAAAAGTCAAACTTTACAAACTCGACCCTATCCTTTTAAGCCCATTTTGTAAATAAGTTAAAAAAATTATTCAAGCTCTACGAGCTGAAATCGAGTCGAATCTTATTCAAACTGAATCCAAGTATCTCGCTTCAATTATCAGTCCTAATTTTTGATTTTATTATTACTAATTTAAAACTCATATTTTACTCACCTTTTTTTTATCCAATTTTTATGGTTGGCCACTTGCCTTAACAATTTTTTTTTTTTTTTGAACTGTTAGTTGGCTTAACATTACTCACGTTAAATTTTGTAGTTGTGTGACACAAAAAGCTGCCAAACAAGTACAAAAGCTAACGTTGATATCATCTACGTTGGCGTAGTGGGATCTTAGAATGTTGTGTGTGTTTGTTTACATATAGCACAACACAAGACGACAAACTCTTCAATCGAAGAGTAGCTTTAGGCTTCGGTTCCCAAGATTCAAATCTCACAGCTCTCGTCGCACTTCGATCTACAAGTTGTAGTGATGATCTCTTTTGGTAGGGGGGGGGGGGGGGGGGGGTGCAAGGTGTTGGGAAGCACAACACTTTGGCACCATATCTAAACATGAAATTCCATGCATCACCTTCCGAAAAAAAAAAAAACAGAAATTCCATGCATCCTCACAGTCCTGACATGTATTATCTTTTTGACAAAATATTGAATAGAATGATTCAGCTGCCGGCCTGACACAAATGGTGACCCTATGCAAAAATATTAGATGAGACTCCGGTACAATAACATAGATACGTCTAAAAAAAATATTAATATTATTTATTTAATAAATATTTTTTTAAAGATGCAAAAATGTTAATTCAATTTTTGCATTCAAGTTTTGCGTGTATAAATTTAGTAATTGAAGTTAAATTTGTATAAAAAATTGTATTAAGTCTACTATCAATTAAAAATATAGAATAAGAACATTAAAATTTATTAACGTAACAAAATTATAGATTTGGTAATACCCAAAATAAATGAAAAGAGATCGGGGTTGATAGTTGGCAAGGAACTCCCACAAAAAAGGGGCAGCTACGGCTGAACTCTAATATGGAAGGAAGTCAGGACCCATTTACCAAGTTTAAGGAATAAAAGATGATAGAAGACCAACTATCGTTGCATTGCACAAGAAGGTGCCGTTTCACTTTGAATTCTTTCTTTTGTAGTCAAATCTGATGATACACTTTGGCGATATTACATACCAAATAAAAGGCTCGGTAGAAGATCGAAATCGCTCAGGTAAGTGAGGACTCGCTCACTCACCTACTCCTTATTTTTCAAAGAATAAATGTTAGGAAAAATTCTATTTTGTACTCTGAAAGATTCAAAAATTTTCAATTTGCATCCTAAAAGTTTGATTTTCCCACATTACACTATAAATCATGCAAATTTGTTACAATGTGGTTCATCAACAAAAGACCGCTTAAAATCCCTCCTGTTTGTAGCGCACATGAGCAACACACGGGAATTTACTACTATGGTAGGCTTGGTCAAACGAAGACATCATGGTTAGATTCAAATCCTGGGAGTAGGTTTTTGACCTGTGCCAATCGCGCGGTAAGATACTACATTTTTTATTTTTTGGATTCCATTACAGTTCAATTTTTTTCATTAGGGCTCCATTTTAAAGTGTAAATTGTTCGTCATAATTTTTTTTATTCCATTAGGGTTCAGAAATTGTTTGATTCAAGCTTGTTTAGTTAGAAATTCGATTTCAATTTTTTGATATTTTTAGATTATTTTTTTTCTAATTTATGTTTCATAGTTAGTTTCAAGAAATTTGTTTTCAACTTATATAGCTTATGGTGATCAACAGCGCAGATCGCGGATGCGCTATGATGTGCTGCTCACGTGCGCTGAAAACAAAGGGTATTTTAAGTGGCCGTTTGTTGATGGACCACATTACTATAAATTTGCATGATTCAGAGTGCATTGTAGGAAAATTAAACTTTTGGGGTGTAAATTAAAAATTCTGATATCTTTTAAGGTACAAAGTGAGAATTTGTCCTAAATATTACTAGGATTTCGAATAATAAGCTACTCTTACTCATTCTGTTTTTTAGCTATTTTGTGTGTTGTAAACAAATAATTAAGCAAAAACTCTAACACAGATAAAAAAAGGTTTTGTATTTAAGCTAAAAAAATCTTAATTTATGAAAATTAAATAACAGATAATTAATCATTTAATTTTTTTAATAGTAATAAATCAAAAGTATTGTGATAGGATAACTCATATTTTCAGTATTTACATAAAAATAGGTAATATTAAAAGAACAAATGTAATAAAAAAGAAGTCCTTCAATCCTGTTGTATAAGATTTTTTTTTTTAATCAACGAGAACTACAGAACTCACACTTAAAAGTACAAGTTCCATAGCTTCTATCTAAGCGCGCGCACACACCCAAGGCTATCCAATGTATATTAGAATTGACTCAACATGCACCAGTTCCATTTATAATTTTATATAGTCAGTTTTGTATTGTATATATGTCATATTTAGTAGATTTGTATCATATTTAGTTGGAATCGTGCCAAACTATTTATTGCAAAGATCTAACAAGTTCATTTATTTATCACCCGAATTTAGTAAAATTAAGTTCAAGCTCGTTGATTTTACACTAATCTCTAATTGGATTCGCATTTCGTGCCTAAAATTGGAGGCCCTAAAAATTTGTTAAACTATTCTAATTTTTTTTTTAGAGGCCCCAAATATTTGTATTAATTCGGGGCTCTAAGCGGCGCTATCCAGAGGGCCAGTCCTAAGTGTTATTTGGTGCAATCGTTCGTAAACAAGGAAATAAGTGGACATGTGAGTCTCATAAATTCAATAACCACCACTGTCTATGTAATAAATAACCACCTCAATAGAATAATAACTCTTATCCATTTTCTTTACATGGAGGTGGTTACCAAGCTGCTTAATTGCAGCGCAATACGGTGGCATTCGGTTGCCACAGCTACCCAGATTGCCACTACTCAGATTTTTTATCGAATTCAAATCTGAACAGATCTAAAAAATTCGAATCTGAGCAGATCCAGTTTTGATTCTCAGACTGGGTAGCTGCTTTGTCCATACCCTTCTCCCTAATATAGTCAAAAGTCACGTGCTTTGTATCACATGGAACTTTGGATCCAACAAATTACAACACAAACCCACCACCTCTCACCTGAATGGACTGTGGGTTGCTCAACTTGTTCTGAACATGCCTCCACAGAGTTTACTGGGCAAAACTATGTGCACTCCTGTGAGAGAATTTTGTTGTTTTTCAATCCATTTGTTCCTCAGGTTTTTATAATCGAAGGACAGTTTTTTAACTTGTTTCATCCAAGGATTTAAAATTAATTTTCAAAACGGCCAAAAATATTTCTGATTTTAGAAAGACGTAAACGAATCAGTGACTAAATAGCGGATTCTTATATTCCAAGGTAATTCGGAATGTTTCGAAATGTTTCGGTTAGTTTTGACCAATGTTTCAAAGTTTATTTTGAGATTTTTTTCCCCATATTCATTATGTTTCTGAAATATTTTCAAATTGTTTGCTTTCTAAATGACCTAAATAATGTACATAAATAGAATTTTGATCCTTGTTTCATTCCTTTTTAGTGACATTTTAATAAATGATTACTGACGGGTCCGACTTAGATCAGGCCCAATTCAGAGGTTAATTATAAATCAAATCCAGTTCAGAGGCCCAGTCCAAATATACAGACCAGACCCAAATTTTAAGCACAATCTAGAATTACATACTAGACCCAATTCAAAAGTCCAGTACAAAAATACAAACCAAACCCAAAAATGTAGATCAAACCCACCTCAAACATACATGCCAAGCCACCACAAGATGCAGGAAGCTACGTCAGGTTAGCAGCGTCATCTTGAGAGACTCAGTCTACAATTGAAACATGAGGAGATCTTCTTGGAACGCATACATCTCCACCTTCACGAAACTGTCTCGTCTGTTACGAGAATGGTGTCATCTCTATCTCACCCGTTATAAGAATGACGTCTCAATTTATTAAAAGCACCTATAAATTGTAAATTCCACGTACACAAAGGGAACATCTCTCACAACTCATTCACATCTGAACACTCTACACTGCTTGAGTAATAAAATACTCAAGTTATCATAACCCTTCACAATATAATAGGTCACTATGACCGAACTACTTAAACTGTATTTTGCTTGTGTTCACTCATCATCATTTATTATTGTATTTAATATTTCACAGGGAATAATGCTACATGGACTCAAAAAGTAGGCTTAAAAATTAAACTTGATAATTTCAACCATTGATTTCACTGAAGGTCCTAGTATTTATTGTGACCCCTTATCTATTCAATGGTTAAAATTATCGAATCGAATTTTTAAGTCTAATTTTAAATTCATCTAACATTAACCTTTGAGAAGCGGTGCATAAACACATCAACTACCGATGCATGCAAGTTAATTATGAACCGCAGACGAGGTTACCAGATACGATGTATGATCGGGAATCACGTACGGACTGACCGTTTGTCAGAGAATGCATATGAAAAAATATTTCTTCTTGTTTTGGCAGTTGGTGCATCTATTCGTAGGCTACTTTATCCCAAACAAACACCTTCTGCATGGCTGAATTTTGCCGTATGTGGCTTGGTGATAGGTCTGACTATAAGCAAACAATTTTAATCCAAACAACATCACTTTAATTCTCCTAAGGAAATTTCTCTTAATACAAGTTGGTTTTTGTTTTGTGAACTGTTAATACAAGTTGTTGATCCATTGTTTTTTATTGTGGGTGGTGGACTTAAAACTAAAAGTACTTGCATACAGATTACAGTCATACACCCTTTAGCTCATTGAATCTCTAATTAGTGATAGTCTTTGCCTAGAGCTTTTTCCAATTTTCTTCTATTGATGATGCTCCAACAATACTAGAAGGGCTTGATCTTACTTGTATTGGATTGGTTTTTTGCTTGAGAATTGTTAGATTTAGAAGCCACGACATTGTATTTGGTTTGGGGCTTGCCTTTTGTTCGCAACAAGGTAGTTGTAAGGAGAATTTATGGGCTAGATTGAATCCTTATTTTTTTCCGGTATGATGCTCCGCGAGCAAAAAGAGATAAAACTACGTGGGCTATGGTGATGTCAAAATTTGCACCTATTTGTATCTATTTAGTCCACACATTCATAGAAGGGAAGTTACAAACATACTTCTCCTTGCTGTTTAATTGGCTGTTTTGGAGACCTTGCCTTTGGTTTACTTTGTAACCCTTTTGCATCTCCTTTTTCACGATGGATTCTAGGGTTTAAAGAGTACCTCATGCTATGATGACGAAATTGTTTGAACATGTTATATTTATCGATTAGCAATTGCTCATGCTTGAAGACACGGTATTACTCGTAAATTAGTTATAAATATTTGTCTATGCATAAATGTAAAGTAAAATACAAAATTGTAATAAACAACGAACAAAATGAGTCCGCTAATATTTTTTATAATATCAACCTACATGCATAACATATATTTTCACATTAAATTGTTACGCCACGAAAATTATGTTATAATTATTGAAACATAATAAATCAAATATCTGAAAAAATATATCAGTTGACAATATTTAATGTTCTATTTTTGATTCAAATTCACGATTTTAACATTCATAATCAACTTTATCTAAATAATAACAAAATTCATAACTAATAGAATGAAAATTATAACAATACTCCCACAAATAAACTAAATCTGCAGATGTTATCAAATGACTAAATATAACTATCAGAAATTCAACCGACTTCCAAAAGATACGACTTGACTATTGAATTTGTATGATTCGAGTTTATAATAGTGCTTTTAATTTTATATCATTTTTTTTCTGTTATTCGTATTCTTAGTATATTTTCTTAAACTAAACATTATTTAATATTGAATTATTTAGTAAAGATTGTTACTTCGTATTATTCACTAAATATTGAATTTGTATGATTCATATTCATAGTATTGATTAAAATTTTATATTGTTTCTCTTGTATGTAATTTTGTATTATTTTTCTCGGGTATTTAGATTTGAATTATTTAGTAAATATTGTTACTTTGTGTTGTTCACTAAATATTGAATTTGTATGATTTGTGTTTGTATATGAATATAATCTTGTATATTTTAAATGTTAAGCATATTTTCTTTAATATATTTCTTGATATCTGAGTTGTCCAATAAATTGAATTTAATATCATATATTTTACGTGTTAAACATATTTTATTTATTAAATTAGATTTTTTGTAAGTTATGCTTTTTTTGTTTTTATTGATTATGGAAAAAATAAAATTGACTATTGCTATTGAATTTGTATAATTCGAGTTTGTAATAATACTTTTAATTTTATATCATTTTTTTGAATTATTTATATTGTTAGTATATTTTCTTAAACTAAACGTTATTTAGTATTAGATTATTTAGTAAAGATTGTTGTTTCGTGTTGTTCACTAAATATTGAATTTGTATGATTCGTGTTCATAGTATTGCTTATTATTTTGTATCGTTTCTCTCGTTTGTAATTTTGTATCATTTTTATCGGGTATTTAGATTTAAATTATTTAGTAAATATTGTTACTTTGTGTTGTTCACTAAATATTGAATTTGTATGATTCGCGTTAGTATATGAATTTAATCTTGTATATTTTAAATGTTAAACATATTTTCTTTAATATATCTCTTGATATCTGAGTAACTCAATACGTTGAATTTAATTTTGTATATTTTACATGTTAAGCATATTTTCTTTGTTAAATTAGATTTTTTGTAAGTTATATATATTTTTAATTAATTATGGAAAAAACAAAATTGACTATTGAATTTGTATGATTTGTATTTGTAGTATTGTTTGAATGAAAGAGAGAGACACAGAAGAATATTTTTGTGATATATACTATCTATTTAATATTTATTATATAATTTTCCTTCAGAGAGAGATATAGAGGAATATTTTCGTAATATATTATTTCTATGTGATATATAGTATCTATCTATAGAGAAATGCAGTATTTGCTTGAATCAAGTCCTATCTAATATTTTTGTGAGATACAGAGGAAAATATTGTGAAAAATTGATAACTTTTTACGTGAATTGAGCATGAGAGAGAGAGAGAGTGAGAGAGAGATATATATATATAAATGAATAAGAGAGAGTGAGATTTGCTTGATTTAAGGAAAAGATTTGGGGGAATTAAATTTTGGAAAATCAATTTTGAAAACTATAAATTTGAGTAGCTAAAATATTTCAAAAGAGTAAATGTGGTACGTCGAATTAAAACGTTCTGAGACGTCAATAGCTCGAGACAGTTTGAGATAACGTCATCCGTTAGATGATGCTTTTTTTGGTCACGAAACTATCTAAATTACTCTTTGTCTCTAAAATTCTAATTCGTTCTACTTTATTATATAGATAGGGGGTATCTCATCTTGCACCTTGAAAAAATAAAGTTTTTTTTTATTTTGTACCCTAAAAGATAATTTTTTTATAAATTACAATCTCTATGTATTAAAAGTGTTGCAATGTGCCATTTCCATTGCTTATTCTGTCAAATCTCATCCCATTAAAGTTATCAGAATGAGTAACGGAAACTAATAGAAATACCATATTGCAACACTTTTAATACATTATGGGTACAATGTGAAAAATCTAATGTTTGAGGTGCAAAGTGAGAATTTTTAAATCTTTCAGCATATAAACTACAATTCATTCTTATAAATAATGCAATTTAGACCTAATTTATTAAACTTAATTTAGTAATTAAATAAATTGTAACTATTAGATTGACAATAGACTGACATTAAAATTTATTGTTCATCCAACAGCTGTAATAAATTAGATCAGTAAATTAAGTCGACAAATTAAGTTCAAATAACATTACTCTCTATGTATAGGACTTCCATGGAACATCCACTTGATAATTCCGATGTAAAACGTCTTAATATTCCATTTTAAAAGCTTCAATTTCAACTCACATTCTAGCAAATCTAACCTTAGTTCTTGATTGTGTATAAGCATCAAGGTACAATGATGTACCAAGCCTATCACCTAAGAAAGTGAGCCCATCATCATACCCCAGTTAATAATTTGCAAATATATACCCAAAAACCTAGTGATTAAACTTTATCATAGAAGTATGTGTAATTATATGCTTGTTAGTGTCTTTAATCGTAGCCTATTTAGCTTATTTGTTGAGTTTTCCCTTATTGTCATATTCATGGTGTATCCTCATTTACATCAATAGTTTTTTTTTTTTCAGTCATTGATACTTCGTAGCAGAGATAGAGTCAGAATTTTATCTTAATAGTAACCAAATATAAATAATGACATAACCAAATATTTTATGTGCTAAGGTGCATTCGACATTTTAACGTTAATGTCAAATTTTTAGTTTTATGAAACCTATAAAAATTAGTTTTCATACACTGTTGTGAATACTTCAAAACAATTCTAAAAATAAGAGTACTTCAAATCGTCCCAAATAATCGCAAGATTAGAGGTTCAACTCAGGTATGTTGGCGGATCAACTCAAACTTAACCTAAGTTGTAAAACTTTTAACCTTAACCCAACCCTAGCCTGACTTCCAACCCGAAGTACTCAATTTGGATTGGTTCGGGTTCTAATCGGACTCGACATTCACGTCAATTTTGGGCTCAAATTCAGGCATAACACAATAGTTAGACTAACTTAAATTCAAAATAAACTCAATAAAAACCTAAAATACACTTGAATTTGTGTATATATCTATATTTATTTTAGTTTCGTGTTGAGCCCGATTTTAGTAATACAAGTTGGGTTCGGGTTGAACCCGTAAATTTAAAGCATCACGTGTATGACTCGAATTCAATTTGGGTTAAAATTTTTCAACCCAAACCCTATTTTTTAGATTGGGTTTGAGATAAGTTTGGATTAATCCACCCAAATTGTACCCCTACGCTAAGCAAGATAAGTGTCCTTTCATTTTTTATCATATAATGTAATTCGGATTCAGTCTGATGGATCTGAGAATATTTAATTTAAGAGAAAATTCAGTATGAAGGCTGTGGCTTAAAATTTCACCAACCAATTTGAGGGTGCTCGCCACCCGAAAACAAAAACAAACTAATAATGTTTATGGCCTAGTGATCAGGTCATTCACTACAACCACTACATTTTCTTGTACCGTTGCCGCTATCGCCACCGCATAGTTCTCTCGGTATCTAGCTATTGCTGCCACAAGAAACCAACAAGTGGCACAGTAGAGGTTAGATGTGTGAATTGAGTCAATGTCATGTCGTATTAGCGGTGGTCCCCATGCGATGCACTGAATTTTCACTCATTCTCTTCACTCTCCGTCCTCCTTCTCCTTCTTTTTTTTTTTATTGTCATCTTACCATTTAAAAAGTTAAATAAAAATTTGTGAAAATCTAGGGTGATAAAACAATGAAAAGTTAAAGTGGTGAAACTATGTTTTTTTTTAAAAAAATAATAAATTAGTGGTTGGTTTTTAAAAACAAATTAAATGAGTGGCAGTTAAGTAGTGGGATAGTTACCTGAAATATGTGTTAACATATAATTGGTTAAAACCATGTATGATAATTAAATAATTAAAAATTCTAAGAAAAAGAAAAGTGGGAAGGAAGACTTCTCACAACACCTCCAACTTAATTTGATTGTTTTGTAAATATAAAACTAGCGACGATCCAGTCAGATGCATGAAATTTGTATCTCGTCACATTCCATTACCTCTTTCACCATATTTTTCTTTCTCCTACCCCATCATTTACAGAGTAATGAAATTAGACAAATAATTATAAAAATTTTGGATGATAAAAAGGAAAAAAAAATTAAATGAGAAGTTATTAATTTGTGAAGGAGTAGTTATCTCGCATGGTGAAATATAATTGGATTGAATGCAATAAAATAAATCAAAATTCTAAAAATTGAGGTAATAGGTGGGGAAGGCTTTCCAAAGTCTTTCTTACCTAATTTGTTTGCTATATAATATAGTATAAATTGATTTCGATCATGTCAATTAGATTCGTGTTAATTACTAAGTTAATTTTTATGATGCACAAAAATGAGTTTATGAAAAATCAATCAAGAATGAAGTGTAGAGGGCTACACACAAGAAAACATAGAAATTAGTTAGTTCAGTTTGGGTGACCTACTCTATTGAGAATGACTACGGTGACCGAAGATTCTTATTACTTAAGAGGTGTAATGTGTTGAGAATTGAGATGTGTGTGATGTCCCCCATGTGTAGGCGGGACTTACGATTTATAGGCAAACAAAGTTGGCTCTGAGGGGATCTGATTCAGACGCTATCCTCACAAGGAGCGGAGTGATGCCGTGAGTCTCGCCTTGTATTTGTAATGGGCGGCATGATACATAGGTGATTCATTGAAACTCGCTCTACCTTGTAACAAGCGAGGTAATATTGCGAGGTTGGCGATATATCCCTAATGACTGTATACCCATGATTTCTTCTCCTCAAATGGAGCCTCTCAAGTGCGTTGATGATGGATTGCGCCTCTTAAGAAAGTGGGCTTGGCCACATACCAATTGTGACTGGACTTTTGTTATTCTACATTTGTGGTCTGGGCTCAATTTGTATCTTTGAACTGGACTTGGTCTGTATTTCTAATCTGAGTCTAGTCTGCATCTATAATATAGGTCTTGTCTGGACCAAACCATCAAATTTGACCCTATTAATTACTTGTGTTAGTTGCCATGACATTAACAGTTCTATCTATTAATCGTGTTATGTGTTGAAAGACAAATATATCTCGTGGACTAGAAATTCAGGATTATGACTTCTCTTTCTATCAAACCTAGCATCCGATCTTCCTCAAAAATTAAAATTTTGACATATCCACGTACTAAGAAAACCAGATACAACGAAATATAATCAAAGAATAGAAAAAAAAATAGACACACTTCATACACTTCCAATTAAATAAATTTTTGATTTTAAATTTTATTTTAGAGGAGGGACTACTCCTTTTTTTAATTTTTTTTAATTCTGAGAATGTAAAATATAAATAAAATAATTTTTAAAATTTCCAAATTAACAATGCTATAGTAAAAAATATGTTCTAAAATCATTCCATCCACATGCATCGTTTGGTGTTGGGGACACGCCAATGTGGTCCCACATATGCAACTAAATAGTGTGGAACCACCTTATTTATGTGGACTCAATTAGCATGCCCCACTCACCAATAGGGAAAATCTTCACCCATATGAGAGTGAGAGTAAACAAAGGAGATGCTGGCCTCACATTGATCTTCCAATTTTGGAAGGAGATATAGCAAATAGATGGCTTAGAATCTAATTTCCCTTCTTTTCATTTTTAGTTGTTACTTAAATTTCAGATATTCGTATTCTCTCACAAGTTATACATTATGGAAATCCGTATTCGCTCACAAATTATATATCTCAGGTCGATTAAGACGTTTCTGGCAAAACTTTTACTAACCATTGATAGAAGGCCTATAAGTACATAGAATGAGCTCTAATTTGTGTAGCATGTATCATAGATGGATCATACATGAAAAGCACACATTTAATGGCCTTTGGTTTAAAAGAATCCCCAAAAATTGAAATTAAAAAAAGGGGTTAAAGTATTTGGAAGTTTACTATTAATGAAATCTTGCTTAATAATTTGGAACTTGTTTTGAACAACAACATCGACTTAATTCAATCGCAATTATTTTGAGTTCGAGTCACAGGACAACCTCTCTATATATGAGGAAAATGTTACCTACGTCTAACCCTCCCTAAATGGTTGGATTCGACAATTTTTGAGAGTCTCGTACACCTAACTATTTTTTTATTGTATTACTGTTATTTGGAGTTGATTTGCACATGTATTACAAAACAACACATCCAAATAAAATCAGTGCCCATGACCAGGAGGTTGTGATTAGTTATTTGGTGTGTGTGTGGGTTGGGGGGGGGGGGTGTTAAACCATCCTATGGGCAAAGGTAGGGCAATATTTGCACGAGCATGGCATGAGGAGTAGTTGTAGTTTCTATATTTAGAGCTTTATTATAGAAGGACTTGGCTAACACTAGCTTATTCTCCACCACTTGTTCCTCATCTCCTTTCTCACCCAAAAGAATCTCGAAAGCTCTCTCTAGAGCAGATCTGCATGTTCTTCAAACTTCCTCCATAGCATGAAAACAAAAAAAAACCTAGAAATTGTATGTCCATATAAATTAAATTCGTCTCAGCTTCCGAATATTTCTTTAGAGTTCCAAAAAAGGGTTAGAGTCAAAAGTTACGACTCAATCAAATCAAGTAATGACATCAATTTACTATTCAGTGGGTCGACTAAGATCAATCCCATGTTTTTTAAACCTCATTGACTCGTAACTTTCTCAAATGCTTTGGTACCTTAGACTTATTCCTATTTTATATATATATATAGTGCTATTAACTGCCCCATTATTCTTGTAAACAGAATTCAACTTCCTTAAAGTTCCAAAGCATTGTCCCATAGGTTATACTATATATAGATGCAATCTATTACCTAACAATTCCTTGTAAACAGAATTCAGCTAATCGTTACTATATTTAACCTCCATCTATTTTCTGTTGGTTTAGGAGCCATGGGAGTTGTGTTCTTACAAAACAATGCTCTATACCTCTTTCTCTCTCAGACCAGGGAAATTCTTTAGCCCTGCCTCAGGGCAAGATTTTTCATCCCTGGCCCATTCCTCTCCTCCATCCTTGAAATAGATTCTATTCAATAGTGTCAAGATTGAAATGAATTTGAAAATCGATGATACATTTCAATAATTTCGCGTTTTTGATTCATATCCTATCATTTCAATTTATGTGAAGGACAGGAAAAAAAATGGAGAAGAAAGGGACAATCTTGTTGCAAAGGTATGAGCTTGGGAGATTGTTAGGTCAAGGAACATTTGCAAAAGTTTACTATGGCCGGAACCTAAAAACTGGCCAGAGTGTTGCAGTCAAGATCATCGACAAAGAAAAGGTCATGAGGGTTGGTTTAATCGATCAAATCAAACGAGAAATCTCTGTAATGAGGCTTGTTAAACATCCCAATGTTGTTCAACTCTATGAGGTCATGGCAAGCAAGACCAAGATATATTTTGCAATGGAGTATGTGAGAGGTGGTGAGTTATTCAATAAGGTTGCCAAAGGTAGGCTAAAGGAAGATGCTGCAAGAAAGTACTTCCAACAATTGATTGCAGCTGTTGATTTCTGTCATAGTCGAGGCGTATATCACCGTGATCTCAAACCAGAGAATCTCCTCCTTGATGAATCCGAAAATCTCAAGGTTTCGGATTTTGGATTGAGTGCTTTGTTTGAATCAAAGAGGCAAGATGGTCTCTTACATACAACATGTGGTACACCAGCCTATGTTGCACCAGAAGTGATTAACAAGAGAGGATATGATGGAGAAAAGACTGATATTTGGTCTTGTGGTGTCATTCTCTTTGTACTTTTAGCTGGTTATCTTCCATTTCATGACACTAATCTAATGGAAATGTATAGGAAAATAAGCAAAGGTGAATTTAGGTGCCCACAATGGTTCCCTCCAGAGGTGAAAAAGCTTCTTTCAAGAATTCTTGATCCCAATCCATGCTCGAGAATAACTGTGGCGAAGCTCATGGAAAATCCTTGGTTTAAGAAGGGATTCAAACAGATTGAAACCCCAATTCCCAATCAAGATGAGGATGTCTCTCCGCGAAGCATTTTTGATCTCGAAAATGTCATTGAAGTGGAGCAGGAAGGTTGTTCCAAGAAGAAAGAGGAGGAAACAAGTAGTTCAATGAAACCAACTTGCCTAAATGCATTTGACATCATATCACTCTCACCAGGTTTTGATCTTTCTGGTTTGTTTGAGAAAGACATGAATCACAAATCGGAGGCTAGATTCACAACTCAAAAGTCTCCATCAGCAATCGTGTCGAAATTGGAAGAAGTGGCAATGATGGAGAGTTTCAAGGTGGAGAAGAAAGATGGGATGGTGAAATTGCAAGGCAGCAAGGGAGGTAGAAAAGGGCAGCTGGCCATTGATGCAGAGATATTCGAGGTCACGCCTTCGTTTCATGTTGTGGAGGTGAAGAAGAGGGCTGGTGACACAATGGAGTATAGGAAGTTCTGTGATCAAGAATTGAAGCCTTCTCTAAAAGACATAGTATGGGCTTGGCAAGGTTGTGAGCAACAACATGATTAGCCACAACACAGCATAGGTTCATTTTCCTCAACAATCTGATGGATTTTAATGGCTTTGTTCTCTTCCATACCATCTCTTTTACTTTCTTTGGTTTACTTTTTCTTTGTTGATTTAGTGATCTTCCAAGGCTCAAATAAGTGAAATAATACTTAGTGCAAAGTAGAAATGATGCTAAGGTAATATATAACTCGTATTCAAACTGTTTATATATGTAATTTGCTGTTTTTGAAAAGAAAAAAATGGTTAAACAATCGTTCTTTTCAAGTAAGAAAACTTGATATTCTTGTGCATTTAACTTGCTATATTCTGCTTTTCTATTCAGATTGTCTTAAATTATGCATTTTCATCTCAAAGATTTGACACTCGAGATTCCCTAACAAGTAGATACTTCTGCAGAAGCATAATCAATTTTCTAGTGAAATACATTACGAGATGTTTTTCTATACTTTCCGCATTCAGTTCTAGCTATTTCTGCACCTTTTGATCGACCTGAACAACTTATACGGATCCCAACCCACTTACTTCTTATGTCAAAAGTCAAAAACAGGCAACTCCAAATCAGAGATTACAATTTAGATACATTCTAACCTCTACATTCCATTCTTCTTCATATAGGGAAAATCTCGAGCAAAGGCTCAGAGTAAGTTGGTTCACAACTTCTCAATCGCTACTTGTTTACTTGAATTGAGAACTCCTCGAGGTTCGTTAATGGGTCTCCTAGGAATATCCTTAGTCCTGGGGGCATCTTCAATGCATCGTATATGATGAGAAGTTTAGAAAGGAGAAGTCCTTGCTTAGCATCAAATGCGAGCCTAACCATAGCAGGCATCAAGGTGTTTCTAATTGGTTGGGTTCAAAACAAAACAATGACAGATTACCTGAAAAGTTGACTGAATTATTGTCATTGACACTTTTAAGCATGCATTAAGCACACATGTTTAACTTGAAACGGCTTTTTTGTGTTTTGAATATCGCGTTAATTGTTTTAGAGCACACATTTCTATCTCATTTCATTTTGACATCCAATCACAAATGTATGGTTGTGGGAGAGTGAGTTCTCAATTTGTGATTTTGACAATTCACGGTCTCTAGAAACTGAGTCACTATACGTGTCATGTCAATTTATAGTTCCCATAGAAGAAGGTAATGAACAACCCATGTGAAAAGGAAAGCCCTCACTAGGCTACCAACAATATTAATCCCAGTTTCAGCCATTCATTCCAAGTTATTGAAGTTCTTAATAGTATGAAAAAGAAAAATAAAACCTTAGAGACTATGGAACCTTGGCAACAAAAACTTCAAAATTGGATCACCCCACCTTTTATAATGCAAGAGAATCTATTTGATTATGAACCTAACAATATCATCTAAAGATAGCATACTAATACTAGTATATGTAAGAATGGAGCAATAGAGAGGGTCTGATTCAATTTACTTTTGGCAACGAACAAAATATTGGCGACCAAACGAGAAGATTTTTTGTGAGGACATTATTATCTCCTATTGTGCACTTTTGGCAGTAAAGTTTTTGTTGCCGCTAAAAACTTTCACGACATGCATTCATCACTGAAAATGTTTAGCGATCGTATTTTTACTTTTTGTAATGAGTTAGTTCATCACTAAGATACAAATTTGTTGTAGTGTACGATACTACCATTTGTTTATATTGTCATCCACAACTTGGGTGCAAACTAATTAAACGGAATCATTAGGGGTTCTTTGTTCGCAAAAAGTGTTCGAGATTGCTTCAAACAACTTGTTCAAACTTCGCCTGTTAAATTTTTTCTAAACTAGAGCTCGGATTGGCTCATCTGATCAAACCCAATGAGATCGAACCTAAACTTGAGTTCATGCTCATGTTAAAAATTAAGCTTGGTTCACACACACACATAACCTTTTTTTTTTTTAACCAGTACACGGACACAACCTAAAGGTAGACAAGTTAGCCATGAACCGGTCCTAAGTTTAAGTCTTCTCTTCATGCCACCAAATACTAGATACTTGCTTCATACATCTTGGATGAGAGATCTACCCCAGAAAGATTAGTTAATATAGACGACTTGGATACCTCCAAATTACAAAGATATAGGTATATTACATATTGACCATGGTTAAAATTAGTGGCCTAGGGCTAATACCCTTTACATTCCATGTAAACCACAAGTCCCATGCAACTTGGCTAAGTCAAAGGAGACGTTTCCGAGTCGGCATCGTCATCGAATTGGACAGTACTATTTTGTCCGTGTCTTAATATGGGCTGAATCTCTCATCACACTCAACCTCTTTTTCTGCTAATGTTTCGTGTTGATCGTCTATCCTATAAGATGATGTTGGATATCACAACCTTAAATAATGAGATTAACCCACTGCAAGGATAGTATACGTGTATACCTCGATCTTGGACAATGAAATTGACCCACTACTTGAATAATTTCTATTTTTGGTATATCTATTTAATATTATAGTTAAAAAATTAAATTCTCAACTTATAATAATAAAATAACGGTTAAAGCTTATTAAATTTTTATCTATTTTGATCAATAGTTCAGCATTCACCCTATTTTTTTTCAGCTCGAAATCATTATTTTTTCTCGGTCAAACTTCAATTTACTCCCTTGTACTATACCTCAAATGCACATAACCTCCTTGAGATTTAAAAATGTTCACATAACCCTCATTAGTTTATGGACTAAAATGCACCATTAACTCCGTTATTATTACTATTAAATGACTTTAATACCCCTATGTCCTTTTTATCTCCTTATCTTCTTCTTTGCAAACATCAACTACACCACCATTGCTAACCACACTAAAGCCACCATCTACAGTCGTTGTATTAATCAACAATACAATCAAGCCATGAAAATCACCAACAACATTCAAATGAACAACCCTGCCACATTAAGAAATTAAAAATCAAAAATCAAAAATCAAAATCTTTCTTAAATCCACATCAAAGTCAAACAAAGACCCATTTCACAAACATCTACCTAATCAACCATTACCCAAATACCACCAGCACATTTCACTACCACCACTTCTCATGAACAATTTGAATCAAAATTAAAATTGATACGGACGAAACTCAAGGCCAAGGCTTTGATGGCCCAGAAGCCTGACCAGCCCAAGAGGTCCAAAGCAAAGAAGGAGAACTCAGCATCGACAGAAGGCCTATAACCCAACAATCTAGGCCCAGCCCAAACCGTAAAGCGGTTCAAAGGTTGAAAGACCAGTTTAAGCTAATTCTGGATCGCCCGAGGGGACCACACACCCTAAGGATCTAGGGGATCACTCTTGACACCTACGACAATCTCAAAGAAGGTGGAGCTCCAAGTTACCAGAGATCGTGGCAACGGCAGCGCCGGATGAACAGAGGCACCGAATGAACAATGATCGTGATGACAGAAGAAGCATGAAAGGGCAAAGAAAAGGACTAGAGAGATCAATACTAAGGGAAGGACAGCTGAAGACCCTAGGTCAGACTCTAATATAAATAGAGAACGATAACCTGGCGAGAGGAGGAGCTTCATCTTCCTGAACCAGTAAGCATTCAAGAAGCCTAGAAAAGAAAGCCAAGAGAGAATAGCTAGACACTTACCCTTTGTAAGAGGACTGTGGGTCCCCAATTTTAGGGGGAGCATCTTTGATCGATTAGTATATAAACCCGGTAAGCAAGAGACTCCATTGATAGTGGACGTAGCCTTAGTCCATCGGCTAAGGTGAACCACTTATATTCCCTGTCTAACTAATTACGAAAGGCTAATCCATAACCTGCAAAACCTACTCAGAACATCACCCCCACCATAGTTGGGCTTGGGCCATAAATTCTTAGCACCATAAGTTGGCGCCTTCTGTGGGAAACGTTTTCATCGTTCTTCTGAACTTTTCATCTACTTGATGGTTTCAACTCGGAACATGAGTAAAGCTCCAGCCAATCCCCAGGTCCAGCAAAACTAGCCAAAAAACTTCCCTGTCCTAGAGGTGGACGCCGAAGATCGTCCTCCAGCAGCAAACTTCCCACCGCTCAACGAACTAGAAATCTACCATCGAACTACGATACAGCTGATGAAGCAGAACCAGGAGCTGATGGAATGGATACAGACACATCAGCTCCCTCGGTTCCCACCAGCTCGACAAGAACCTCCTCCACCCCAAGTCGAGCACGACGCCCCTCCTCAGGAGTGCCAAGCTCCCCCGAACGGAATAATAGAACTCCATGAGCACAGCCATTTTGGGGACAACCACCAAAGAGATCGCCCGGAAGAAGGTGGCAAAGATGAAGCCCACAGTAGGGCCAAGGCCATTTATCGGGAGGATAGAACCCATCCCCTTCAGGATGCAGTGGATCCTTTGCTAGAACAAAAACTTCGCAAGCTCCAGTGAGAAGTGGGCCACATGAAGGAGGCGGTCAACGGAAGGACCCCCGACACTATGGACGTCTTGGTCCAGCAAACTGAGTCGTCATTTGCCCCCGAGGTCCTCCATTTTTCCCTTCCCCAAAAGTTCTGAACGCCATTGATAGAAACGTTCGACGGAACCAAGGACCTCGTCGATCACCTGAACTCCTACAAAAACCAAATGGAGCTTCAGGGTTATTCAGATCCAATCCACTGTCAGGCTTTCGCTATCACCCTCAAGGGATCGGCGATAGCCTAGTTCAATAGGTTGCAACCCGCATCAATTTCCTCATTCAGGGAATTATCCATACAATTTGTATCCTACTTTATATAGGCCATAATGTACAGAAAGTCATCCTACCATTTATTAAGTGTCAAACAGGGACCCACTGAGTCCCTCCAGAGCTACATTCAACGCTTCAACCAGGAACATCTCAAAGTGAAAAGCGTGGACGAAAAATTTGCTTTGACTACCTTCATGTGTGGGCTCGAGATTCAATCCAAGGATCTCCTCTTTTCGATAACAAAGAACCCTCAGGCAACCATGGCCGAAATGATGGCGAAAATCGAGAAATATATCAATGGCAAAGAGGCCCTCCGCTTTAAAGGGAGCTCGATGTCTGCAGAAGGGGACAAAAAGAAGAGGGACCGCAATCCCAATAAAGAAAGGAAGTATGAGCGATCCCCGAGAAGGGGAAGAGAATCTCCCCCCAAGAAGAGAGGCAACGTCCGGGACTGCTTGGCCCCCCTCAGGAGTTGCAACCCTGATTCGTCCCAACACGGCTACCATCATTGGTCACATCCATTGCACTGGTCCTCCACGAGGTTCAAAATGAAAAGTTCATACAGTAGCCGCCTAGACTAAAATTGGACCTGAGAATGAGAGACGCCTCCAAATACTGTGAATACCACAAGGACACAGACCACGAAACGAAAGATTGTATCCAGCTTAAAAAGGAGATCGAGTTCCTAATCTAGAGGGGACACTTACGCCACTACGTGGCAAATGAAAAAAGAGCCTAGAATGACCAGGGACGGGGGGCCAAAGCGGCTGTTGAGCCCCCCGAACAACACCAACAAGCACTCAGAGAGATTCGCGTAATCTCAAGTGAATTTGCAGGAGAAGACGAATCCAACTCAGCACGAAGAGCATATGCTCAGAAGGTACGTTCAGAGGATCACATTAAGGTCCACGCCGTACGAAAAATACCCCACCGAGAAACGGAGATCACCTTCTCGGATGCGAACCTCGGAGGATGCCAACACTCACATAACGACTCACTGGTCATAAAGGCGATCGTCGCAAACAAAATTGTACACCAGGTGCACGTCGACAACGGAAGCTCCGCAAATATCATCTTCTTATCGGCCTTCAGCCAACTGGGCGTAGAAAGATCAAAACTCGATCCTGTGAAATCCCACCTACTAGGTTTCTCGGGCGAAAAGGTCCTGCCAGTTGGATCCATCCAACTCATCCTCACCATTGAGGAACAACCCTGTCAGGCTATAACCACTGTTCGATTCCTGGTTGTAGACGTTCCATCTGCTTACAATATTCTGTTAGGAAGACCATCTCTCAACTCCATCAAAGCAATACCTTCGGCATATCATTTGGTGATGAAGTTCCCCACGAAGAACGGGATCGACATGGTCAAGGGGAACCAACGCCTGGCCAGGGAATGCTATATCGCATCAATGAGACAAAGGGAGGTGGAATCGGTCCAACTAGAGGATCTGGACATGAGAGACGAATTAGACACCAGACCTACCCCTACGGAGCAGTTGGAGCCCATACAGTTGGATGAAAATCCAGGGCACGTGGTTTTCATAGGTTCAATGTTACTTTCGCCCATCAAAGAGAAGCTCATCTCTTCCCAATAGAAAACTCTGATACTTTTACCTGAAAACAAGAGGATAGGGAAGGGATAAACCCCGTTGTGATCGTACATCGGTTGAGTGTTGATCCGAGCTATAAGCCCATCAGACAGAAAAGAAGGAGCTTCGTGCCAGAAAGACAAAAGGCTATTAACAAAGAGGTGGCCAAACTGTTGCGGGCTAAAGCCATCAAGGAAGTCGATTACCCGACTTGGCTGGCCAATGTTGTGCTTGTAAGAAAGGTGAACGGCAAAATGGCGACTCTGCATCGTTTTTACTGACCTGAACTGGGTGTGCCCCAAGGACAGTTTCTCCTTACCTCGAATAGATCTGATCGTCGACGCCACCGCTGGCCATGAGCTCCTCAGCTTCATGGTTGCCTTCTCAGGCTAAAATCAAATTCGAATGGATCCCAGCGATCAAGAGAAGACAATTGTTCATTATAGAACAGGGGGTATATTTCTACCAGGCGATGCCTTTCGGCTTAAAGAACGCTAGAGCTACCTATCATGGGTTAGTTAACAAAATATTTCGTGAGAAGCTTGGCCTGACCATGGAAGTCTATATAGAACGACATACTGGTAAAATCACTTAAGGCCGAATCACATATCCACCACCTCGGGGAGTCTTTTGAGATTATGCGCCGATACAGAATGAAGTTGAACCCGATAAAATACGTCTTTGGGGTGTTGACAAAAAAGTTCCTAGGCTTTATAGTCAACAGCAGAGGTATCGAAGTAAACCCCAAAAAGGTTAAGCTCGTTCTCGAAATAAAACCCCCTACCAACACCAGAGAAACGCAGCGCTTAACTGGGAGAATAGCAGCGCTCAACCGTTTTGTCTCGCAGTCAAGTGATAAATGCCAACCTTTCTTCAAGGTCCTAAAGGCAGCCTTTCAATAGGATGAAAAATACGACGAGGCCTTCCGAGCCCTTAAGGCTTACTTGGCCTCACCACCTATGCTAGTGAGTCTTAAAGAAGGAGAAATCCTCACCCTCTTCTTAATCGTATCAGAATTCTCGGTCAGTGCTGCCCTGTTAAAGGACAAGGAAACGGTCCAACAACAAGTCTATTTTTGTAGCAAGGCCCTATGAGGAGCCGAAAAAAGGTACCCAAAGATGGAAAAGCTAGTGCTAGCTCTCCTGATGGTGGCCTGAAGATTAAGGTCGTACTTTCAGGCGCACACCATCGAGGTCCCAACAGATTAGCCGATAAGGCAGGTCCTACATAAAATAGAGGCCTTGGGAAGACTTGTCAAATGGGCGATTAAGCTTAGCCAATTTGACATCAAGTTCAAGTCCAGAACTACGATCAAAGGGCAAATCCTGGCTGACTTTCTGGTCGAGTTTACCGCATTGCCTGAAGAAAGCATTGCAGACCGTGACGGCTTCCCCAATATGCTGACTTGGAAGCTGTATGTGGATAGGGCCTCAAATGCTCAAGGATGCAAAGCATGCCTCATCCTTACCTTTCCATAAGGGTACGACCAAGAGTACGCCCTGAGATTCAATTTCTAGACGTCCAACAACGAGGCAGAATATGAAGCATTCATAGCCGGCTTAAACTTGGCCCTGTCAATGGAAGCATAGCAGATAATAATCTACAATGACTCGCAATTGGTGGTGAGACAAGTCGAGGAAGAGTACGTTTCCAGAGATGAGAAAATGGCGCTTTACATGGCCGAAGTGCAGAGGCTCTTAAGAAAATTTGTATCAGCCAAGCTGGTTCAAGTTCCTTGGGAGGCCAATTGTCGGACTGACGCCTTGGCCAAACTAGCCACTACCAGCGAACATGGCCTACCCAGGCGGACGCCCGTTAAGACACTGACCTAACCCAGCGTACGGCTCGGCATCGGGCTAAATAGAGAAACTCAGGTTCTCCTACTCGAAGGAGACGCTTCTTGGATGAAACCCATTAGGTCATTCCTACTAGACGGAATACTACCCGATGACCCAAAGGAGGCCGCAAGGCTGAGATCTAGGGGCCGCGAGGTTCACAATGATCAGAGGTAACTTATACAAAAGAGATTTTTCATTTCCACTAATGAAATACGTGTCTGAACAAGAAGAAGATTATATCCTTAAAGAAATACATGAAGGGATGTGCAAAAGCCATATCAGAGCAAAGACATTGACAAATAAGGTACTACGACAAGGTTATTTTTGGCCTACCATGTCCAAGGACGTCAAGGAGATAGCAAAAAAATGCCAAACTTTCTAGATTCATGGCAATTTGCCGCACTGCCCACCAGAGCAACTCACCCCCATGGTTAGCCCCTGGCCCTTCCAGCAATGGGGGTTAGATATCCTAGGCCCCTGCCAACCGGGACTGGACAATGCAAGTTCGTCGTAGTTGCAGTAGACTACTTTACAAAATGAGCCGAAGCGGAGCCTTTAGCCAAGATTACGGCACAAAAGATAAAATCTTTGTTTGGAAATCCATCATATGCCATTTTGGTGTCCCTAGAGCATTCGTCTCGGATAATGGGAAGCAGTTCGACAGTCCCACGTTCGCAGGCATTTGCAAAAGACTGGAAATCAAGAATTATTTCTCAGCTCCCGCGCACCCGCAGTCCAATGGACAAGCTGAAGTGACCATCAAAATGATCAAGCTGGCATTGAAAACCAGGTTGGAAGCTTCCAAGTCACAATGGGTAGATCATCTCCCAGTAGTACTATGGGCATACCGAACAACAGTAAGGACAGCGACTAGCGAAACATCATTCAGCCTTGCATACGGGACTGAAGTAATGGCGCTAGTCAAAGTCGGCGTGTCTTCGGCGATGGCCGAACTCTTCGACCTCGATCAAAATGAAAGATCTTTACTAAGAAACCTTGACCTCCTTGACAAAATAAGGGACAAAGCACTATAACAGATATTCTCCTACCAGAGGAACATGACCAGATTTTACAACAAACGGGTAAGAAGAAGAAGCTTCAAACGGGTGACTTGGTACTGAAAAAGCTTCTCCTAGCCAGGAAAGACCCCTCCCACTACAAGCTCGGCCCCAACTAGGAAGGACCCTACATCATAAAAAAGATAATCCGACCAGGAAACTACAAGTTGCAAATAAAAGAAGGGCATGACCTACAACACTCATGGAACGCAGATCATCTGAAACGCTAGTACCAGTAACTCTGTAAGAACCTTTTGTAAAAGAAGAAAAATTATTATAAAAACTGTCTTTTGGAAATCAACGACAAATTTTAAAAGAAAAATCTTCATTAGGGAAGAAAGTCCGCAATAAGGTGTGGCTAGCACATGCCCTGATCAGGCTTTTCAGCCTAAGAGAACTCGTAAGCTCAGAGTGACTAGACTTTTTAGCCTAAGTGTTAAAAGAGCTCGTAAGCTCAAAAATACAGGCTTTTCAGCCTAAGAGAGCTTGTAAACTCGAAGCGACTATGATTTTTAGTCCAAGTGTTTAAAGAGCTTGAAAGCTCGAAAAAGGCAGACTTTTCAACCTAAGAGAGCTCGTAAGCTCGGAGTGACTAGGCTTTTCAGCCTAAGTGTTTAAAGAGCTCAAAAACTCAGAAAAGACAAACTTTTAAGCCTAAGAGAGCTTGTAAGCTCGGAGCGACTAGGCTTTTCAACCTAAGTGTTTAAAGAGCTTGAAAAAGGCAGATTTTTCAGCCTAAGAGAGCTCGTAAGCTCAGAGCGACTAGGTTTTTCAGCCTAAGTGTTTAAAGAGCTCAAAAGCTCAAAAAAAAGTAGGTTTTTAAGCCTAAGAGAGCTCGTAAGTTCAGAGAGCCAGGCTTTTCAGCCTAAGAGAGCTCGTAAGCTCGAAGCAACTAAGTTTTTCAGCCTAAGTGTTTAAAGAGCTCGTAAGCTTGAAAAATATAGGCTTTTCAGCCTAAGAGAGCTCATAAGCTAGGAGCGACTAGGCTTTTTAGCCTAAGTGTTTAAATAGCTCAAAAGCTCAAAAAAGGCAGGCTTTTCAGCCTAAGAGAGCTCATAAGCTCGGAGCGACTAGACTTTTCAGCCTAAGTGTTAAAAGAGCTCATACACTCATAAAAGGCAGGTTTTTCAGTCTAAGAGAACTCGTAAGCTCGAAACGACTAGACTTTTCAGCCTAAGTGTTAAAAAAGCTCGTAAGCTCGAAAAATACAGGCTTTTCAGCTTAAGAGAGCTCGTAAACTCGGAACGACTAAGATTTTCAGTCTAAGTGTTTAAAGAGCTCGAAAGCTCAGAAAAGGCAAGCTTTTCAGCCTAAGAGAGCTCGTAAGCTCAGAGCGACTAGACTTTTCAGCCTAAGTGTTAAACGAGCTCGTAAGCTCATAAAATGCAGGCTTTATAGCCTAAGAGAGTTTATAAGCTCGGAGTGACTGGACTTTTCAGCCTAAGTGTTTAAAGAGCTCGAAAGCTCGAAAAAGGCAGGCTTTTCAGCCTAAGAGGGCTCGTAAGCTCAAAGCAAATAGGTTTTTCAACCTAAGTGTTTAAAGAGCTCGAAAGCTTAGAAAAGGTAGGCTTTTCAGCCTAAGAGAGCTCGTAAGCTCGAAGCAAATAAGATTTTTAACCTAAGTGTTTAAAGAGTTCGTAAGTTTGAAAAAGGCAGGTTTTTCAACCTAAGAGAGCTCATAAGCTTAGAGCGACTAGGCTTTTCAACTGAAGAGAACTCGTAAGCTCAGTGTGACTAGACTTTTTCAGCCAAAGTGTTTAAAGAGCTCGTAAGCTCAGAAAAAGAAGGCTTCTCAGTCTAAGTGTTAAAAGAACTCATAAGCTCAGGAAAGGTAAACTTTTCAGCCTAAGAGAGCTCGTAAGCTCGGAGCGGCTAGGCTTTTCAACCAAAGAGAACTCGTAAGCTCGAGTAAAGCAAGCCTTTCGACCTGAGGGCTCGTAAGCTCAAGACCGAGTGACGTACTAATGCACAAAAAACACAAGCTCAATAACCAAAAGACTATTTTTCGTCAAGCAATAAAAAGTTCACATTTCAATAGGCGGATACTACAAAAACAAACACAACGACATCATCATTCGAGGACATAGAAACAACACCATCCAGGACCAAAAAGAAATATCATCACAGACCCCCTCCCTTCTTCAGGTCTTCTCTAGCAACGCTCTTCAGTTTACGATCTCCCTTCTCTAGTTGTGCATTCACCACCTTCAGCCGGGAATTATCTTCCTTCAGAGCATCTCTCTCTTGCTCCATCATCGCCAGTTTTCTCTTAAGAGTTTCCACCATAACCTCCCCCTCGGAGGACAAATCTACCTCTAGACCGCTAGGAAGAACATCTTAACCATAGAAATGGGAGGAGGGACCTGGACCTGAGTAGAACTTCCCCCTATCCCATAACGGACAAGGTTTTGAGGGGTAACAAGAGCAGAGTAGGAAAAGGGAGAAGCCTTCTTGACCATGCGGACATTGAACGCTTCTAACGGAGTTAAGCCTGGAATACCTACACAACACGACTACAACAAAGACATGGATCATCATGGCACCTACCATTGAAGTTTGACTAGTCAGAAATCAACAGGAAAAGCTTACCTCTCTCCCGAAAGCTTCCCCAAGAGCGGGGGATCCAGACAGGACAATCTCCACCAACAACTGGCTCCCAGAAGTCCCCGGAGATGAAGAAGAAGCGTTGGGTCCATCCCTTAGGGGAAGAAGGAATGTCAGCAACTAGCGGCGAATGAAAATACCACTTAAAAGAAAGGGAGCTGAAAAAAGGAGGGAAATCGAAGGACAGGTCAAGGAAATAGAAGAGCTCATAAATAGTGGGGAAGGTCTCAAAGCCTTGCATATGCCAGAAAATGAAGAAGCTAACCAAGGCAGCCCACCCCTCAGAAGAGAGCCTGGAGGGGCACATGCTATGATGCGAAAGAACCCGAACAAAGTCTTGATGGAGAGGAGCCAGAGTCCACTCTCAAATGCCCCCTCAAAGATGGCAACTTCACCAGGGGACGACATGCTGCAGAGGTCATCAAGGGTGGGAACTCTAACCCCTAGACCCGCAGGAAGATCGAACAGACTCTTTATACCATCAACCTCCGCTGCAGTGAGCGTAGACGGAAAAAGGAAAATGGAATACCACTCCCCCTTTAGAGACTCTCGAGTGTGATGTTTGAAAAGAAGGGAGGAAGCCATTAGTCAAAGGGTTTAAGAGGACATGCACCGAAGGGAGTCAAAGAATTGGAGAAAGAAAATCTCTACGAGGAAGTGGAGTGATATGGCTTGAAGTATTTGGGAATATATAGCCCTAAAGAATGACTGTTAGAATCCCGCAAACAAAATAGCAATAAATAAGGGTGCAAGATTCGGAGTGGTGGTTGAGCCACCTAACAGCTAACTTAAATGAACAGTCATTTCGCACGCTACTAGAAGGAAAAAGAATATGAACAGTCACTGACACCATTTATCAAAAATCACGCAGATCCGTATAGTCAAACGAACAACCCACCTAGAAAGTAACATTACTCCAAACAAGCCAAGGCCACTTTGGAGCAAGGGGGCAAGAGAGCATAGCGCCAGCACCAGCAAATACATCAAAAAAAAAAAGAGAAAGAGAAGAAAAGAAAGAAGTTGTAGAATCCATTACCAAAGAAAGTGTTTACAAAAAAAAAAAAAAAAGAAGAGTGAGAGCAACAGAAAGAAAAGAACAGAAACAGATCTTTAAGACTGCTCAGAGGGAGGAGCCGAAGGAACAACGTCAGAGGCACCACCACCTGGAGGAGCGTCAAACCATGATTGAAAGTGCACAAGATTCAAGTCAGGAAACTCCTCAATCGCCTGGTTGACAAAATTGAAAATCTCATCTACAAAAGCTCTGGCCACCTCCAATCAGGACTTCTCGATCTCTTTTCGTTGACTCTCGACCAGCTAACGTTCAACTGCCAAAAAGTTGCTCAACTCGACATTTGCAGCCTACGATTCCTTCAATTGGTCCTCCAACAAAGACCGAGCGATAGTAGAACCAAGAAAGTCCTCGATTCGGGCATTATAATCTTCCCTAGAACGAGACAATTCTTCCCGAAGAGACACCTCGACAGAAGTACTGACAACCAACTGCTTAAATATCTGAGCTCGTTGATCGAGAGCCCACTCCAACTCCATCTTAGTGGCCAGACCCCAATTCAAGAGCTCAGAATTTCGTTTACATACTTCCCGAAGCTCGTTTCTCAAGGTGTAAATCTCTGTCTCAAGTGTGCAGACGTTCGTTGACGACTGAGAACAAAGGGAAAAATCATAGCATTACAGAAGCAAAAGTAAGGAACAACACAGCAGAAGGCAAAATTACCTCAAGAAGGGCGTGAAGGGCTTCTCGACTACTGGTCCAGAAAGGAAGGTCCACAGAACGCCTCAGATCAACTTGAGGGATCAATCCCATCAGCGCGAGACTGCTTAGATTCACATTCCTTAACAAACTATTCTCGGGATCAGTCGTCAGAACAGGCGAAATATGCACCGAGCTGGAACCAACAATTCTGGCAGAGTTAAAACCTCGCTGGACCGGTCCTGTTACTGCACTGACCACAACTTGGCCCATCATCGCAACAGACCCCAGCTCAGATATCATCGTCCCTGTGGCACCAGATAGGGGCTCGAAAGTTGACAGCGAAGTCGTGACTTCACTACCAACGCCAGGAGCCGGGCCTATATCATCTCCCCCTTACTTAGCTCTCTTTGAGGGAGGCTCGGAACTCCTGGCTCACCTCATTTGACCCACTTGCTCCATGATCACCCCATGTTGAGTAACTAGGTACGAAGGAACTACATAAACAGACCAGAGAAAGAAATGAGAGCCCCGACGAATTGTGAACAGGAACAGAAGGTCAGATACTCACGGCTACTCGGCAACAAGGATGGGACATGACACGTTAGCTCCATGAAAGAAAATGGAGGGAAAGCCTGGGCATATCCAACCCTGGTCAGCTCCTTGCCAGACAGGGTGGCAGCTCGCCTACAGCGACACGGGCAAACAAAGTTGTCACCACCCAAGGAAGATATAATAATATGGGCTTACCTAGATTCCTTCATGTTAACAAATGCACCGGAAGAAAACCAACAGATAGGGGCTTACCTAGGTTCCTGCGCTGCCCCCACTCAGTAGGGACACTGGATAACGCTAGGAAATGAGCCCCGTATTCTCAACCAACTCAAAAACAAAGAAATACCTCCTCTTCCACCCTTTAGGCTCCGGAGGAAGGTCTAAGATAAGAACTTTTCCTCCTTTCCTAGGGATGTAGTGGTAAAACTCAGACACCTCCTCGGGTAAGAAAAAGTGAAGAAACTCCAGAATAAATAGCCCTAGATTGGGGAAACAACCTTCCCTACATCATCGCAAAACCTAGCAGGACCGCCCAGGCCGCAGGAAGGAGCATGACAGGACAGAAACCAAAGAAATGCAAAACCTCCCTGATAAACGAGGGAAGGGGGAATTGCAGCCCTAGCAAGAAAGGGGACTCAAAGAAACAGACCTTATCCCAGACCAAGCAATGGAATCGGCGCATATCGGCATGATGCACAATCACACCAGGTGGGATGTCAAAACGCCTAGCAAGAGAATGAGCCTCTTCCTCCACGTTAAATAGCGTCGCAAGGGGAGAAAAGGGCCCTGGCCATGAAAACAGAAGGAAAATATTTTTCCTATAAAGCACTGAAGAAGAAGAAGTGTCGTGACAACGAAAAAAGCGAAAATTTTTGGCGCCCAGGGCAAGACAATCATTCTCTGGAAGCGCCCATTTATAACTTCAGCTGACGTGCATCCATCATCTCCGTCAGGCGTAATTAATTTGCATCCCTCGCATTTAAGAGAGGAGTACATGGTATCATTGGGGTCACCGAAGCATCACAGTCGATGAGCCACTATTGCCACTGACGGCGCACGTTCTTAAACAGACAAAACTATCATGTCTAAAGTACGGAAAAAGAATTGTGAAAAGACTAAGATAGCCCTAGGGTTAATAGGAAAACGCTCGAAGGGGCAAACATGGGAATTTAGGTCGAGTCAGCCATCTCGCCTGGTTTACGATTAACCCATCTTGGAAAAGAAGCGAAGTCAACTCAACTATGCGAGGGGGGTTATTGCAAACAACCAAAGCCTCACCCTTATCACGGCCACCCGAAAATAACTCAGGAACCATAATTGGGGGGCTCAAAGTCAGCAAACAACATCATCACTTCCATCTGGCAAAGCCAAAGAGGAACATATCATTCACAAGAAAAGAGAAACCAACAGCATCCCTATTGGAAAAACCATGCTAAGATTTAATCTGAAAGTTACATCAACATTTAGAAGAAAATAAAGTGCTACAAAAGTTTTCAGCGAATCACAAAAATAAAAGGAGAAAAGCGACCACGGATCCACCTCAGGAAACTGCCTCACCACCACCACCGGCTCCTTCGTCAGCTTTTCCAACCAGGACATTAGGCTCCTCGAACTCAGTCACCTGGGAAACAGAAGCCCCTTAGCACCCGGCACCTCAACCACTTCAGCTGCCACGGTTCCCTTCTTGTATTCGTGCCGCGACGCAGAGGAATGCAAGTCAAGGTCCGGGTGAGCATCCTCAATCTGGTCCCTATAGTTCAGGAATCCTTTCACAAAGGCGGAGGTGCCCTCTCTCCACAGCTCAGACACTCGGGCCCGTAAAGACGATAGCTTAGAATCCTTAACCTTCAGGTCTGCATCCATAGCTTTGATTTCATTGTCCTTGCTCACAAGGTCTGCATCTTTAGCCTTGAGCTCGGCCTCCAAGCCCCTATCTGCGACTCTTTGAGTGTAATATGGTCCTGATTGCGGGAGTCCAGCTCATTATTGATCCTCTTCAGCTCCGTGACCTCAGAAAGCAGAACCTTTAGCTTCTCTTCGGCAGCGTCCTTGCTAACTGACATGACGTCAAGAGCATCCTTGGCCTTCTAGAGATCCCACTCATGGTGAAAATTCAACATCTTCACGCAGGCGAACAACTATGAAAGAAAAAGGAGATCGGTCAACACAGGAAACAGGAAAGGGATTAAAAAATAACTAAGAGGATAGACAGAACAAGGAGGTAACTCGGCCAAGCCCTGGATGGTGTGCTAAATTTTTCTTTTAAAAGAAACCTCCATGACCGACTGAGGATCTAACATGGAGATCAGCTCAGATAGGGTAGCCACTACGGCCTCGGGATCGCGAAGAAAGTTGCTCCCGTGCACTTTAGACTTGGAAGGGGCGAACTTCCCCTTTCCACCCTTCGGAGAAACAAATTTAGGTGAGGCAGGATGGGGGGCCGAAAGGCCGAGCTTGTCCACTGAAGCCACCTCAGAACGGTTGTCATCCTTGGAAAGTGCAGAAGAAGGCAAGGGCAGGGCAACATTCCCTCGAGAGGGAAGGTCTTCACTTTTCAGTTCCAAGGAAATAGGTGTGGCCTAGTAACCGACGCCTCTTTGGATGGCAGCTAGGATTTCTTCACCAATTTCCTCCTTTTTCTCGATTGTTCGGTATCCGAGAACAGCTTCATGATCAGGTCCTGGTCCATGTTATTCGATTGGGAGGCAGAAGGTGGTACAATCTCTGAAACTCGGATAATGGGCGGTCCCAGCCCGTATTTAGAAAGGTTTTCGTCGGTCACCAAGTCGAAGAAATACCTCAACCTAAAGGCTTCTATTCTAGCAACTCGGGCTGCCTCCTCCGTGCCAAGTACCAGGCATAATTCTACAATCCAGATCAAAAGTTAGAAACAAAAAAAAATGAGAAGAAGATAAGGCAACAAAGGAAAAAATGCGGTCTGTAGATTAGCCTTACGAGTATTCCTTGGAATCTCCCAAGATCTGGAAACACAAGGAGCGTCACCAAGCTCCCCTGATAGTTCCCAGGAATTGCCCCTAGCAAAAAAAAATCTCGGTTTCCATCCCTTATTGGAAGAAGGAAGCCCGAAGATCAGAGTCTTCACCTTTACCCTTTTGGAAAAATATAAGAAACCTAAGAAGGGAGAAGACTTCAGCTGAAAAGGGAAGCAAATTCTCGAATAGAAAGAAGAGAGAGGTTCCCACTCTCAAACCAATGAAAAAGAAAACCAACCAGGAGGCCCCAACCGTTGAGAGACAACTGGGTTGGACAGACGTTATAGAACCCAAGAACATTTTGGATAAAAAGATGAATAGGAAATCGAAGACCAGCCCAGAATGCGGACTCGAAGAAGTAAGTGAATCTAGGGAGAGTAGAATTACACCTTTCATGCTTTCTGGGGGAGTACAATTCCATGAAGTCTGGAAAGCGATACTCACGCCTCAATTCCTCTAAATCCTCATCACCAAGACAACTGGAGGTCCCCTCCGCACAGCATGTCAGGTCAAATAACTCACGATGAATCCTCTTTTTAGGAACAAGGGGCGGAGTCAGCCCAGTTTTCCTCTTCTTCGGTTGAATTGAAAAACCAGGAGGCAGAGCGAAGAGGGGTGCAGCTTTGACTGGAGGCACCGAAGATGAAACTCCGAGAATAGAATCAGGAGCTTCATCGCCAGCGAAAAGAGAATGTCCACTAAAGGAAATCGTGGTGGTCTCCTCGGCCTCCCCATCAACAAACTCCGATTCGAAAGAAGAAACGACAAACTTTCCATCAAAAGGTCGGATCTCGCACCAGAGTAAAGGGAAGGTAAATGCAAGGCACATTCTGCCAAAAACAAAGGTTTCAAGCACCAGGCCCTAAGTAAGGATACCCTCACCACTGAAGAATGGCCTACAAATTGCGAAAAAGAAGAAAGGTCGTTAGAGTGTTCTCTAAAATAACTGAACTTCCAGATCAGGAAGTGAAATCCAAAACCCCACCAGGAAGGGTTAAATGGATCCAAGTCGAAATAGCAAAAAGAAGGGAAAAAATGCATACCTAGTAAAACGCTAGAGGGAGAGGAGAACCAAAGACGAGGATGTCATAAGTCGCTAAAAAGTCTGGAGCAAGATGCTTCAAAAGCATAGAAAGTGAAAGGGGCACGAAGGAAGATGGGACTCGAAACCACATAACGAAAAAGCCAAGGGATCTTCCCCCTAGAGGGACATATATGTATGTGTGAAGCATTAAATTCATGATAGGCAAATGACATGACACACCACAAAAGTCGTACCAATAAGCTCACGGTGACTCGTGTGCATTACCATCCCATCATCGCCGACAAACAGAGGCGTGGCCCAATCCTGATCAGGACCGATAGTTGAGCACAGTCATCATTTCGAAAGCCATAGTGAGCCCAGAAAAGTCATTTTTAACCCTGGGCCAGAGATGGTAACATCTTCGTGACCTGGGGCTGGGGGGCAACTGATATGGACGAAACTCAAAGCCAGGGCTTTGATGGCCCAAAAGCCTAACCAGCCCAAGAGGTCCAGAGCAAAGAAGGAGAACTTAGCATCGACAGAAGGCCTAGAACCCAACAATCCAGGCCCAGCCCAAATCGTAAAGCGGTCCAAAGGTTGAAAGATTAGTCCAAGCTACTTTTGGATCGCCCGTGAGGACCATGCACCCTAAGGATCTAAGGGACCACTCGTGACACCTACAAAAATCTCAAAGAAGGTGGAGTGCTAAGCTACCAGAGATCGTGGCAACAACAACGTTGGATAAACAGAGGCGCCGGATAAACAATGATCGTAATGACAGAAGAAGCAGGAAGGGGCAGAGAAAAGGACTAGAGGGATCAATACTAAGGGAAGGACAACTGAAGACCCTAGGTCAGACTCTAATATAAATAGAGAACGATAACCTGGCGAGAGGAAGAGTTTCATCGTCTTGAACCAATAAACATTCAAGAAGCCTAGAAAAGAAAGCCAAGAGAGAATAGCTAGACACTCACCCTTTGTAAGAGGACTCTGGGTCCCCAGTTTTTGAGGGCGCATCTCTGATCGATTAGTATACAAACCCAGTGAGCAAAAGACTCCATTAATAGTGGACGTAGCCTTAATCCATCGGCTAAGATGAACCACTTATATTCCCCATCTAAATAATTACGAACGGCTAATCCATAACCTGCAAAACCTACTCAGAACATCACCCCACCATAGTTAAGCTTAGGTCATAAATTTCGAGCACCATCAAAAATCATGTTGCCAATCAAGCAGAAGGTCGCTGCCAACCCCAATCCCTCGCATTGATGATAAAAAAACCTCACTCAGCTTGTGTCAAAATCAAATGGAATTAAACTCGAATCCAAATTAAATTAAATGAAACTCAATATCCATGCCTAGCGAGGCTCTTCGCAAAAGAAACTAAAATGATGGACATGGTAAACTCAGTTCATGTCGTTACATTAGTTAAAACCAAAACTCGTCATCTTTTCCTTGTAAATTAAGGTAAATCGAAGCTGAATCAATAAGTGGGGAGGCATGTAGTGTACTTTCAGTTATAATCTGATCAATGATTTTCAGGATTGCTTGGGTTGTACACAATTTTATTTCAGATTTCAGGTTAACCAGAAAGAGAAACTTATGACAGGTTTATGCATATTCACTATCATAAGAGGCATGTGTACCACACCTCTGGTTAACTTTGACAGAAATATTGAGGTTACATTTTAGTCCATTCCAATATCAAATAACTCTACTAATCCACACCCACCTCTACTTCTTTCTCTCTCTTATTTCTCTCTATTCATCTCAATTTTAAATTGCGTAACTAAAAATAATAATAAATTGCTATTTAAAATAAAAATGTTACACGATCAATATTCAATTTTTAGTATTGCAAAATATTTTATTGCACTGGGTTATTATTGTCAGAGTATTTATATTATGGATAGTTTAACCATTTTACATTGTTTTGTTGCCTTGCTATATAATGGTCTACATTATGTATTCTAGGTCAAAAAGTATTACAGACTTGTTTAGTAATAATAATATTTTCTCTTTCTCCTTTCCATCTTCTTTATTTGATCAAAGTTTACATGGTATCAAAGCATGGTTTTGATCCAAAATATATTGTAACACCACAGTAATTTAGTTGGAGAAAGAATATATTCTTGCATTAGGGCTGACATCATCTGTGGCAACTTCTTTACTTCATATCAAGCCCAAGAATGAGACTAAAGGTTCTTGGTGTTGGGTTGTGTGATTTGTGGATTGCTGAATTTTTGTGGTTCTAAGGACTGTGAACAATGCTGAATTATTGTTCACACGGTTAATAGTGCTGAAATTACTATTCATGCACTGTGAACAGTACCGAAGTTGTGCCAAATTTTGATTTTTTTTAGTGTCATTTTTGTTGTATTATTGTGTAAGAAACCTCAATTTGTTATGGGTATTTGATTTACAAAGTTGTGGAGTTGATTTGTGACAAACTTTGGATTGTTTGGTGTTGGCTGCTTCTTTTGGTTCTAGTTTCTGCTCTTGGCTTCGCTAGTATTCTCTTGAACTCTTATTTTGCGTTTGAGAACAAAACTTTGAGTTTGAACCTATTTTGGACTATTGGTCTTTCGGCTATTTGATTTGGGCATTATTTTGTTGATTTGGGCTTTGGGCTTTGCACCTATTTTGGCTGCCTGATTTGGGTTGTTTGATTTGGGTTTTGATCCTTTGGTTAACATTATGACAAGTGAAAATTTTGATTCTCTTCAGACTATTAGTAAGAGTTACTGGAAGGTACAATGTCTTAAATCGATAAACAAAATTGCTAAGGGGTTATTAAATCAGCGATTTAATCCCAAAGACTATCATACAGCAGCAACTGCATCACCAGTGGATGAATCATTCTCATCAACACCCAGCATGACTATGATAGTTGATCAGTTGCAGAATCTTCTTTCCCATCACCAAGCAGGTGCCCTATCAGTTTCTCCCTTAGTAGGTTCTTTCATTTCGGGTCCTTTAGTTATATCTAGAATTGCCTAGGTTTTTGACTTGAGAACCACTCATCACATGACTAATAATTCTTCTTTATTTGCTTTTATTGGTTCCCCTCCCTCTATATTTGTTGTTGCAGCCAATGGCACCCAAATGTCTTTGGCTGGTGTTGGAACAGTTGTGTCCTCCCAGCTTACACTTTCTAATGTCTACTATATTCCTCAATTTACTTTAAATTTAATCTCAATTAGTCAGTTGTTTGATTCGGGCTTTTTAGTTCACTTTTCCTCTATTGGTTGTGTTGTGCAGGATCTACGATCCAAGAATCGGATTGGGATAGACCATAAAAATGGAGGGTTATATGTGTTGGACGAGCTTCATGTTCTCGAAAATGCTACATCTACTGTTGATTTATCTTATTTTCAATTGAGTCAACAATCGTCTAGTTTTTATTTATGGCATTCTCGCTTGGGTCATGTTTCTCATTTTTGTTTGAAATTTTTAGTTTCTACAGGTAGTTTGGGTAGTTTAGAGTGTCATGATATTTTCGATTGTAGTGGATGCAAATTGAAAAAATTTACTACATTACCTTTTAATAAAAGTACTTCTCGTTCTTTTGCTCATTTTGATTTAATGCACTCTGATATTTGGGGACCAACTCCTATTGCTACTAAGTGGGGGTTTAGATATTATGTCTCTTTTGTTGATAATCATACTAGATACTGTTAGGTTTATCTAATAAAACGTAGGTCTGAATTCTTTTCTGTCTACAGTTAGATATTATGTCTTAATACTGTTAGATATTGTTTAGCCATTCTTGTGATCATACTAGATACTATTAGATATTATGTCTCTTTTTTTGAAGTATTACAGTCTTGTTTAGAAATAATAATATTTTTCTCTTTCTCTTTTCGATTTTCTTTATTTAATTAAAGTTTACGATTACTTGTATAGATATACACGAACTTACATACATATATACACATACACGCATATTTTATATAATAAAACGCAAACCATTTTGAATTCATAACTTAGCTTATCACAAGAATGGCTAAAATTGATCCAATTTACATCTTATTCAATCTAATAATCCAAATTTTCTCTAAAAAAATCCTCCCCCTGCCAACCAACCAAATGTTATTCATAACTCTCTTTCCCATAACCCTCGACAAAATATCTTCTCACATTGTCAAAAAAATCATCCTCCTTTTAGCACGCTCCCAAACAAACCCACCCACCAAATAGTGCATTCAGAGTGATTCCAATTAAGTTGTGTCATTAAAGAAAAAGAAAATATAAATTATTTTTTAAAATATTTGTATTACACGATCAATACTTAATTATTTCTTTTGTAATGGACAATATCTCTAGGCACAAGCTATTGCTATAGGTATTATCTATAGGTATACATATGTACTACTGGCTATGTGTGTGTTGTGTCTTTGACAACCAAAATAAGCAGATCACATATGCACATTAATATAAATTATTAAGCTTTTTTTATCAATTGGAAGATAGCTGATCAGAGAAAATAACACTTCACTTCCTTACTTTGAATATCACTATTTCACATCACCATCATGGCATTACCACCACTAAAAAAAAAGCAGTCAGCAGTGTAAAAGTCAGATCTGCAAAGAAAATGGCTTGAAAGCTCATTTCCAATATATTGCATTAGAGATTCAATGTGGTCCATCCAATAGATCCCCCATGACTCTTCCACCTAAAATGACAAAACACTCATACTTTTTAACACTTTAAATGGAGTGGAGTGGAGTGGAGTGGAGTGGGGTAGGTCCAACGGGGAGGAAGGAAGTCGGCCGTATTAGGCCACCACCGAATCCTTTTTTTTTTTTTAGTTCAACAATGATGAAAGATGTTCAGATCAGTTTATACGTATTTCGATTAATTTTTTTTTCGGTCTGATCAAACGCAAACCATCTATACTGGAACTAAGGTATTTATGAAGAATAAATCCCTCGTAATCTGACCTCAAGAGATTGTGAAAATTTAAACTTAAAATGCCTGAGTTTACAACTTATTTGTATTAACGCTTGAGCTATCTGTTAGGGTTACCACCGAATCCTTCAACCACCTCATATGACTCAACTATTAATGTAAGGCAAACAAATGACCCTCATATTATTATTTTTTTTTATGAGATTTTTAACCGAATCTAATTGGAATTCATGAAACTATACTTCAACAAATAAAGTTTAAACTTGGATGTAACTTGATTATAACTCAGATCCGTAAATAAGTACAATGAAATTTGGGGAAATCGAAACAAAACTAAACATGATTTCTTAAAATATAATTCTAATTGAGTAATTTGAGTTGAATGAGATTTTATGATATTTTCAAATTTTAAGCAATTTAGATATTGTCAATATATAAAATATTCAAAAAACGGATCAAAATGGATGCAAATCCGATCCATTGATATTTCTAAATCCTACTAATCAATTCAGTTACTTTATATCTTCCACTCCTAAATCATTGGCTCCCCACTCATGGAATCCACTGACAATCCTGTCGGGTACAATAACCTTAATGGTAGACACTAAAATTGACAAAACTTGGAAAAAATTTTAAGTTTGGAACATCAAAATCCATGAAATATCCCAATGAATCTAGAAGGATTAATCATACACAAAATAGTGTCTACCCTCGTTCACAGACAACTCTTATTAAACACGTCTTTTCGACATATACTAATCACATTGACTTGCAAATCCATAGTAGACTCGTGAAATCTCCTATGCCTATGTCATTGAATTTTTGTCTTGGATGCACATAGTTAGACATGTTTTTTTTTTTTTTTTCTGGTTATTCATGTGGAAGTGGAATCTCCACCAGTCACTGTAGTAGTCACCACAACTAACTTCCAACAAGACACCACATACCACCATTGACAATTTCAGTCCCCACTTTTGGTTAGCCAATTATAAAGCCAAATAATCATAGAAAAAAACTTCCAAATAATATATATAATATATAATATATATATATATATATATATATATATATATATATATAGAGAGAGAGAGACAGACAGACAGACAGACCCAAATAGCATTATTAATCCCAATAAGCTCTGCTTCATTTGGGACATTTCAATGTCTCCATGGAGAAGAGAGATAAAGAGATAAATATCAAACTTTAAGCATTCAGATGAATCCCAAATGTCTCCCAAGTTAAAACATTCTGTGATTAACCAGAAATTCTGTTAAGTGATGAATCCATGATAAATAGCTGCAAAACTCTACATGAAAAGCCACTTGAATACAAATTGACATAAAGCTTCAGATATTACAATCTTCTTGGCTTATTTTTTTTTTTTTAGAGCAATGCTATGTGCACCAAAAATATATACCAAAACTTTCACCAAATCACTTGTAGTTGTTAGATCAGTGGGTTCCATCAGTGACGCAACGACTGCAGTTGATTTGGTGTAAATTTTGGTGCACAAATTTAGTGTATATAGAATTATCCAATTTTTTACCAACTTTTTTTTTCCTTCCCTCAGACAAGCCATACCCTAAACAGATGCAGCAGCGAGGGAAAACCCGCCCATACATTGCTAAAACTGGCAAGAAACAATTGTTTTAGGTTACACATGGTAAATAAATGGATCAGCTAATACTAAATTATCGAATTCGCGGTATTTAATATAATTAGGAAAGCAAAATTTAAAACATCCTAATGTCAATATCAGAAACACAGATTAAGAATACAAGCCATATCAAACTTTAAATATCATTGCCAGATTGAGAAGTTGTGTATTTTTATCGATGGATTTGTATTTTGGGGAGCTCCTCCTGCTATACCTAGTAGTTATAATCGACCGGTTGTTTGTATAAAAGAAGACAAATACATGCATCTACATATAAAATTGTATATAAGTAACAACAAACTACATATAGTACAAGAAGGGTGACCTAACATCAGTAGCTTGCCTGGGAATATTCTGGTATCATCCACCATTCAACAAAAAATAATGAGAAAACAAGTAATGCGTTACTGTCAAGTAAGTTGGTCTGTCAGAGCTAAAAAGAATTACAAAACCAAGTTCAACATTACCTTCTGCAAGAATAATGTAGACGAAACCTGGCTATTAACAATGCATCAGATTGAGGTGCCATTAATGGGTCGGATATACTACACTTGCTAGAGAAAGAAAAAAGAGAAGCAGGGATAAGTGAGATGAGAAGCCATGACCTGTATTATATATAATGTGCCATAGTTGTATCAAGCTCAAGCCAGGAAATATATGCTTTTGTTTAGTTGCCGCAAACGTTGCCGAGTTTGCGACCTATGATTCTATGAACTTACAAAGCTTCGCCTAGGCATCCTATAATCAGCAACACATCCCCTCCTCCTTCCATGCTTAACAAATATTCCATTCCATTCCATTCTAAGATGAACAACAACCATACCCTGTCTTGCAGGAGCTATTGTTCTATGTAAATGTACGGATTGAGAAATAGAAGAATGGTAAGCAAGAGAAGTTGTAAACTCTAGGCATTAAGTACGACCACTGGAGCCTATTCCAGCCAAGGAATTAGAAAGATAATGTCGAATTTGTTGTGCAGGATTTGCCCATATCCACTTCCCTTATTCATTGATGTTTCCCTTTTCACCAGTTCTTCATCCATTATTGTGGTGAGACCGACTTTTCCATACACTCAAGCTAAAGCAATGTACCCACATTGTCATCTTGTTAGTTGCAACTCATTCTATGCAAGACTCTCAACAAAAGAATAGGTCAATTAAGAAAATATGGGAAATCACCACGACATAACTCCACCAGCCACACAAGGTCCTAACCAGAGTTGTTACGGCAAAAAAAAAAAAAAGAAGAAATTTTAAAGGCTAAAAATACACTTATTGTGAAAACCACATCAAAATATCTCTTTACCAGAAGCTCCACTTATTTAAGGCCTTCTCTAATGCCTTTGAACCATTGATCATATTCTGACAGTTCAAATCATCTTTGTATATGGCTGCTATCAATTTTTATGTTCCACAAATTAAATGGTTTCTTCCAACTACCCCCCCAGTTCAACTTTTCAGTAAGAAATTCAAGCAACTAAGGGAAGGCTACAGACTTGTATAAATACAAGTGCGTGTGTGTTGACACAAAATCCATGCTGGTTCCTTTTAATTATCCAAAACTACATATATAAAGCAGTGAAAAAAAAGTTAAACGCCAGAATTCCTAAAAGTAGCAAAACAAAAGAGGGGAGATAATTTTGCATTTGCTTGAAATCTTGACTCAACTATCTACTCCTGCCAAGCCCACAGCTGTTTCCACGCTAGCCTCCAACACTAAAGAACTTTTCAAAAGAGGCATTGGTTTATATTCAAACCAAAAATTAAATATTAAGTTCCACTAAGATTGTTGCTCATAAATGCAAGAAGGGGAAACTCATTTACCTCCGTATTCGCCTATAAGATTTCCATTCTCTTGCATGGCCACAAGAAGAAACAGAAAACAACAACGGCAGAAAGGCAAAAAAGTATACCACCTAAAGCTGACCAGTCTACAAACTTTGAAATAGTAGTTCTGAAATACTCACTAAAAAAAGGCAATGCCTACCCCTTGTATGATCACTATACAATCTTCTGCGAAGATAACACATTAGTGTTTTGTAACACATTAGGAATGTCAGGTACTGGTTTCAACTTCACTCAATCACAAGTATAGATCCTGAAAAATTCAATCAGTTACCAAGAACCAAAACAGAGAGCTCATGGATTCCGTTCTCTAAACCATATTTCTAAACTAGCTTCATCAAATATGGCCACTTCAGATTTAGAACCTCATGCGGCTTATTCTAATCGCATTTGGATTCAACTCTATCTTCCACCATCATCAACTACCAAACCATGCATATAACTAATAACATGACAACTATGGAGAGCAGCATTTCAACAGTACCGGTGTGTTTACCAGCCCCATTGCCCTACATGCAACTATCAGAAGATTCTAAAACAAATGTAGTAAAACATATGGATAATCACGGTTCCTGCTTTGGTGCTGTGAAGGGGAAGAAACAGGATCCTGTAGTAGACAAAGTGCATATTTTCATACATTTGTTTCCTCTCTTCTCTTCACAATCAAGTGTTTTAAGGAAATTCAGACAATTTTTAGGTTTGGCCATGGACAAAAACATTAACTTATTTTGGACTAGTCAAGATAAAGGGAACTTCATTTCCTCAAATTTCAACACCAAGTCATGAAAGAAGAAAATGTTAAGAGAGTCCCCCCCTCACCAAGATGCCAACAAAAAAACAACAGTGTATTTCATTTTTCAGATATGACCTTTAATACAAAAGAAGCAAAACACAATACAAGCAACATCTAGAGCTTCACCTGAGCAACACAACATAAGCAATGGTCATTGGAAAGCCAAACAAACAGAGAGAGAAACGAGGATACCCTTTTCCTCTTCTTCCCCTCTCTATTCAGTATCCGATGGCAAATGTGAAGATTCAGCAGACTCCTCCACCATAAGTTTCTGCAACCCAGGCTTCAGTTCCCGGTTACAAAAGTCCTCATACTCTCCCATATCCCCTCCTTTCTTCTTCACTTCCACCACCCTTAATGATGGTGTCAATTCAAATATCTCAGCAGCAATCGTCAAAGGACCCTTCACTCCCTCCATCGACCCTTCCAAACTCACTCTACAATCCTTCGTCCTCACCGTAAAACTCACCACCTTTGCAATTTCTTCCAATTTTGATATAATGTTCGACACAGGAGCCCCCGAAACAAACCTTGCCCCCTCTCCTCCCTCCTCAAACAACCCAGATAAATCAAAACCAGGCGAAAATGAAATTATATCAAATGCATTCAAGCTCGCGGGTCTTGGTAAACTCGTGAGCCTCCTCCGGCTCTCCACCTCTGACTCCGATTCAGACAACGACTGATCAGAAGAATAATCTACCCCATCATCATCATGAACACTACACAACCTATCATCCTCAATATAAAATTTCACATGCTTAAACCCCTTTTTAAACCATCTATTGTTCATAATCTCCGGGATTGTGATCCGGGTATCAGGATTAGTATCAAGAAGTCGAGTCAATAACCGAATCAATTCAGGTGAAAACCATCTAGGACATCGAAATTCACCCTTATAAATCTTCTTATACATAGCCATTATATTCTGATCATGAAAAGGTAAATAACCAGCCATTAACACAAACAAAATCACCCCACATGACCATATATCTACTTTAGCTGCCTCATACCCTTTTCTCCCAAGAACCTCTGGGGCAACATAGGCTGGTGTTCCACAAAAAGTATGAAACAGACCATCCTGCTTTATTTGCTCCGATATGGCACTGAGCCCAAAATCGGACACTTTCAAATCACCATCTTCGTCAAGCAAAATATTCTCAGGTTTCAAATCTCTATGATAAACACCACGGGCATGACAAAACCCAACAGATGAAATCAATTGTTGAAAGTACTTTCTAGCCATCTCTTCCTTCAACCTACCTTTGGCGACCTTATTGAACAATTCACCACCCTTTACATACTCCATCACGAAGAAGATCTTAGACTTTGTTGCCATAACCTCGAACAATTGTACTATGTTGGGATGTCGAACCCGCCGGAGAATTGAGATCTCACGCTTAATGTGAGCCATGAGGCCAGTTTTGAGGATCTTCTCTTTGTCAATGACTTTAATAGCTACACTTTCGTTGGTCTTGATGTTTCTGGCATGGTAGACTTTGGCAAAAGTTCCCTGACCGAGGAGTTTTCCGATTTCGTACCGGCCTAAAAGCAGGCCATTCGCCTCTTTCCTGGTGGTGGTCGGGTTGGTGGCGGTGGTAGCGGCGTTGGCCATGGATTTGGTGGATGTGGGTTTGAGTTCTGGCTAAAATTTAAGGCTTAGTTTTGGGTGTGTAGTGGGGATTGGTTTTGAGCTGTGTTTGTTTTGTTTTTGCTTTTGGCTTTTGTATGGGCTGAAAAGTTGGAGTAATGATGAGTTTCAGAGTTTAATACTGTCTCCGTGCCTAAATATATATATATGTCATTTTACATAATTTTTTTTATTTTATAATATCTATTATTTAATAAAAATAAAGTACAATTAATATTTTTTTAAAAAATTTATCCTTAATTTTTTAATATATTAAATTAGGTGGAGCTTAAATATTTTTTATATTCTTTTTCTTCTTAATACGTATTGAATAAAGATATTTTAATTTTATATAATTATTTTTATTTATATTTAAATTATTTAATAATTTTTTTAATTCTTATATAAAAATCTTAAACGACGTATATTTGTAAACGGGAAGAGAGTAATATATGGAAGAGTTATAACGGAGAGAAATCGGCGATTGGTGTAATAAATGTTCGAAAATTTTAACGTTTGGCGTTTGACAGCTGTAACTATGACAGACTCTTGGTTGTAACGACTATATATATATAATGAAAGAGAGGTGAGAGATTTAGATCCAGTGATGTCATTATAGAGACAGCAATTTCTAAATAGGGTTAATAGTAATTTTAATTATTTAAGAATGTGGGGTTGATTGTTCATTGTCTCTGTCTTGTATTTTATATTTTTATTTTTAATTTTTGTTAAAAATAAAAATAATAATATGTTTGAATAATATTTTTGTTTTTGTTTTATATTATTTGTCTTAAAAAAATGGAAATAAAGATAAAAAATAAAACAAAAAATTTGAGTTTCAAGAAACACGGGAAACACAAAACTTGAACACAACTCAGCTAAAAATTTTAATGAGTTGTCGGATTCAATTCCATTACCAACAATATGTATTATTTTTTGTAGAAGTATAAATAACATTCTCTCTCTCTCTGCGCATATGAACGAAGAGAACCTAAAAGACGATGTGTGGAAAAAGAAGATGATGCTTGGAAGAAGACAATCTCTTTGTCGCTGTGGAAGAAGACGATGCTCTTTGTGAAACCCAGAAGACTCTCTCTCTCTCTCTGTTAGTCCTATGTGTGTCCTCCATATGCTGGTCTTGTGCGCGTCCTCACTCGAATTATATGTCACCGTTTGGTAAAAGTTAAGTATATCCATTCAAATATATGCTAGATCCATTCAAATTTATTTCAAATCTGTGAATGTAAGGTATATATATATATATGGCCAAATCTGTGATGGTTGTATCTATGTGTGAGTTTGTGTGTGTGTGTGTGTGTGAAAGTGAGTTTTGTGTGCAGATTCGTGATGGGCCCACCTCTTTTTTTTTTTTTTTTTTTTTGTTTTCCCCTAAAATTTGTGTTTGTAGATACATTAGAAATCCCCCTCTTTTTTTCATTTTCTATTACAAATAATTTGGGTGTGCAAAGTATGTGTGGTCTGTGTGGTCTCTATTTGTGTATGTGTGACTGTGTGTATTAGATTTCTCTCTCAATTGTTCCAAAATGGATAGTGTATCTCAGACACCAATTTGTATTGTGTATTCTTGGTTCTTATGTTTTAGCTTTTGGTAATATTTTGCTGGTTGTGGCTATTTATATCCTGGTGCTGGAGAAGAAGAACAAAGTTGTATATTCCCACCCAAACATTCAATCCAGATCACCTGTGATAAATATTTCTCTTGCCGGTTTTGTATTGGGTACGATTTGTATTAGGCCATCAGAGTAAAATCAACTTGAGTGCCTTGAGTTTGTGCTCCTGCTCTTTTATTTACTATTTGTACTTTTTTTCATATGGTGGAGTTTCCTGTAATTGTGAACCCTTGTCCATCTACAAGTAGCAGTGTTTAAGTTTCATCGAATAAATGGTCTGTTTGCTCGACATTAATAGCTTTGTATCATGATTGGCTTTTCCCCATTTATCATCTTTTCTGCATATGCATCTCATCACTCGCACTTTAGTGATCCCACCTTGTTCATTATCTCTGTGGAGTCCTCAGATCATTGAATTTGTCTGATGTGCTAATTTTATTGTCAATGGCACTAAGCTGTTAGATAGTTTTCCTCATTCAAGCCTTTGAGCATATTTGTTTTCCATTTGCCTCGACAGATGATGGGTCATCCATGTGTTGTTGCAGGGCTGATAAGGATAGGGCAGCGACATTGCTAAGGCGGCTACATGATGAAAATTCAATGGGTGACAGATAAAATTTTTAAGCAACATGGGCAAATTGTAGTGAGAAACTATGGGACTATTTGTTTAGGTGTTCTTTGATGAATTAGTTGATGTTTTGGGTTAAGGAATTTTTGAATTTGTATTTTATTGTATGATATATTATAAAGCATAATTAGGATAAAACTTGAAGTAGTTATTAAACATGTTTTTTATGTTTATTCTCATAATTTGATAGACAAAAATGACTCTCAAACATGTGTTTCTGTTTCAGTGTTTACCACAAAACAGAGACAAAAATTGTCTCTGTTTTTTATTTTTTCTAAAGACACGAAAACAAAAACGTCACCAAACGACCCCTGTATTTTTGGTTAATTTAGTTTTTATTATATAATTTTTATTACCTTAATCTTTAAAATATTTAATTCGTATTATTTTGATCCCTAATTAGATAATGTGTCAAGCTTTTAATAGAAGTGATCACGTATCATTTTTGGTTAGTATTATGCGTCTAACACGTGATTATTTCGTCAAAAACTTAATAGTTCAACTATGTAAGAATCAAAATAACACGAATTAAATATTTTAAAAATTATGAAACAAAGAGAGAATATCAGCATATTTGATAGAGATATTTTTTTATTAGACAAATATACTTCTATGAGTAAGCTTGTCAATGGATTGAGTTTGGATCGAATTTTTGATTGACCTAAATTTGAATCCAATTTGAAAAGTCTAATCTGAATTCGATGAATTTTATTTTTTTTAGTACATATTCAAATTCATTTATAATCTATAATCATATTCGAAAAATCAATCTGATCTAGATAACTTAAGTAACTAAATTTTAATAAATTATACTTAAATGTTTTTAAATAATTATTTATTTTTTAATATTTATATAAAAATATATAAATATTTCGAATTGGTTCTGATATAATTATATTCAAATCGGAATCTAAAAAAATATGAAATATCGATTTCGAATTTGACTTCGGATTATTGTTAAAAAAATATTAATTTATATCCGACTATTCAGATTTGAATCAGAATTTGATCTATTGACAAACCTATTTATGAGTAAATTTTTAAATGTTTTTTATCAAAATAAATTAAAAAAAATGAATGAATGAACATTGAAACTCGACTAAAATTTTAGAGACTAAATAAAAATTATGTAAATACTTTTCAAGGGTGTGAATTATAAATTACCCAAAACCATTTTTGATTGACGTGTAATTGTGCTAACGTGTAATCACGTAGGTGATTTAATGGAGTGCATCACCAGACATGTTATTAGATTGCTTCCAACCTTTTGATGAGTCATCAACCGCTTATCCACTTATCCAGACGACCATAACATGGTCAAGATTTAGTGTTTTTTTTTTTAAATTAAATTCGTGATTGCAACGGGAATTTTGAATTTTTAATCATTTTCAAATCATGCAAATTGAATAAATAAATAATCAAAATTATAATTTCAAAATAATATTACTTTGATAAAGTCTTCCTGTTTAAACTAATGGTCTATTTGGTAGGAAAGATGGAAATAGGTGGGATGAAAAGTGGGAGAGATACACTTTCTATTCTCTAATGAGGGAAAATAAGAATGATACATTTTTCTTTGTATTTGGTTGGATGGATGAAAAATAAAAATAATTAATTTTTTGTGATTAATTTTTTTAAAAAATATATAAATACATTTTTTATCATTGTATTTATATGTGCATAACTGTGTAGCAAACTTTTTAATTTTTAAAAATATATCGATTATAATGTGTTGAAATAACACTTTTTTGTTAGAAAATATCACTCCAGTTTGATATGTATATTTATGTATGAGTCAGTACCTTTAAATAATAAGAAGTATATAATTAAATAAAACGTAGATTCACGAATTAAAAATTTGAATTGATGAATTTTGTAAAATGAGAACATGAGTATGTGACTTCCCGTGCGGAGCGTTAGAGTATCTATTATTATTTTTATTTTTATATTATTATTTTTATTTTTATATTGCTACAATATGTCCAGACTTGTGCCACTATTCTCTCGATCTTAGTGGTCAATCATTGTGATTTGAACCAGGTTAAAACATTACTCTAAAATGACAACGGTAGCTAACCTTTAAGGAATATGGGAAATTGTTGACCCTAAAACTAGGAGTGTTAATTGAAACGAATTATTCGGACTTGGATCAATAAAACTCGTCTCCAGTTTGACTCTTGTTCTAAATGAGCTGAGCCTAAATAATTTTTTAGGCTCGTTGATATGCAAAATAGTCGAACTACTCAGGCCCGGCTCGAATTTTAAACGAGTTGAGTTTGATCAATTTTTATGACCCATTTAAAAAAACAATCACGTCAGGATAAGACTTAGACTTAAGCTCGCAAAATTTGACTCAATTAACACTCTTACCTGAGGCCTCTAGATTATTAAAAGTCAAATTCAACCACCGAATCACCTCTAAAATTTGCTAGACATTGATTACTTTGAAAGATTGTGATTAAAATTATAACACTAACTAGAAAAAAAAAAGAATAAACTCATATACCATAATTTTATTTAAGATTTGACTGGCTATGTTAAAAATTATTTAAGTTGATTTAAAATTGTATCATATTTAAATCATGTAAATCATAGTGTGTGAAAATTTATTGAACTTAGAATGAGTCATCAATTAAAGGAGGCTAGAAAGTCGTATAATAATTGATTCAAACCCGTTAAAATAAAATTTATAACTAATAATTCACTTGGATTTCTTGTTAGAATAGAAAAGACACCTAAGTTGGTATAATTTAAATAAAAAATTATATATTTTAATTAGTCGGTTTGGACGGTCCCACAAAAAATGATCATGTCAACCAAGTTGCAAGTCAACCTTTATGAATCAAAGACACGTAAACATTGAGAACACTGTAAAGCAAATTTATTATCTACGCCCCTTTTCCTGATAATTACACTCAATGTATGTGGGAATGACTTAATTAAATGGACTTGATTAGGTATCGATAAAAAAAAATTTGGTAGCATACTTCTAAAATTTTTATGTTTTTATAATTTTAGTGGATTATTTTATAACTAAATATTTTATTATTTTGTCAGCAATTTATCACATTTGTGGATATTTTTATCACTGTAGTGGATATTTTTATAACTGTTGTTTATAACTATTTTTATAAAAAAATTTTGATACAAAAAAAAATTAAATTATCACTTTTGTGGGTGATTTACCATATTTATGGGTGTTTTACCAATATTGTGGATGTTTTTATTATTATTGTTGTAACTATTTTTATCATTTTTTTTATATAAATAATTTATCACTTTTATTGGTGATTTACAACATTTATGAGTTTTTTTACAACAGTTGTAATAAATATTTTTATCATTTTTTTCAGTATCATAACAATGATAAAAGTATCCACAAATATAAGAAAATATTCATTACAACGGTGATACCATATGACACGGTAATGTAGTATCACAAAGTAATAATACTAAAACAAATAAACAAATAAACCCTATAAAAATTAATAACTAACATACCATCTAAACAAATAACTTCTCACTCTTCTGTCATGTAAGTTCAAGTGTGATTTACCTTATCTATTTAGGGTTTTATTATTGTTTGGTGATACCATGTTATCAATGGTGAAAATATTATTGTGGTTTACCTTATCTCTTCTGTCATGAAAATATATCACCGTTACATTCAATATTTACTCCACAAATGTGGTAAATGAAGGTATGATACCGAAATTCAAACACTAATACAAGAGAGGGAGATGATGAGCTAAGAACCCGACCACCTTAACGTTTGAAACATGAAGTGTTTCATAATATTTTAAGATATTCTAATACATTTCTATTATTATTTTAAAATATTTCAAGATGTTTTAAGAATTTTTAATATATTTTAACCAATATTTTAAAATAATCTTAAAAATCAACTATCAATTTTTTTATTCATTTTTTAAATATTTTTCAAAATATTTTCATTTTTAATCGACCGAAATAATACATCAAAGTAAAAATTTTTGTCCTCGTGTCTAACAGCAATATAGCTCTCTGAAAATTCAATTTTGTTTTTTCTCCCTTCTATCTTATATTGTTCACCTACTTGTGTACGTGTCCCAAACTTTTTGGATAAGGTGTACATGACAGTAGGAACATCCTTCGTTTAGAAAATTGTGGCATGCTAAAGTCATCATTTTAGAAAGATCAATTCTTCTTTTGCAAAGTTTTGTACCAAAATTTTCTTATTAAACGACGAGATATAATTATCTTCGTTGAATAAGCAAGTCTCGAATCTCGTAAATATTTAATTGTAAAAAATATACCACATCTTTTGATATTAAAAATTCAGTAATGGTATTAGTATATATTAGTAGTATTCATATTTTCAAAAATATCGTTTAGATGTTTTTCTGAATGTCAATGAATTTTTTTTTTTTTTTTGAAAAATCCATCGTTTAATTTATCCATATCATAATAAAGAAAACATTGTGCTTTTTGTATTCCAAAATAATTCACGGGGAAAAACTCAAGGGTCCGCTATCTCCGAGCCCAAAGTTTGATTGGCGTGATTTTGCAAATAATTAGGATGGTTTGTGGATGATTATTATGTCGCAAATCGTAATCACAAATTTAAAAGACACATATTTCATACAGGTTTTCGCTAGCATAAAATGTGTAATTTGTGTTGTTATCTATCTTTATCTTGACTAATTTGTGACAAAGTTGTCACACATTTATCAAGTAGAACTAGGAAAGCATGAGGATTGGGGAATGGATGAAAAGTCGAAACAATACTTTGACATTTTGGCTGAGGCTTCGGGTCTCGATAAACATATGACTAAAATTGATGAATCTCCCCAGAGAGGATAGAAGACTGAACTGTAAACTGACTCGGATTATTAACGGAAAGAGGTAGGTTTAGCATTCTTTCTCTATTGCCTTCATTCCACGGCCCCACCTTGAGGTATAGAAGCCAAGTTTAACTATTTCAAGTAAGAGTTGCTTAAAATGAATGTTCTAGGCTCTTATCAGGCATGTGCTGTTAATTATAAGGGTGGTTTATATGATATGCTCAAAATTCGAGATATCTTTTTTTTTTTTATAAGAAACTGCACATTTAATCAATCTTGAGATTGAGGCGCATACAAAAGATCCTATACTAGAGGAGCCATGGTCCCCTCACATTTTCAAAAAATTTCTATAACACCCCATAAATTTTTGAAAAATCTTATTTCTCCCCATTGGTTTTCAAAAAATTTTATACATAAATAGTTCACTTAGACAAGCAAAACCTGGAGGTAAAGCTATATACACCATTTTCTTAAGATCACTAGTATAAATACATTCTACGCATCGAGTTAGTGGAGAAGCCAACTTTTTACGCGATAGAAAGAATGCAAAGAATCGATGTGTAAAAGGGCAAGCCCCCCCCCCCCCCCCCCCACCAAATCTCTAAAAGAGTTAGAGTCAAAGGCAACGTAGTTGCTGTTGTTGAGTTAAACAAATAAACAGTAATCAGATAATAGACAGATGGAGGGCCACTTTTGAACCAACTATCTACCATAATCCCGCTGCGTTAACATTGCTATGAATGAGTTTATATCTTAAGGGAACTAATAGTTTTGAATTCGTAGCTAAAGTCAAACAGGAGCTAGGAAATGTTCTTCTAATGAATTCATATATCTTAAGTGAATATACTTGATTGAATGAATTTCGTCCAAACGAAATTAAAAGCAATTAAAAAATTTTAAAACTATATCAAAAGTAATACATTGACTTACGACTCATTGAAAAAATTATATCTTTTGAAATTATTATTTGTCAAATAATTCAATTCTCACTACATCATATAAGAATGCAAAAATATGAGGATCGTATGTTATAACAGACTAATTTATTTTACAATGGTAGGAACTATGTTTTGAATTTTATGACAAAAAAAAATAAATTTTACAATGATATTCTCTTAAAGTTAATTTTGTTATAGATTTTGTGTTGTCCACTACAAAGCCCATTACATAGCCTGGATGGTGATATTCAGTTCCGAGTTTGAATCTGTGGTTAGCCCAACAAAATGAAAATTGAAAATTTTATTTTGGGGAATTTAGAAGTCGGTATAATTTTTTACATTTATTTGGGTAAAAGTACATCTTAAAAACTTATTTGAGATAAAGAGCATATTTTTTAAAAATACCACTATTACCATCGGTAAACATCATATGGATGGAAACCCTTTTGTATTATATATATATATATATATGTATATATATATATTTCTAACAATTTTTTTTTCTCTCTCTCTCCCTCAATTTTCTCTTACTCTATTTATATTAATATTAGAACAACACAATTATACTAATCAGTTATATTAATCAGATACAATTGTCATATAATACACCAAACAGTTATTCATACATTCCAATAAGCCAAACAGTTATACAAAACAATTAGAAATCAACTCAATTTATTATTCAGTTCCTTACAAAAACTAAATAGTTGTACCATTTAATATTACGGCATCGGTACACCATTATGCCTTAATAATTGCATGAGACTATGATGTTAGAACCTATTTAAATGGGACCCACATGTGAACCTTAATTAACAAGGTACAGACTTGAATTTTGGGATAAGGATATCCTAATTAAATTACCTAACACATGTTGGTTAAATTAGTGGGTAGTTTCGTTGTGCAGAAAGGTGAAATCGAACACAAATGGATATGGTTAGGAGTATGATTAGTTACTCCACTCTCCCAATCTCTTTTTGGGGTGATGCCTCGAAAATCGTTGTGTACATTCTAAATAGGGTTCCTACTAAGGCTGTCCCTAAAACACCTTTTGAGTTATGGGCAGATAAAAAACCCAGTTTAACACATCTACACATCTGAGGTTGTCAAGCTAAGACTCGGGTGTATAACCCCCAAGAGAAAAAGTTGGACCCTAGAACCATAAGTGACTATTTCATTAGTTATCCAGAAAAGTCCAAAGGATACAAATTTTATTGTCATGATCATTCTCTATGGATTGTAGAGACACGGAATGCAAATTTTCTTGAAAATGACCAAGTTAGTGGTAGTATACAACTTCAAAATATTATTTTTGAGGAACATCCAATTTCTATACAAAGTTCAGATGATTTGATAATGATTCCTCATCCCATTATTCATAATAATTTGATGGAGGATGAGTCAACTATTAATGTACCATCTGTAACTGAACTCACTGTCACTGAGAATCTTGTTTCACCTTCATGTGTAGCGGGACAAAAAGAAACTTTAAGGAGGTCGTCAGGGGTTAAGAAATTTGCAATTCCATCGGATTATATTGTGTATCTTCAAGAGTCCGATTTTGATATTGGAAAGTGTGATGATCCAACAACTTTCTCAAAAGTCATGAATAGTTTGAATTCCTCTAACTGATATGATGCCATGAAAGAATAGTTGAACTCAATAGATAAAAATAATGTTTGAAATTTAGTTGAACTGTCTCCTAGTGCCACAACAGTCAGCTGTAAATGGGTCTATAAGACCAAAAGAGACTGTAAAGGAAAGGTAGAATGACATATAGCCAGACCTGTTGCCAAGGGTTCACTCAAAAAGAAGGCATTGATTACAATGAGATTTTCTCACCTGTTTCTAAGAAAAACTCTTTAAGGATAATTATGGCAATGATGACTCAATTTAACTTGGAGCTTCACCAGATGGATGTGAGAAAAATTTTTCTGAATGGAGATTTGGAATAAGAGGTGTACATGAAACAACTTGAGGGTTTTGTTTCGGAGGAACAGAGTAATATGACTTACAAGCTAAATAAGTCTATATATGGACTTAAGCAGTCTTCCCGTCAATGGTATCTTAAGTTCAATGATGTGATTTCTTCATTTGGTTTTGTAGAAAATGTTATTGATCGTTGTATATACCTTAAGATCAGTGGGAGTCGATTCATTTTTCTAGTCATATATGTAGATAATATTTTGCTCGCTAGTAGTGATTTGACATTGCTTATTAAGATTAAGAATTTTCTCTCCATTCATTTTGAAATGAAGAATATGGGTGAGGCCTCGTATGTCATAGGCATAGAGGTTCACAGAGATAGATCTACAGGAAAACTTTATCTATCTTAGAGGACCTACATTAAGAAAATATTTGAGAGGTATGGTATGGAAAACTCCAAACCAAGCCCTGCGCCTATGTCTATAGTTGACAGATTAAGTAAGTCTCAATCTCCAAAAAATGAGTCTGAAAGGGAACAGATGAGAGCATATCCTTATGCGTCATTGGTTGAGACTTTAATGTATACTGAAATTTGCACTAGACTCGACATTGCATTTGTAGTTGGTGTATTTGACAGATTCCAAAGTGACCCAGGTTTGGATCACTGGAGAGCTGCAAAGAAGGTGCTTAGATATATGTAAGGAACATAAGATTATATGCTTACATAAAGTAGATCTAATTTTCTAGAGGTTGTCAGATATACAGATTTCGATTTTGCAAGATGCCCAGATAGCAAGCAATCAACATCAAGATATATATTTTTGCTTGTTAATGGTGTAGTCTCTTGGAGAAATACTAAACAGAAATTGACAGCAGCTTCTACTATGGAGGTTGAGTTAGTTGCATGCTATGAGACGATTACACAGGCAATTTGGTTGAGGAATTTTATTATTGGGCTTAAGGTTGTTGATTCTATTTCGAAGCCTATAAAGATGTTTTATGATAATGCAGGGGCCGCTTCCTCAATAAATAATGGCAAGGTATCTAATGGTAACAAGCACATGGATATTAAATACATTGTAATAAAAGAGAAATGTGATGAAAATAAGGTGTCAGTTAAGTACATTAGCACTGTGCTTTATGGTGGTAGATCCTATGACCAAAGCTATAGCTCTAGCATTGTACAAAGATCATGTGGAACATATGGGTCTAGTGAACAATGTTATTGCTTGATGTACTATATGTGCACAATTGAATACACTATCAGTTTATTGTACCACATTATTATATTATTCTGTTTATTATATTTTTGTGGTACGAATATGTTCTTAGCAGAAAATTTTTGACCAACAAATGGATTTTATGGGAAATCCATTCGTAAAGAAATTAAGCCTAAAGTCATGTTTATGAGGATTTGGTGATATTGTGATCATGGAAGGATGTATGTTATTTATCGGTGTATATCCACTATGGTTCATATTACTAGGCCCAAGTAATCAAGAATAAAGTTAAGCTCACTTATATTGAGATAATTTGATAAAGAGCGCGCATAACTTTACTGAACCCAAGTATTTGCTTATTTTCAAATTATAAGTATTACTATTATTATTATTATTTTCTTTCAATTTCTTTGTCAATTTGATCCAAGTGGGAGAATGTTGAAATCTATTTAATGAGATTCACATGTGGACCTTAATGAACAAGGTACATTAACGAATAATCAATTTCTTAGAAGTTACCTTGATGGGAGGGAACGATTACTGATTATTTTAACGTGAGGTAGTTGGTTACCAGTAAATGGAATATAAATTACCTGAGAGACCCCATCTCTTATTCACGCTTATAGTATCTCTCAGTCTCTGAAAAATCTATCTACAATCTACTCGGAATCAAGTTCATGATTATATTTAGTATCCTTGGTGTTCTTCTCGTGGAGATTTCCGTTGCATATATATCCATCAAGAATCATAGTTATGGATCCTATGAGTCAAGTTTAGTTTTCTATTCGATTTGTTTAAGATCATTTGGTCTAATATGTGATTGTTATACCCATTAAAAAACAGTTACACCTATTAAAAAAAACAAATAAGTTCTTTTTTTCCCCACATCCTATTAACGAACAATACATAATATCTAACAAAACATCTCGATTGATTTTCTTTTTATTTTTTTTTGGAAAAAATTCAAAATTTAATCAATCATCATAGTAAATGACTTTATTCCTTTTAGTCAGATGACGTGGAAGTAAGGTTGGTGGTATGGGATGACATCTATATATATATATATATATTTTACTTATACTTTGCACTCATATTCCTTCATCTTCATCTTTATCTTCTAGCACGAAATACCTCTTCTTTTGCTCTCTCTCGCTTTCTGTAAACTCCTATTTTATCTCTCATTATTATTGTTAATCTTTAAATATTTGTTTCCTCAAATAACTGTCAATAATGACTGCATAAATTAAGTAAGGGTGTTTAGGTAAAAAGGATTTTAATTCATTTTGAATTTTATACCCAAACACAAAAATTTTTATAAAAATTCTACTTAATAGAATAAATAACTTATCCATATATTTTTGCTTAAATAAGTCTAAAAATTTGTACTCACACCAAAAAAATCCTTTTTTTTTAATCAAACATTATTAATAGGGAGGAGGACAACAATGTTCGAACTCACGGCCTTAATATTCAAGAACGGGGCGGTGGCCAAAGTTGAAAAATGATTCATAAGTATTTGGAACACATAGTAATGCATAAAACAAAGCCCAAACTCTGAGTAACTTTCTAATACATTTTTTCTTAATATTAGGGTTCTAAGGAGCATGACTACACGGACATGCAAACACAATATTTCTAAAAAAAATAGAACACATACACATTAGGAATATGCTACAAAAAATTATATTTTATATATGATTTATCGGAAATATAATGATGATGATGTGAATTTTTAAACTAAAGTATTATCATAATAGTCAATAATTATTTTTTTTTGTAGATAATTTGTACCTAATAATAATATATAATTTAAATAATTATTCTTATTTTCTCAATTTCTCTTTTTTTAAACTTTTATATATCTTATTTTTATTATTATATTTGAAGTACAATTTTAACATGTTTAATACTAGAAATTATATATTGTCAAATTTTGAAATTTTGTTAATCAGATTTTAACACATGTTTATTGTTTAGTAGTAAACATGTTCTAAAAAAGTGTCGGACAAATCACAAAAAAAGTGTTAGACACGTATCCAAAATTAAAATTTTATAATTTAATTATAGACACGAATAAAAGAATATCAGACATGTGTCTGAGAATGTTTAAAAAATGCCGATATCTGACACAGATGCTTCACCTTTCCAAGAGTGTCATTACTTTATAGCTAGGTTTATTAAGCTAATCGAATGTAAGTTGGTTGTAGATCGCTTTCTTTTAACCTTGTTTCAAGGAATTCAATATCTAAAAAAGTACATATTACAATCATTTTATTCAGCTAATCGAATATAAGTTGGTCGTAGATTGCTTTCTTTTAACCTTGTTTCAAACAATTCAATCTCTAAAAAAATGCATATTACAATCATTTTATCGATCAGGAAAAGAGATATCACACACCATGAATAGTCTTCCACCAACTTACAGTAGATGTTATAATATTAAGACAAAAAATAGAAAAAGTATAATTAAATGAATTCAATTCAACTATGCAATTTAACTTAACGTGACTTTTTCGTCCAATTTCATTGTTAATTTTAACAGAAAGCCTCACCTGCATATCACGTGAGTTAGGATAATTAAGACTATACACGATGTGCACCTGAGATGGTCCATCAAAGATACCATCAAATTTGGGCGGAAGGATCACATTGAACTAGATTGCATAGCTAAAAAATTAAATTGACACAAAAATTTAGTTCCGGGGCTTAATCGACATAAAAGGTATTAGTTAAAGGCTATCTGTGATGCACTCACTTATGGGCCAATTTTGATGGACTTGTCCAGAAGAATTATCCCACCAGCCCATGGAAGTCCCTCAATATTGGGCTGAGACAGATACTACCCAAGACCCAAATGGCATATACCTAAATAGGTTATAGCTGTACTAGGATAGTAGTATCTAATCCCCTGCCTTCTTTTTTCTTTTCTTTATTTTTTGGTCAAAATTCTGAAAGATCTATTCGTGTCTAGTGTATCGTATATTTCGATAATTATATTCGAGATATTCGATTCTGGATAATAGGTTTTTATGAAAAATTGAATGAGGTCACAAGCATCCAGACTGAACTCTTGGCCCTCGTAAGGGGACTAGAACTTGCACACAGGACAGGATGTACCATTCTAGTACTGGAGACCGACTCCTAGGGGGCATTCACACTCCTCACCAACCCATTGGAGGATGACCAACCCCAACAAGGCGTTAGCATTGCAAACAACTATTCAAGCTCCTATTGCACGTACATTGCGCGAAGGGAATCAATGTGCTGATATCCTTGCTAACCTTGGAGAACAGCAACAGGAAAGTCTTATAAGAGCTTCTGGTTCCACCGTATCAAGTCCTACGAGCACTTAGGACTGTTTGGTAAAGGGTATAGGAGGGCTTGTAAAGATTGGTGTGAAAAAATAGTTTAAAAGACCCAAATCTCATGTTTGAGTTAAAAATTTAATCATGGGTTTCCAAACTTGGCCCGTAATTGGCCCGAATATTAAACCTGGGAAATGCAGAAAGCATCGCCATACAAGCTGGAGGTCCTTTTGAACCTTTTCTTTATGTCGCATTTAAGCAGCACCACCTAGCTAGAACTAGAATAAGGTGGCATATGACAATTGAGCCTACCCGATATCAAGAACCTTCCGCATCTGACTTTCACCATACTCTCGTCAAACCTAGGGGAAGGTGGGTTTGGGAAGATGGATTAAGTGGTTAAATTTGCAAAAAATAATTGTACCTTTTAACATAGATATAAATTGGATTGATCAAGAGTAAAATAGTCATTTACAGGACAAATAGTTGTTAATAATTATGATATATCCATGAGTTCTACATATTTATGTATTGCATACCAAACATGAGTATGAATTAGATTCAATATTGAATCTCATATTTATAAAAAGAGGTTTGAATTTGAAAGAATTTGAAGAAATTAATCCAAACACTTCCCAAAAATCCATTCAAACAAACCCTTAGAATTAATGTTACTAGTATAGTGTTTGTTAGGAAGGCTTGACACCACTCTATTTTACTTTTCCAAAGCACCAAAAAAATATATATAATTATATTGTGTATCATTCTCTTTTGTTTAGTCTGAATTTAAGGATCTATTCATGCATGGTAGATCATAGTAATTTTGACATGTACGTAGGACGCATGTATCGAAGAGGATTAGGTGGGTGCTCTCTTAGGCTCAAATGCCTCCTAATTAGAAAATCATATCACTTATAAAGGAGGTTTGATAAAGAAATAGAGGGATTATTTTCGAGTCGCCTTCGGATATTAATTAAATTGGTTCATATGTCGTTATTCACACATGATTTAATCCAAACAAAACAGGGCAACTGTCATTATTATTAAATAAATAGCATGATTATTTCCGAGTCGCCCTCGGATATTAATTAATTGGATCAACGAACGTGACACTCGCGAGAGGTCTAGAAGTACATAAAATATTTAATATAAAGTTCATGTCTCGTTATGTTTTATCATTATAAAAATAAGTGAGTACAATAAATCCTACACAATTCAGCAACTATCCCTCCACATAATGTAATAACTACCCCATATAAATAAGTAAAAATTATATTATTCAACTAGTTATTTTTTATTAGATGGTGATACAGCGTGACGCTCATAACGTAATATCACAATTACGTAGTAAACAACTGTATCCCTACTTTGAAGGGGCGGGTTTTTGAACTTGAATCCATAATGTAGTACTAAGCGAACGAGTACTAATCATTGTTTCGTAGAATTAGTAAATGGTTATATATAAGAGTGTCCAGTTGACAATTTAGCAACATGAATTTACCAGACTTAAAAGTGTCACAAGGCAATATGAAGATAATCTACCTTGTTCCTAACTAAATTAATATATACCTAAAACACAACCTCCAACTGCTTTGTCAAGATAGAAATCCAACTGCAAAACTAGAAAAACTCAGAACTCAAACATAAAGAAACAACTTCACGAGGGCAGTTTATGTATCTTAAAAGGGAGAAATTGATGGAAGATCTCTAATACTTAACTCAATATTGAATTTAATTATCGATTGTTATTAGGGGTATCAAAATATGATACGATCCGTTAGTACGACACGAACACAACACAAAATCAGAGAGTTTGTGTCTCTTTTAAGCCACCGGTTTAGTAAATGAGTAGACCCAACGTGATACGATTAATAAACAAATTAGGTATGAGTGAAGTTAATCAGAAAAAATACACGACATGACTTTTTTATATACTAGTTATACACGATTTATACACTATACGAATGCGATATGACACAATTCGTTATATATGAATTAATAAATGAATTGGATACGAATAAAATGTCTTTTGACATGAATTCCTAAAACTCAACACAAATCCACTTTTTCAGACATACCAAAGGGGTCGCGGCCCCCTCTCAAGTTTTCAAGATTATACATTATATCCCTTAAATTATAATATTTTATTTTATTTTATATTTTCCTTAGATTTTTAGAATAATCCTAAATTATGATTTTCTCTATACTATTGATTTAATTGCATTAGACAATTAACCATTCAAGTAGTGGCATTTTGTACAAATCTTTAAATTTTAAAATATTTTGAATGATTAATAGTATCTTCGAAGACGGGTAAATTGATAAAACATAATATCATAACACAAATACAAGTAGAGTTCTAAACATTTGAAAGATCCGCCCCTTTGTCATTCAAAGTTGTACTCGAGTTACTATTAATGAAATTGAATTGAAATTATTGATTATTTGATAAATTAATTAAATTTTTTTGACGTTTAATTAATGTCTATAAATTTAAAAATCCAACTTTGAATGGTAAATAATCGAATAACTCGTACATTGAATAAAAATTTGTTGTGAATAAATAGACTCGGTCAACAATCCATTAGATGTGGCTAAGTGAAGGCCGCCATGCACAATGGAGAAATTTCCTCCGTTAATTGATCGAGAGTTTGGTTGGACAAATTTTCCCACATTCAAGTAAAAAGTCATTTAAGTGGAGATGCAGGGTAAATATAACACGTGTACACGCACGTAGGCTTGTCAATTTTATTGGGTGGTGCGAGTTCATGTCAAGTTTTAGTGAGTTTATGTTAAAAAATATTTTACTTATACCTGATTTGTGTTTAATAAATCGTCATATCAAATTCTTGTCATGTATGAATTGTATATAATCAGTATATATGAATGAGTTATATTTTTTTTTTGATTGATTTTATTCATACTCGATTTTTTTTATTAAGCGTGTCGGATTGAATCCACTTGTTTACGAAAATGGGTGGCTTAAGGAAAGTCCAAACCCTCTAAATTCGTGTTGGGGGTCAAGTTCACTTGTTTATGAAATTTGTGGTTTAAAAAAGACTCAAACTCTCTAATTTTGTATTGTATCATATTTTGACATCTTACACGCGCACATGGGATTCAAACAAAAGCGTAGGAATATAACCTTTACAAGAAAACTACGGAATTCAAACAAAAGAGCCACCCACCATCAGAAAAACCTAATTTTTTAAACACGCATTGTGGAAGAAACTTTAAGGTGGATGAATTGCATTTGGTATTGTGTTTTAACTTAAGTCTTAGTTGTCATTCCTTTTGGAATTTTTTGCCTTGGATTTGTGTGGGATTAGGTTAAAAGCCCATCAGCCATTCCATTAACTTACCCCTCCATACAATTCAAATATATTTTATTTTATTAAATAATTTAAATCAAAAGAGGAAAAAAAATGAAAAATTAAGCCGATAATCACGACAGGTGAGAATCAACAGTGGAGATGTTAAATTGTGGAGTAAGTTGCCTGCTAGCTTCCAAATCCATTGGACTTTGTTAGTGGCATGGTATCACTTGGGGTAGTAGTTCTTTTTCGACTTAGAGCCAAGGAATAATTTTTTAGAGGGAGCCTAGTCATCTTGTCATTTACACTAACCCTATATGTTTAGGGTTGAGAGTGTCGTGTTACTGTTGGTTCTTGTCAAAATATACTGAATCTATATATATTTCACTTGATTCTAGTTGAGAATGGTCAATTTTGTGTATCATGTATAATCAGAATTGTGAGAACTAACTTGTTAAGTAAGTGTGGCCGGTCAGGTCAATCCACTTATCTCTCGAACTTACTAAGATTGCACTCATACAAGATAGCATTGCGTTTGATTGCATGTTGATTGAAGAATCATGTCAAGGATGATGATCTACAATTGTACCCATAAGGACTTGTTTTGACATATATATGGATGACCACAAGCGTAAAGTGTAGAACTAGCTATTGTTTGATAAATGAATGAACTCAAACCAATTGTTATAAAATTTTCATCTACAATTCAATTTATGATTTAACTAAATATTCATTCAACTGGGTTTCATTTTGCAACCCTACTTGGTCAAAGAGTCATCTCCCTTGAATCCATTGATTTAGCAGATTCAAGGCATATGAATAACAAGTAAAAGATGGGGCCAACAATACCCTGTAAAGTTTCAATCAAAACCCACTCAAAATGCAATTTGACAAAGGGGAGTGGCCTAGAATTCAGTCAAGGTCTTCACAAATTGCAATATTATTTGTCATTACATGCTTGACTCTTCCATGTCCTTTGTCCATATTGTTTCACACTCTTCTTTATCCAAAAGTTGAGAAAATAAACTCTTTTTTTTTGTCACTCACTATTACGAGAAAGGGACGATAAGGTTTGAACCCACAATTTTAAGGTCCAATAGTGGGAACGATGCATTTTGATACGGTTACAAATAGTATGTGTCCATATTTTTCAGATGAGAATATCTCAAATGATTTATTTGTTGATCATGTGGTGTTGGGTTGTATCCTTCCCAAACTGTCATTGCCAAAATATGCTTCACTTTTCATGATAGTGTGCAATTTGTTCTTGTGCTTTGAGGAATGTCAAGGTACCCAAGGGGGGTATAGAGTGGAACAAAGGAATCTATTGGTTTTGTTCTGTGATTAATCAACTTATGTCATTTGTTAAAATTAACTTTAAGCTTTCTTTTCCCATTTAATAATCCACCAGGTGATGGTGGACCAGAGCAGAACAGAGCATGGCCATCTAGTTTAGAGATCTGAGTTTTATAGTCCGTATTAAGAAGGTGTTTCGGGGAAGAAAAAGGGATGTCTATTACCCATAAACACCACTGTTGGGCAAATAGAAATTGAAGATAGAAAAAATAAAAACAAAACACAAATATTTACATGGTTCGGCACGTTCCATGACAATTCAAATACTGATGGATCTCTATATTTTTGATTAACTTTCTAATAAACCTGTTCACAATATGTTAAAATATTTTTAATAGGTTTTTTGTTTGATACGCGATTCTCACCTGTGATTTCCCGACAAAAAGTGTGACAAGCCACACAACATTAACACCTTTGTATTAGTCATGGTCTTAACATTAGATATGGTCTATTGCTAGCCCAACAATAACAATGCATTCGATCCCTAAGTTAGATCATCAAATCAAGTACCATTAGAATTATTGCAATTTTATCATTGTCATGCAAATTAGGAGCTCCAAGGTTTATCCCCCTTCATTGGTGTGGGATCTAGTTCCACTTGAATAGGATGGTTTTTCTGTATTTAATTAGGTCCCTGATTAAATTTGCGGGTTTAGGTCTCGTAGTATTGCTCAATTCCTTTGCAATATATTAAGTGTAAATATAATGGAGAGGATTTCAATCCCTCTTCTCACATGGTCCTAATCCACGTAGACCAAAGGGCAAACACTCAGATATCCTCCGCAAATGTTTTTTTTTCTGTCAATTTTGTTGACAAGCCATTTATTATTATTGAGTAAGAGTCTTATTCATATACAATGAATTCCACCTAAATTTACGATAAATAAGCCATTAAATAAAGAAAACTAGTTTAGACAAAATCCCCGCAATCCGCAATAGATATGCACAAAGTGTCATATAAGTACTAAGACCAAATAACTTTATACATACATTGAATATTCTCTCAAAATATATGCAAGTGTCATTAGTACTAAGATAACATATGCAAAATAATAATCATCTATCATGCATTCAACTAAAATTCATTACTTGTATATATGTATATATATATATAAATAAATTTTTTTATTTATTTATGGTCAATAATCTACAAGAAAAATATTAAATAAAAAATATATTAGAGAGAATATGTATTGGTGTGGTATCATTTTTCCACAACTGTCACAATTATAGTTGCGTATACGGTAGTGTGATGATCAATGTACACATGAAAAGCATTCGAGGCACAACAAAAAATTTTAATCAATGTGTCCAAAATGGAGGACCACCTTATACTCTTCTATTAAATACCATTGTCACCTCTTTAATTCTAATAATGAAATATACTACTAATGTTCTTGCAAAATAATGTTTTTTACTTAACAAAATAAAATAATATTTTTATTTTAACAATTTTTAAATATATATATATATATAATTTGACCACAATCTGTTTGCTCACTCATGAAGATACATGGTCATCTGCAGTGTCCCTTCAAGAATTTACTAGTGTTGGTAATTGAACCGAGCTATTCGGGTGCGGGCTCGGGCTCGATTCAAACTTGATTCATTTTTTAAACGAGTCGAGATTGAATTTTTTTTTAAACTTGTTTAAAAAAACAATATCAACAAGTTCGACTCGATTATTAACCCTACGTCTACCTATAACTCAATGAGTGTAGTGTCATATTTGAATCGCGTGGTTAAAAAGTCAAAATATAAAGTTATATTTATGTCATTTATTTGAACATATGAATTAAAAAATAAATAGATTAAGAACGTTTTTTTCACTCAAATATTATTGACCACTCATAGGTTCTCATATATAAAATTTATAACTGATTCACTTTAGAGTAATTAAATTGAAGAGCATGACAAAAAAAAATAAACCCAATCAAAACAATTTCTTTAAAATACTAATTAAATAAAAATTCAATTACTTGCATCTAATACAAATATTTTTCTTTTATTATTCGTATTAATTAAACATATTATATTTAGAATCGTGCTGCATAAAATTGTGTGTTTTACAAGTTCTACTCCTAGATTAAACCTAGAAAATTGGAAGGATCTTAGCAATCTCTCATCACCCAATGCTCTATGACTCACAACAGAACTAGGGTCCGCGTGGTTGACTTATAAAACACATGACAGTCCAACTTTCCTTCTTATCAATCAAGAATGAAAATTACATCTAAACCTCCGTATGATTATATTAGTACGAGAATAATCGACATGTCTGTGGCATCTCTTATCAGATTAAAAGTGTTAATTAAAATATAATTTTATTAAATTATATTCATGATAAATGAAACCCCCATGTAGACATATCTTCAATGAAATCTCTTTTATTTTTTAAATTTTTGTACGTATTAAAATTTAAGCATATTAAAATTTAATCCAATCTAATTAAAATTTAAGTTGATTAAAAATTATATTTTTTATGTATTAAAAATTGAGCTGATTAAAATATTTTTAGAGGCTAAAATCAAATTTTAATCAAATCCCATTAAATTTTAATCTATCCAAATATTGAAACATAAACAAATATAAATTTTAATTGACTTGAATTTTAGTATGTAAAAAATAAATCTTAATTAACTTGAATAGAATTTTCTTAAATAAAAAAATACAAATTTTAATCGATTCAAAACAAATTTTAACCAGGCTAACAATTCAAGGAGAGATCAAATTGGCTCAAATTTTAATGCATAAAAGAATTTTAATAGGCTCAAATTTTAATACATAAAAAAAAATTTAATTAGCTCAACTCAAATTTTAATATTTAAAAAAAAAAATTTAGTCAACTTGAATTTTAATATGTAGAAAAATGAATTTTAATTGAATTTAATGTAGAAATATTGTTTGGAGTTTATGTAAGAGTAATTTTGGTATTTTAGATAATTTATTTTTATTATAAATGGTGGTTTAATGGCAAAGAGTGTCAATGATGTTTAAATATAAATTAGAAAAGATATCAGTGATGTTTTTGATAATAAATGAGGTGTCATTGAAGATATGATAAACTAGAAGGGGTGTGATTGAAATTTTCCGTATATTTTAACACACATAAGGAGGTTGGTTTTGTTGTTATTTGGATAACAATCAGGGGGTTGTAGATGTAATTTACCCAAAAAGTATATATTGCAATTTAGACTATTTGAAGAACGACCCCTTAAATTTTACTAGTTTTCTTTGGAATTCAATACTCTAGTCTCTATCTAGTCTCTCGCCACTATAAATATATCTCTTCTAACTCTCTCTCTCTGTGCATCATTGGGGACATAAAAGGTGCCCGGGGTTGAAAGGTCTCACTCCCTCTCTTTCTCTCTCCAAATGCAATGGGAGGCAAAACTAGTACCAGGAGTAGTTGAAAATCTGAAGTCCCAAGATGAAGATCTTCTTCCTCAAATTCATGCTTGTCATCTCACTTTTTGCACTGGTAGAGTCTACATGCCACAGTACAGACCAAGAACTTCTTTTCAAGGCTTTCAGCTCCGTCTCTGGCTTCAAGATCTCCTGGTTCAAGTCCTCTAATTCTAACTGTTCATACCCTCCAATTACAGAAATAAAGCTCTCATCAAGAAATCTCAGTGGTTCTCTCTCATGGAGGTTCCTCAGAAACATTTCTCAGCTTCAAACCATTGATCTCTCTAACAACTCTCTCAAAGGCTCTGTACCAGGTTGGTTTTGGTCCATCCAAACCTTGGTTAACGTTAGTCTCTCCAGGAACAAGCTAGGAGGTACCATTGGGTTTGACCCTCGTTCAGATGTGACACAAACTTCATCAATTCAAGTGCTCAATCTGTCCACCAACAGGTTCACCAACTTGGCTCATCTCTCCAATTTTCCAAACCTCACTGTTCTTGATCTTTCACATAATGATCTGAAAATTCTTCCTTTTGGTTTCACCAACCTGACCAAGCTTAAAAAACTTGATCTTTCAAGCTGTAACATTTCAGGAAATCCAAAACCCATATATGCTCTTCAATCATTGAGATATTTAGATGTCTCAAACAATCACATGAATGGTAATTTTCCTTCTGATTTTCCTCCACTTTCCGATCTCAAGTTCTTGAATGCTTCATTCAACAACTTCACTGGCATATTAGGCTTAGACAAAATCCAAAAGTTTGGCAAGTCTGCCTTCATTCATGCTGGCAGTTTTACAAACAATTCAAAGCCCCCAAACTTCCCTATCAAACCACAATCTATAAACCCAAGTCCCAAACAACCACAACAACACAAACAAATCCACAAACACATCAAAGGCAAGAAACCCAAATCAAAGACCAAAATTTTAGTCTTAGCTATATCATTAGCATCAATTTTTGTGGCCTTGGCCATGGTTGTTGCTGCATATTTCATGTACAGAAAGAGAAAATTGGCAAGAAGGAACAAATGGGCAATCTCAAAACCCATTCAACTACCATTCAAGATTGAAAAATCAGGGCCATTCTCATTTGAAACTGAGTCAGGTACATCATGGGTGGCTGACATTAAAGAGCCATCTTCAGCACCAGTGGTCATGTTTGAGAAGCCATTGATGAACTTCACATTCAAGGACCTGATAGCTGCTACGTCTCACTTTGGAAAAGAGTCCCTACTTGCAGAGGGGAGGTGTGGGCCCGTGTACAGAGCTGTTTTGCCTGGTGATCTCCATGTGGCAATCAAGGTTTTGGAGCATGCTAGAGATCTTGATCATGGCGATGCTGTGGCCACGTTTGAAGCTCTGTCAAGGCTTAAACACCCCAATCTCTTGCCCATATCTGGGTATTGCATAGCAGGTAATGTTTGTACATCTTTAATTCTGTATGGTTAGTTTGGAGATAGGGTAGTAAATATGGGGCATCAAACTATCATTTTGGCACTAAAATTCATAATCAAACAAAAGATAGTTGTAGTTTATTTTGGATTAAAAAGACTAGTTACGACAATAGGGTTATGACCCAACGCAATCGAGGTGGATTTCTCCTTTTTTGGTGGGTCACATTTGGATCCTAACTCTTCGGATTAATACTAAAATGTTAACATCAACGTCAAACGATCTCATTTATATGTACTAGCAATGTATGTAATAAATAAATTTAAATGATATTATTTTTGTAAGAAACCTAAATTATATGTGTAATTAAGTTAAATAATAAAATAGGTGTCAAATAATTAATCTCTATTTTAATTATTATTAAATGTAATTATTAATTTATTCAATAAATTTTTGAATATCTAATCTATTATTTATCTAAGTAGTTCTCCGACTTTTTAAACATTTGCACGTCTAATTATATATTATAGAATTATTATTTTTTATTTTATTAAATAGGTTGATTAAATCACTAATAATATTATTATTTTGTTACATACTAAAAAATTTATATGTAACTGATACTAATAAATAGGTTGGAAAGAATTTAAAAGTTCTTATAAAAGATTAAAAAATAAATTAAAAGTTAAATAGATATTAAAAACAAAAATGAGATGAAAGTATAAAAGTGAGTATAATTGATTTTATTATAATAATTAGGAATAAACTAGAAAATTAAATTTTTTTTACAGATACTAATATTTATAAATAGTATAAATATAGATATAGATCTGAATCGTGAACTTGTTTTTATTTTATATAAAATTGATTTTATATTGAAAAATTAGTTTTTTAATATTGCAGTTTTTTTTCGTAAATATTAGTTTTTTTTTTTTGTTTTGGTAAAAACAAAACTAAGTGTATTGAGAAAAAAAAAAGTTCGAATTTATGGTAAAATGTGAGTTGAATTTATATATAAAGCTTATAATATTGTCAATTGTACGATACAAAAAATTATAATTTTTTTAAGTTAAGTATAATTTTTTTTTAGAGGACATGATTGATAATAGAGCAATATGAATATGATCGATCTTTAAAGTTATAAATTTTAAAAGTTATATTGTAATTTTTAAATATTAATTTGCAACTCTTCAATAATTTATTTTTTTTTTTTTAGACACCGCAGGTTTTTCCTCTAATTAATGGGGATGTCCTTTGACCTACCATATTGAATGGGTTCACGAGTATCGTACACACTGGACAGAAATCTAACAGTAGCCCGATGATTATTAATTAATAGGTTTTCGTGACCAAAAACAAAGCTGCTACCATTAACTTTCTTGTGCAGTGTACCCATTGTTTTCGAACAAACAAGTCAAATATAAACACTTCAACTATAAAACCTGAGTTAGGTAGGACTTTAGGACAAGAAGTATTAGTAATAATAATAATAAGGCTAAAATTTTATTAATGACAATGTAAACTTTGAATATATTTTTTTATTCAGTTTTTAATTAATTGTCAGTTCTAATTGTTTGATTTTGTGCAGGAAAAGGGAAGCTAGTCTTGTATGAATTTATGGCCAACGGTGACCTCCACCGATGGCTCCATGAGCTACCAACTGGGGCACTCAACGTGGAAGACTGGACCACCGACACGTGGGAGCATCACAGTGATGGAGAAGAAAATGGGCCCCGTATCACATCCCCTGAAAAATTGGAATGGCACACGCGCCACCGCATTGCGGTGGGCATGGCCCGTGGCCTTGCTTACCTCCACCACGCGCAGTCCAGACCGGTAGTGCACGGCCACTTTGTCCCATCAAATATTTTACTTGGTGAGGACTTGGAGCCGCGAATTGCGGATTTTGGACTGAGTCAAGACCGAATTGCTGGTTCTAGGGAGACTGATGTGTACAACTTTGGTGTTGTTTTGATTGAGTTGTTGACTGGCCAACCCGGTTCCGTTGAGACCGTTGAGTGGGTGAGGACGTTAGTGAAAGAGGGACTGACTGTGAACGCGCTTGACTCAAGGCTGAGACTTGATGGCGACTCGGTGTGTGAGATGGTGGCGAGCCTCCGAGTTGGGTACTTATGTACGGCGGAGACACCAGGGAAAAGACCCACAATGCAACAAGTTTTGGGTCTGCTCAAAGACATACATCCCATCACCGCCGAATTAAGCTGAGTTGAGCCGCCGAGTCAATGCTCCATTTTCAAACTATTTCGTTCCTACTAAGTGTACGCTCCGAATAGGCGTGTGCAGATGTTACCATCACAATGATAGCTGTATTCATGGTAAATTAGTCATGATCAAAAATAAGTCATGACATCCCCTTTTAAATTTTCTCTTCAATTCCTTTTTTAGCAAATCACTAACTATGCTGGGTCAAAAAAGGTGCGGAAAAAGAGTGTATAAAGATCACTTTAATAGATTTTTATTGGTTGAATCTTGTGATTTTTAATCGTGTTCGTTATTTCTCTTAGAAAAAAATTTAATTTAGTATAGTGATCAATTATTTAACTCTAATATAGATTTTAAAATTCAAATTTTCAATTTTAAAGTGAGAATTTTGGTCGGCATTTCATTGTATCACTCCATTTGGTGGTAAATCACTAACTATGCACTATAAAAGAAATAATTATATTAATTAATACGAATTAATTCTGTGTAAGTTATAAATATAAAATTAAATATGAAATAAAAATAATAATACTGTAATACAATGTTTAGTAAGACATTGAATTAACGGTGAGATAATAGAGTATTAATTAAATATAAACAAAAAAGTCATCAATCTAATTTAGTTATTTTTTTTCATTTTATAACATAAATAATATTAAAAGCGGTTTCAATATTTCTCACAATCTTATGCCGTCTCAATAAAGCAGTTACAATTTAATCTAATTATTCATATTTTTATTTATTTGGTGAGTAACATAATACGGTTGCATTGTATTATAATATCACATTTTCATGTGATATTAAAATTAACTCAAAAGTATGAATATAGATATCTAGGCTTTAGCAACCAAACATAATATAAAATTGAATTAATTTTTTTTTATTATGATTATTTAATCCATCCTCTAATAATACAATTAAACGATCCTATTTATTTATAAGTTGGATTACACGCATTAATAATAAATAATTCGCCGAGAGATAAAAAAAAAATATGATGGGAGAAGATCTAAATTTATTAATTCATTGTCTTTACAAGAGAGGGTCCCACTGCATTAATTGTGACTTTGTCACTTAGGTAGTGTCACGTCAGATTTACGCGGCTTGATAGTGGTTGGGACCAGGCACTTGAGGTCTCATGGGAAGTATAAGGATGTTTTGTTTTGTTTCGAATTGTGTAAGTTATTTTTTCAAGTTTTGAAATTGGTTATCGTAGTTTGATTTAATTTTAAGAATATATTTTTTAAGAGTAATGTTACACAGATTTAAAAATTAAACTTAATAATTTAAACAATTGATTTCACTATAGGTCTTAGTATTTATTGGGATCTACTACTACTACTATTCAATTGTTGAGATTATTAAATCTAATTTTTAAGTCCATCTAGCATTACTTATTTTTTAAAGACTAATGGTGGCTAGTTTTTAGAAAATTTTCTTTATTTTTTTTTTCATAAATTAGATGTTGCAGAAAAAGGTTAATCTAATTATCCAACATGACCCTGTTCAAAAAACATAAAATTATCTACTATAACCCAAAGTCTAACAGTTAAATCCAAATGGACTTCGTTATTTTTCATAGTGATTTTTTTCGATGATAGATAATTCATGATAAATTCAAATTCAATTGACGTCTATTGTATAAACACGCATTTGATTGATACATATTAAGAGATTTATTGTTTAAGAAATTAAAAAAAAAGGTGTATTGCAAGAGATCTGGATCGAGTCTAGTTTGAGGAGAAGATTGATTGCGTATTGTTTATTTTATTGTTATTTATTTATGTATATTGCTTTTGTAATGTATAGATAAAGGGAAAAAGAAAAAAAAAGGAATAAAAATAAAGGTAGACAAAATGATGTGGGGTTAAGATAAGGAAGGATATGGGAGTAGGGGGTGTCTTTAAGGCGTACAAAAGAGACAGTGAAGGCAGAGAATCCCACTTATTGCTTGTCTCTTCCTAGAGGGTTTTTCTTTATTTTTCTCTCTTTTCTTTTCTTGTTGTTTGTTTCTTCTTTTTTGTCCATTTTGTTTCCTTTATTCCTTCAATTTCTATTTTTTTTAACATACTTTCTATTTTTTTTAAAAAGGGTTAAAGGGTATATCTCTCTAGTAAAGCATGTGGGTCAATGAAGCACCTACCATTTATCCTATTATGTGTGTAAAGAAGTTGAATGTCATTGGGACTAAATAAGGTCGATAATCGAGTCAAATTTTATGAATTTGAGTCAAATTTGTTGAACTCATTTTTTTAAATAAGTTTAAAAAATTGTTTAAACTCGGCTCATTTAGAAAATAAGTCAATCCCGAGTCAATCCAAAACGAGTTGAATTCGAGAAGTTCGTTGATTTTACATAAAACACAATAGAATTTTGTAAGCTGGAGCTGAGCCTTTTATGTACGATTTTAAACGAAATAATGTTATTTTAACCTAAAAATATGACATAATTTACTGACATAATGATGTGATTTCATAGAAATCATTAGATTAACACAAAATTCTAATATTTAATGAGTCTACAATCAATTCAAATGTCACAGTGAATTAGGTTAACAAATTATGTCAGTAAATTAGATCTCAATAGCATTGCTCTTTTAAATTAGCCTAAAAATTTGTTCAAATTCAGCTCGTTTAGCATATGAGTTGAGCTCGAGTCAAATTTTATGCGAGTCAAATCCAAGTCGAGCTCGAATAACTCGACTCGATTATTAGCTTTAATTACAATTTATTTAAGATAGGTTGTGATTCAAACAGACTAAGACGTGACTCAATATACTGAGTTAGGATTAATCTAAAAACATGGGATCGTTACTATTTAAAATCAATTCTCAATTTTTAAACCTTATTAAATCATAATTTTGAGCTAATTGAGTTATAGTTTGTTCCGAACCTTTTATTACGGTGATACCATTGAAATTTCAGTTGTGGGCTGCCTGAAATTCCTAGCATTTTGGGCTAAGAGTCAAATTTTTCGGCCATAAAGTCCAAAATATTCACTAGTAGAGATTGACTTTTAGGCCCTTGGCAGATCACTCAATGGTCAAATTCACACCTCTCTCTCTCTCTCTCGCTCTCTCTCTCATGTGTTTCTTTCACTTGAATTCGTTTTCCATCTTCTCTCTTCTCTATTCTTTTTCTCATTCTAGAGATTACCAAATGTCCAAAAGAAACTAAAAAAAAAAGTTAAAGGATGTGCAAAATGAAAAAAAAAAAAAAAAAGAAATAGAAACGAAAATGGTAGATTTGCTGAAACAGAAAATTGTGAGGAAATAAAAATAAATTCACATTTTCAAAAATTATAAAAATTGGTACCCATAATAGCTAGAGGCCTTTTACCCCTATTTTTAAAAAGGTTGTTCTCAAATAACGCTTAAACTGACAAGTATTATTATGGTTATAAATTCAATACTTTTTTAATATTACCCGCATGTAGTAGCTACACAAGAACATTTGTTCAAGATTTGGCTTGATCTTGCCATGGTACATATGGGAGACAATGCACCTGGTTATACTTATTACATTCGGAAAAAGCAAAATAAGCCACCCCAATCCTGCTTTTGTATAGGGCAAGTTAGGTGTCACTTTAAGGTCCCAATCTTTTTCTTTGTGGTGGTAGTGGTAAATATCTTTAAAAGGGAAAGACTATGTGGTCCCACAAGATTATTTTTGATATTATACCGAAATTGTTTAAACAAACGCGGGTGTTACAATCTAATCTAGTAATGTTACAATCAAAAGGAGTTGCTTGAGATCAATTCTAACATTTTAAGATCGATTCTCGTATTTAGAATTATTTCAAATTACGATTATCGTAACTTGACCCAAAACATTATAAATTATGATTATCGTAACTTGTCCCAAAACATTATAACTTCTTAGATAACATATTATTAAGCTTTTTAAAAAGGTGCCCAATTTGAATGTAATTATAAGTTCATGAAAAGTGCTTAAAGTGAGAACAAAATCACTATCTACTCCACTGGAAAATTGCTTGGTCAGTCTTTCAATCAAAGCAGAAAATTTGGTGTAAAGAAAATTCAACAACTTATCATGTGAAGCTGGCAGGGGCAATTTGGTCCAAAATCAAAGTTAGGGAACAAAGATGAAAGAATACAAGTCCAGTGAGTTTTTGTATTATTTTGTGGAAAACCATGAAAAGGAGATTGGGATGTTGGAAGAGTAATGGAAAAATCAAGTAACTTGACTTAACGTAATTCAAGCAAGTTTTTAGCACTATTTTCAAGGATAAAAAGGGCAATTTTGAGAAGAAGAAGGAAGAGTCTGCCTCACCATTGAATTAATTAGAGATAGTTTTTTCCATAACCCCTCTCTCTCTCTCTTTCCCGTAAAAATAATAGTTAAAACATCTTTTTCGACAACACTAACACATCCTCCTTCACGTCATCATTGAATACGATTTGCACCCAAACTTGCACGTCATTTCATTCCCACAATATTATGAACTTGGGGCTTTAAGTGCATTCAGTGCACATCCGTCACATTAATTTAAGGGTTTATACTTAAATTTTTTACAATGACCTCGAAAAATCCTCTGTGGAGGTGAATCTAAGTGAACCTATCTAAGATGTCGAATGAGGCCATTTAGCGGAGATTATAAGGAGTGTTTAGTCATGATATTGATTGAAATATAAGACTCACGTGCTTGTAAATTGATTTTGGGGTTGTAAATTAGGTTTTGATGAATCAAGAAGGTTTTTCGTAGTTTTTTTCCGACGAAGGTTTTTCTCGTCAACAAATCACTCGTTTTATTTATTATTTATGCACATACAATTGTGATTGTTAGGACACACACGCAGTATATTTTTTATTAAAGGTTTACTAGTTTTAGATTATAGTCAAGCTAATCTATTAGATTTATTTAATAAATAAGTCAAAATAAATTTGATTATAAGTGACACAAAGCGAATATGTGTAATTCATACATGACACAAAATCAACAAGTCATGAATATGATCGTACACTAATATAAATAAACTGTGTATAAATTAAATAAATTTTTATCTATTATGAACTTGACGCGTTATAATTCGTTATCGATTCTAATCTCTTGCGTCATGATTTTTGACACTAAAACGTGTTGACATTTTTGATACCAAAAAGGTGTTGAGGTATAGACTACTTGACTAGTAAATAGCCTTTTGAAAATTGAAGCTTTTGTGCTTTGAATCTCTTTTAGGGTTGCATTTAAAGATTTATCTTGATAATCATGTACATAGGATGAAAAATAATGCATTTTTTGCATATGGATTACTATTAATCGGATTCTTTAAGAGTAAGACTAATAATTGAGCCGAACTACTCAGGTTTGACTCTAATAAGACTCGATTCGAGTTTAGCTCGTATTTTAAATAAGTAAAACTTGAACAATTTTTTTAGATTCATTTAAAAAATAAGCCTAAAAGGCTCAGCTCGTTTATATATAAAATAGTTAAGTTTATCGAGTTTGACTTGTTTTGAACTCAGCTTGAGCTCGACTCGATTATCAGCCCTATTTAAGAGACAGTAATTCATTTGTCAATAAGTCTTTGGTTCAATAGTACTCCCTATCTTGTAAAAATTTTACCTTCTTGAGGTAAATGATTCAAATCTCCCTCCCTTTTCCCCTTGCCTTTGGTTCAATGGTACACTTTATTTTGTAAAGGTCTTACTTTCTTGAGGTAAAGGATTTAAGTAACTAATTTATAGTTTTTTTTTTACATTTTTAGAGGTGGATATCAAATTTAAAAAAATAAATAATTACCAATTATAGTCCATTTTTGGTTGGTTGGTTGGTGAGCTGGGCAGCCAATTTAAAATCCACCTAGGGGCTAGGTCTAGTTCAGCGTGTAGTTTTCAGGCCACTCTTTCTGGGCCAAAGTCGGGCGGGCCCGATTAAATTGACCAGTCACTTGGGCCGGCTAATTGCTTTAGGGTGATGAATGAGCCGGGTCTCTATATCTTGTCAAAATTTATTTAGTACATTAGGTTTTTTTTTTTTTTGTGGTCATTAGTACATTAGGTTAAGGTCCCTCATTTGATGTATAAATTAGGTTTAGTCCTAATGAATTTTTAGTATATAAAAAGATTCTCCTTGTTTTTAAAAATTTTAGATGTGGTTCCTGTGTTAATGGGGTTTAGGGATGGTAGTGGACTGAGAAAAACCGGAGATTCGTCCAAATTCACTCTGTTTGGACCATAGATGGACCATATATATTGGATAGTAGGCATACTCCAGCCCCACTTGTTAGATTTTTAATTCTATATCTATATAAATATATGTGTGTGTGTGTGTGTGTATACATATCTATATCTATGTAAAAGAGTAATTTCTCAGAATAAGCCTTGAGTCAATTAACTTGAGTATGACCACCTAATGACTATTGTGATGCTTATAACATATTCAACTAATGAATTTTAACTCATGTCATTAATCAATAACTATGAAATGAATCTCTTTTTTTTTTCATCTATGAAACGGACCTAATTTGTCATATAATTGAGAAATATGTTTTTGACAGAATATTATGTCTAGTGTGGTGATTGGACTAGGTCGAGGACGGGGACGGATATTATAATTTACCCGTGGGGAGGAGACAGAGATTAAAACTTCCCCTACGAATAGTGATGGACTGGGAGTGGACTAAAGTTTTTTAAATGGGTACGGGGGGTGGAGACTACTCCCCCCGCCCCCGCCTCGATCCATTGTCATCCCTAGTGGGGTTGGACAATTATTTTATATTTATTATCCATTTTACCCTCATCACTTTTTTTTAACTTAAATTTGAGAGATGCGAGTGATACATGAAGTGATGGATGAGTTTCAAGGAAGTAATGGTTGTGACAAGGACAGTAATGGAGAAGTGAGGGTGGTGGAAAAGGATCAACTTTCCTAGTTCTACCCTTATGATGTTCAGTTAGTAGAGCTTCACGATGATTGAGCAAGTTATGATGATCTTGCTATTGTCACTGGTCTTGGAACGATAAATGTCAGAAGCTACATATTCATGGGCCATTAGAATGGTAGACATACAAAGGACAACATTAAACCCAACTTTGAGATGCCTACATCTCATGGGTATGTATTTGGGTGGATGAAATCCTTAATTTTGAATTGTGTCTGGTTTTTATGTACTTGTGTACCTGTAATAACGTATATGTAACTTCTTCTCAATTAAATACAGATATATCTATCTCGTGAATGTATATATTTTTGTATAATATACATGAATAATCTTGTATGTTGTTTATCATATATGATACGTTGTGTACCTATATAAATGCGTATATTTTTATTTCATACTTGTTATGTACCTGTCTGACGATTTGTATATTTGTTTGACAATATAGTGAGTTGTAGTGGATCGACTCACCAAATTGGCTCATTTCTTAGCCATAAAGAATACTTATACTCTAGCACTCTATATACGGGAGTTTGTAAGATTACATTATTGATCGTGTCAAAATGGACATTTTTCTCATGAGGTCACTTGGCTCACCAAAGCCTAGTGACGTGAGGGAGAGAAAATACATGAAATGTTGGCTATAAATAGCCATGCTCTGGCCATTCAAACGTCACAACAAAAGGAGAGAAAAAATGAGGGAGATAGCAAGAAAAAGAGAGAGGGATAAAAAGGTCAAAAGTTCGTCTTCCACACCAAAAATTTGGGTAAGAATGTTGGGTTATGATTCAGTAATTTTATAGGCACAAATCACCTGAATTTGATCCTAATTAAGTATTTTTGGATCAAGTTCGGATATCATTATTAACTTCAAAAATTATTTTTAAGTTAACTAAATCATTATTACCTATTTTTATTCTAAAATATTTCTCCGTTTTGTTTTACCACAATACAAGGTATCGATTCCAATCATGAGGTTGAATTCGGGTTTTATCGATAAATCGTGATCATGCACATGTTATATTTTTATTTCGAAACTATGAGTATATTTTGAAACCAAACGTGTAAACTTTTTGAATTTTAATTTGTCATATTTATTTAATATTTGACTTTTTACTTGATGTTAGATGTGAATAAGATATAACCTTGTTTTATGATATGGATGAATTTACTTTGGATGTGCACAATTGATGACAAAGGGTTAGTGCATGGGTGGTCTTTGCGAGGATTCATAGCAATCCTACTAGTCTTTGGGTTCATTGGTTAGCAATCTCGGTTGATGTGGGTAATCTATGTGACACCATAAAATTTCTAGTATTAGTATTCCCAGAAAAATAAGAAGGGTATCGAGTTCTCTAGGGTGCAAGACCCTAAAGTTTTCTCCGAAAATATTTCATGTGTGAACTAGAAAATTGATGAATTGATATGATCAATATGTGTTACATTCTCTTGATCCTTTAATTTAACTTATTTATGCATTTACTTGTTGTTCAATTATATTATATACTATTTTAATACCTTGATAGTCATTGATAAATATTATCTAATTGGGCTAGTGAACTCTTCCCTATTTAACATTTTTTTGAAACGTGAAGCAAGTCGTATCAAAACGTTTTATCTGATCGAGTGGGGATCATGTTATTTTTATCAGCTCGAGAATGTACCCGTACGTAGAATTTATTAATAACAACATAAGTAAGGTTATTATGAGTTATGTGCAGTTTTATTCCTTAATTACGCCTGGTTACTGTTGGACAAAAAATCAGGGCGTGACAAAGTGTATCAGATGTTAGGAATTAGGTTTTACATGGGAAGTATGGTTAGAAAACAATTGGCTAAATTTCATGATCGGTGTCAATTTACTATGATTGAGCATGCTTACTTATAATTATTGTCATAAATAGCTCACCCTAATGTCTATAAAACTAACATTTTAATGGATGTAAGTATGGCAGCCTAGGACGACATCTATATAACGTAAACTAACATGGGCTTTGCAGTGGCTAACGAAGTTTGGAGTTAAGGCATCTCCAACTCTTACTCAAATTTAAATTTGAGTAAAAAAGTCTAAAAAACTTGCTCTAACCCTTGACTCAAACTTATACCAAGTCAAGGGAAACTTATTTTTTCACTCAAATTAAGGGAGACTCAAATTAAGGAAGACTCAAATCTTTAATGATGAGTTTTCACAATCTTTTAAAAATCTAATGGTCATCTTTACTCCCTTTTAAATATGGGTTTGCCCTCATTTAAATATGGGTATTTCATTCTTTAAATTTGAATTTGTCCATTGGAGTCATTTATATCAAATCAAGCTTTTTACTTAAATATTAATTTAAATTTGAGTAAAAATTTGAGTCATGGTTGAAAATGCTCTTATATATATGGTCAATCTAGAACCATACAATCTAGTAGTTTAGGAGGTCTAGGACATGACTACACTTGGCCTTTTACATCCTTTGTTGAGCAAAAAAAACTAGTGCACCACCGACTGACCTCATAGTTGAGGGTAGTCCGTGAAACGCTTAGTATGAATACCAACCTCACCCTTTATCAGGAGATTCTAGATGGACTAGTGATACCAGACATCCATTGGGCCCTAGTTGCAGCTAATGTGGGACAGCCAGCTGAAGCTCCTAACCTACTCAACACTAATGGATGGTTAAACCTAGGACCCAGTTAACCCATTATGGTCGGGATGCTATACCACCTGAAGAAAACAATCATGCACTGTCTGTCGATTTTGTGAACGTGCTCCGTATAGAAGGGGCGTGAAGCCTTGGATCCCTAGCTAACCTCACTTTTGACTTCACTAATCTATGAACTTTTATCTGTAAATATTAGTAACCCTTAGAATAGTGGGAGTTTTATATAGTAACTCCATCACCTGACTGTGGCTATCCTAGATCATTTTGCATGTATGTAATAGTTCCATTTGGGATAATAGACCAAGTTGTAACCCCCCCCTTTTTTTTTTTAACTAAAATGAGAAGATGTATGATTTTTGCCAACTATGTGAAATTAAAGTTGTTGTTAGCTTTTGAATGTGGTGATAATTTGTAAATGCAGTCATAATATCATCGAGTATGTATTGTCGGATAGAGGGAAATACATCTCATGACTAACAAGAGACATCCATCAATGACCAGTCCTTTTTAGCACCGCAAGACACCATGAGTGGCATTTTCTAGAACTGACCACTTTGGCACAACAACAAGCGAGAAATAATAATCACACTACGGTAACATAATCAATAGTTTAGGAATAAGCAAATGTGGCCAAAACGCGAAGAATGATGATACTCAAAGAATTTTTGCGACAACGTTCCCCCGCCTTCTAGGGAAATGCAAAGCCACTTGAAGTAAAGAGGTGGCTTCGACAAGTGAAAAAGGTAATGAATGACATGGATATTGTCACAGAGTTATGAGTTACACTGACCTCTTATCTTTTTGAGAATGAAGTCGACCAGTGGTGGGATATAGTCAAAAGAATGAGGGACGTGGACCACATTCGAAGGGGTGTTTAATGATAAATATTTTCCAGAGTCCATAAGGGATAGGATGTTCTATGATTTCCTGGAATTGCAACTACGCAACATGACAGTTGCATAGTATAAGTCCAAAATATCTAAATTCTCCTGCTTTGCCATGGAGTTAGTTTCTACTGATGCAAAAAAGGTCAAGTGATTTGAACAAGGTTTTAAGCCTTCTATTCGAGGGTACTTTATAGCTCATCAATTGAGGAACTATAAAAAACTTATGGAACTAGCTATGCTAGTGGAGAGAGACCTAAAGGATACCTAAAATATCAGAAGTCGTTAGCAGGGTAGAGGAAGTTAAACAGGAAATAGTGGTGATGGTAATCACCAAAGAATGGTCCCATATTGATGACCAGAGCAAGGTACTAATAGAAAGAGGGGTGTGAATCAAGAACAAAATTCTGAAAATTGGAACAGAACATCTAGTGATACGAAACGTTGTTTTGGGTATGGGAGAATAGGACATTATAAGAATCCATATTCCTTCATGTCTTCTCAAGGGTCAGCAAATCAAGGCTCTTGTCGGCAATTTAATCAATCTCATCCATAACAATACCCTTATCCTACTTTGACGACAGGACCGACAACTCAAGTTGGACCTTCGTAGTTATTTCCAAATCAGGCACAACAAAAAAAGTCAGGAAGTAGAACAACAGTTACCAAAGGCCAACCTCGGATCTATGCAATGACAATACCAAATAACAATGCCTCTAACGAAGTGATTAAAGGTATTGCTCTTCTTTTTTTGGGGGCAACACATTCTTTTATTCACACTTCATATGTTGTTGCATTAGGGTTAGAATTCAAAACCTTTGGGTCACACATTGTGTACAAACCTACCTACGGGGGATTGCTTGAAAATGACTAAGATATACAGAAATTGTGTGATCCAAATTGAGGAGCGTGAGTTGATTTTGTACTTAGTTGCCTTAGAGATAACTGGATATGACATAATTTTTGGAATGAGCCTATTGTCTTCCTATTATGCTATTATGGGTTGTCACAATAAGAAAATCATATTTCATACGTCGAGAGATGTAAAGTTCAAATTCGAAGATTAACGTCACTCTTCATTTCCATTTTTTGTAAGGAACAGAGGTAGTCTTGAGTTTCTTACCAATTTAATTGGGGGGAAAAATAGGTGAGACCTCATCTAATATCATCATGGTGGTGTGTGACTTTCCTGATGTATTTCCGAAAGAATTACCTAGACTACCCCCGCAAGGAGAGATAGAATTTACTATTAAGGTATACCCTAGTACTAAACCAATTTCTATTGCCCCTTACCGTATGACACCATTAGAGTTGAAAGAATTAAGAAAACAATTACATGAACTTTTAGCTATTAGATTCATTCGACTAAGTACTTAGTCTTGGGTTGCTCTTGTACTCATTGTGAAAAAGAAGGATAATATGCGGAGACTATGTGTTGACTATCGAAAGTTGAATCGGGTGATGATAAAGAACAAGTATCATCCACCATGTATTGATGACCTATTCGATCAACTTAAAGGTTCTCGTTACTATTCTAAAATTAATCTTCGAATTGGATACCACCAACTGAGAATCAGGGAGGAGGATTTCTCCAAAATAGCTTTTTAGACTCGATATGGACACTTTGAATTCTTAGTGATGCTATTTGGAATCACAAATGCACCTGCAGTGTTCATGGACATGATACACTGGTTATTCAGGCTCTATCTTGATCAATTTGTAATTGTCTTCATAGATGATATTCTCACTTATTCAAAGTCGCATGAGGAGCATGTACAACATCTTCGCCAAGTACTACAAACACAAAGGGAACACAAGTTGTATGCCAAGAAAAGTAAGTGAGTTCTAGATGAAGAAAGTCAAATTTCTTGGATATATAGTATCTAAAGAAGGAATGGCAGTGGATCCAACTAACATTAAGGCAGTAATGAATTGAGATTGATCTAAGAATGCAACGGAAGTTCGAAGTTTTCTAAGATTGGTAGGGTACTATCGAAGGATTATGGAAGGATTTTCTAGAATAACTATGCCGATGACCTGACTCACCCAGAATGGAGAAAAATTTGAGTGGACCAAAAAATGTGAACATGCATTTCACATCTTAAAAGACAAACTGACCACATCATATGATCTTACTATACCCAAAAGTGGTGTTGGGTAAAATGTTTATACGGATGCATCATTACAAGGACTTAGGTGCAGTGTTTTAAAACTCGGCCCGCCTGGTTAACCCGGTGAACTAGTGCCTAAACCGGCCCGGTTCACCTATTGGATCGTTTATGCATAAGAATCGGAGTCAACCCGGTGAACCGGCAAAAACTTGGGGAAAACCGTCAAACCGGGCGGGTCATTTAATTTAGTATAAAAGTTGATTTTTGGCTCTTTTGGGCATTTTGCCATAAATTGTGTTGCCCAGCCCCCTTCTTTGCGACAATGGAGTGGTGGACACCGTTCGTTCCTCTCAATATGAGTCTCTCTCTTTCTCTTTCTCTTTCTCTCTCTCTCAATCTCTCTTACTCTATTCTGGTCTGGTTTATACAGTAGTGTGCAGTGGGAGCTCGAAAGGGAGTGTGCCTCAATCAAAGACTCGAAGGGGAAGGAACAAGTACATACTTTCATACTCTCTCTCTCTCTTTCTCTATCACTCTCTCTTAGTTTGATTTGCATTTTGGTCTTTGGCTCTAACTTTCCTAACCTCATGAACGACTAACGGTCTCAAATCGAAGGTCTGTCCGATGACTCTCGCTGTGAGTGCTGTGAAAATGGAACTGGTGAAGACTTGAAGGCTGGACATGGACTCGATCGGACCTCCAGCGGCTTTAGTACTCATTCTCTGCACATTTTCTTCCCTTAAGTGAGACACCAGGCACCAGTAGGTACGTCCTCTCCCCCTTCTCTCAACACATTACAATTGGTATATTATACACACTAATATTGTATTGTATGGTTACAGGTTGATTGATTATGACTTTGTTGATTCACTAAAACTAAGATTGTTTGTATTTAGGTTTGATTTGGTGAAAATTTTAGTTAAATTTGATTTGATATAGATTTTATTACAGTGGTTAGATTCAATTTGATGATTTTGAGATTTTTGTTTGATTTAATATGCATTAAGGATACTATTTTCATTGATTTTTTAACTTATTTATTATTATTTTTATTTTTTATTATATTGTCGGGCCAACCAGTGACCCAACGGTCAAATTAGTAACCTGTTGACCCGGTCCCTCTATCAGGTTGATGTCCGGGCCGGGTTTTAAAACTATGCTTAGGTGTTTGTTAATGTAAAATAACAAGGTGATTGCTTGTTGATCAAGACAACTAAAAGTTCATGAACGAAACTATCCCATACACGATTTAAAATTGGTAGTTGTTGTCTTTGTTATGAAGTTATGACATTTTTATCTATATGAGAAAAAATTCTAAATTTACTCGGATCACAAAAGTCTCAAGTACATATTCACTCAAAAAGATCTGAATCTCTGACAACAACACTAGATAAAGTATCTCGAGGGTTACGACTTCACAATGCAATACCATCCAAAAAAAGCTAATGTAGTGGCTGATGCATTGAGTAGAAAATCCTAAAGTGTAGTGGCCAACATGATGAAGGACAAATGACAATTAATGGAAGCACTAGAGGACAACTACATCTGTTTAATATCATTTCTCTGACAAAAAGTTGTTGAATTATAACGTTCGGACTCTCACTTGGAATCCATCCGCGCTCAGCTAGAGGATGAGAACGTTCTTGAGAATTAGTGGTTACAAAAAGGGGAGTTGTTATATCGAGGAAGGTTGCATGTACTTGATAATGCTCAATTGAAAGAAGAAATACTCAATGAGTGTCATCACTCTAAATTGTTCATACATCTTGGTAGCACGAGAATGCATCAAAACACAAAAGTAGAGCATCAGAAACCTGGTGGGTTATTATAATTCTTACCTATCCCAAAGTGGAAATGAGATCATATCACCATAGATTTTGTGATTGGATTACCTAGAACTTCACAAAGATACAATGCAGTATGATTTGTAGTGGATCAACTCACCAAATTGGCTCATTTCTTAGCCATAAAGAATACTGATACTCTAGCCACACTAAGTCAACTCTATATACGGGAGATTGTAAGATATATGGGGTACCATTATCAATCGTGTCAGATAGTGATACTCGTTTTTATGGTCCAGTTCTAGTATAGTTTACAAAAAGTCATGGGAATCGAATTGCATTTCAGTACTGCCTACCATCCTTAAACTGATGGTCAATCGAAGAGAGTAATCCAAATATTAGAGAATATGTTACAAGTTTGCGCTTTGGATTTCAAAGGCAATTGGAGTGAATATCTGCCACTAGTGGTGAAGGTGCTGTGGCGACAACATGATGTTGAGGAAGTCACGTGGAAATTGGAAGCAGAAATGCGTACGAAATATCCATATATATTTGACTCTCGAGGTAAATATCGAATTTTGGAGATAAAATTATTTTTAAAGAGGGTAGATTGTGACACTCCGTATTGAAATTAATTGCTAGCATATGTCACTAATTATGATTCTACATAATCAATGATTATTTTTAAAAAATTTAAATAAACAAATGGACCTCAAATATATATTTTTTACTTCAAATCGAGTCGAATGACTATAATACAAGTCATATTTTGAATTGAAAGAAAAATGTCATATTATTCGAATGGTATAATATATGTGTGTTACATATAAATTTCATAAAGTCCATTTAATTCCTTTCACTAGCACTTTTTTTTTTTTGGGTGTATCTTTTATGTAGACCGTTGGCTACATTAATTAATGGTTAATTCATCTAATCAGGCCATTGCTTCCAGCTTCTATGCCTACTTGCCAAAAAATAAAATGCTTGCAAGAATAACCATTTAGCAGATACACAAAAAGTGGCATTCAATGTATCATATTTAATTTATCAGTTACAATTTGATTTCTTATACTCTTTCTATTTCTCATAAATCTATCTTGATTTAAATATATTCCGCAGTACTCTAACAGTTACAATTATGACCACTAGTAGAGTCAAGAAGCCTCAACATTATTGCTTTGGTCTTTCTGTAATATATTATCCATATTTTCATCTCATGTTTTGCTAAGGTAATTGCACATTAAACATAGCCTAATAATGATTTTTATGCTTCCAAAATAGAGAATACCAGAAGAGTACTAACTTCTCATTAGCAAGTTGCCCTTCTAAGTCCTCCTCAATGATATTTGCTTGGGGTTCTAAGGTAAGTAGAGGTTTAAATTTTATAACTTGTATTTGTTGAGTGATTGTCACAACATTTGAGAAATTTTGTCCAGATGACCTAGATGAAATTGTGCTCAAGAGCTTCATGTTCATGATGTGGGATTAATGAGCTTTTGATTCAATGGTACTATTTGTCTTGTAAAGGCTTTGTCTTCTTGAGGCCAACGGTTCAAGTTCCTTTCCCCCTCCCAAAAAAAAAATAATGTGGGGGTAACTCGAATATTGCCTTTGGTAACCTAATGTTTTTACTCTTGTTGTGTTCAAAGGGAAAAAAAAAAGGGACAAAGGACTCCGTTCTTAGTGCAATAGCTGCATATGAGCGAATTGGAACACCCTCCAATTTCTGCCTAAGATTTTTTTTCCTCTCTTTCTTTTTGTTTTTTTTTCCTACTTTCTTACTTTTGGACAGTGTTTTCATAAAATCATAATGAGTGGATAAGTGACTCTCTTTCTTATTATAAGATGTAGTTGATTTTCAAATGTCGAGCTCCAATCTACAATATTTCATCTGACTTATGTGGCAAGAAATGCTAATGAGAAACTTTGTTCAATGATGATTATATTAATCATAGATAGGACTAATTAAATTGCTAATATGTTTTCTACAATTGGACAAAACAATATATAATATTTCTTTGAATTTCCAAGGGTGTATTTACACTAAAATGCACCTACATGGCACATAAAGGACATATTATTCATTAAGATATTAACATTAGCTTACCAAGTCTAGAGACGCGTGTTCTCTTTCCAAGTAGAATTCATATTTTCCATGATGGAAGCACATTAGACTTTCATGGAAGCTCCCACTTATATTATATTGCTATCAAGTTATGATAGCATCCATTATCAAAGCTTGAGACAATGAGCTATAACAGCTTATTTGTTTACCAATATATCCTTCTAAACTTCTATTTTGCTTTGTGTTAGGAATTACAAGAGGACACAAATGGATGTTGAATTATTAGCAGCGGAATGAGCTAATAGCTTCACCAACTTAAGTGTTGAGGATCTACTCTCTTAAGACACATGAGAACACAAAATACTAATTTGCATTAATCCACCCTACTTGGTACTTAGCACTCAATGTCTTCAATGGATTACATTCACCTGTGATTCTTTTGATTTTGTAATTGCTGCTAATATATATAAGGATGGGGCTATTTCCACCCCTTAAATCTTATTTTTCACCCTATTTAATCTTGTTTCTTTAAACTACTAACTTCACTTCATCTATATCCACCCCATTAGTGACTAAACTTACACCATCTATGTATAAACGTCAAAGTAAATCTAGTTTTACACTCTATAGGGTTCACATGTAACGCACGCACGTCTGGACTTGTTGGTATATAAAAGTACCTTAGTATGAAAAATTTTAAATTCATTATTTTGCCCTTATAAAAAATCATAATGGCTAACATATCCTTTTGTATTTAAATATATAAATTACCATTATATTCCTATGTATTTAAATAACAAACTAATCTCTAACAAATTACATAAATTTCTCTATATTTGCAAAACCTTTGGACGGTCATGTTATGCTTAGGATAATATATAAAAAAATATTATTTTTTTTTTCAAAATTTCAATATTAATACACGTCAACAACTCTATTGGTACAATATCATCTCCAGTGCAAAAAAAAATGGATATATATAATTTTTCTCTTCATTCACAATAAAAATAATTTGGTAAAAAACTATTGAGGCACAAAGTAAAAGCAAGAAAAACAAAAAAAAATCATAAAAGAAAAATCTATAACCCTTACTACTTGGTAGCTCGAATGAAAGAATCATAGAAAATGAGTCCATTAGAACTTTATAATTATAAAAAGAATACTAATAGTTTAAGTATGATAAATATGAGACGATATCTAATTTAGCTTTTCAACAAAAAAATTCGTGTACAATACACGTGGTGCATTACTAGTATGTAATATATATAAGTATATATATGTGCACTTATTATAGAAGTAGAAGTGTCAAGGAAACAAATAAGAGATGTGGGAATAGGAAAAAAATGACATGTGTTTTAACCATAAGGAAAAAAAAAATAAAGCAAATTGATTAAAAATGAACATTTGCCACATGAGATCACTTGGCTCACCAAAGCCCGGTGACGTGAGGGAGAGAAAAGCCTTGAAATGTTGGCTATAAATAGTCATGCTCAGAGGGGGGGGGAAAGGGAGAAAATAAAGAAGAAATAAGAAAAATATCAAAATTTCAATAGCGTGAGAGGTCGCCTTCATGACCAAAAATTTGGGTAAGAATGTTGGATTATGATTCAGTAATTTTATAGGCCCAAATCACCTAAGTTTGATCCTCGTTAATTATTTTAGGATCAAGTTCGGGTATCGTTATCTTATTTCAAAAATTATTTTTAACTTAACTAAGCCATTGTTACCTCTTTTTAATCTAAAATATTATTCTGCTTTGTTTTGCCATGGTACACAGTATCGATACCAAGTAGCAATAGAGAGAGGGTTTCTTTTATCTTTTACTATCATTGATGCATCTCATGTATATTTCGGGGTTTTATATCAAACCTATTTTAATTATATAATGTAATATTATATTGCATTAATATTGGGGTTGAATTCAAATTTTATCAATAAATCGTGATCTTGCACATATTATTTTTTTTATATTAAAACCATGATTATATTTCAGAACCAAGTGCATAAAATGGTTGAATTTTAATTTGTCATATTTATTTAATGTTTGACTTTCTACTTGATGTTATATGTGAATATGATATAACCTTCATTTATGATATTAATGAATTTACTTTGGATGCGCACAATTGATGGCAGAGGGTTAGTAGATGAGTTGTCCTTGCAAAGATTTATAGGAGTCTTACTAGTTATTGGGTTCAATGGTTAGTTATATCGTTTGTTGTGGGTAGTCTATGTGATATCACATAATTTCAATATTAGTGTTCCCATAAAAGCAAGAAGGACACCGGGTTTCTTAAGATGCAATATCCCAAAGTTTTCTCCAAAAACAATTCATGCGTGGACTAAAAAATTAACGAATTAATATGATTGAATTGTGTTGCATTCTCTTGATTCTTTAATTTAACCTATTACTACATTTACTTGTTGTTCAATAATATTATGTATTGTTTTAAAATATTGATAGTCATTGATAAATATAATCTTATTGTGCTAGTGAGTTCATCCATATTTAATATTTTCAAAAAAGTGAAGCAAGTTTGGGGAATGTGTTGGAGAGACTGCAGATAAAGATTGTTATTACTATTTCTCTTTATGTCGTATTATAACGTTGTATGTAGTTGAGTGGGGATCATGTTATTTTTATCAGCTTGAGAATGTAATCGCAGAATGTATCAATAATAATATAAGAAAGGTTATTATGAATTATGTGCAGTTTTATTTCTTAATTACGCTTGATTATTCTTGGAAAAAAAAATCAAGACGTGACACGATACGATTAATAAATTAATCGGGTATGAGTGAAAATTATCAAAAGAAATTTATGACACAATTCGTTTATATATTGATTATACACGATTTATATACAATACAAATTCAATACAAAATGATTAGTTAGGCATGAATCAATAAATAGAGTTAACTATCTATTTGGCCCATAAATTATATCTTAAATTATGTTTTGTTTCAATTTAATTCCTGAACTATATCATTTGTGTCAATGTGACCCTTTCAGTCAATTTCGTCGTTAAGTTTGACAAAGTTCCTCACATGCACAGCACATGACTCGTAAACTATAAAATTATATCAAAAATTAACTGCGTATTTAGACGGAAGGGTTACATTGACCCAAATGATATAATTTAAGGGCTAAATTGATATAAAACATAGTTTAGAGACTTAATTGATATAAATGATATAATTCAATGACCAAATAACTAATTAACTCCAATAAATAAAGAGAAAATTATATTTAGACCACTTGAGGTTTGTCACTTAAAATTAGACGCCTAACATTTAAAATATTATACATAACCCTCTGACGTTTGTACGCATGTAATATTTAGACATTTACTTTCAATGTTCATTAGATATATTAATAAAGTACACCTAAATCCCCTAAAATTTGTAGACATGTAATATTTAGATCACTCAAGTTTAAAATATTATATTTAGATAAAAAATACTCCAATCAAAGATAAAATATCAATTATTTTAAATTTTATAACTAAAATTTATGTTATATTATGATACTAGTCATAACCCGTGCCTGAAGGTACGATAAAATATAAAATTCAAACGTTCAAAAAATCGATTACATTATATTAATTTTTAAAAAAAATATTAACTATAAATTAATCAAATATTAAATGATTAAATATATGATAGAAATGAGTGATGTGATGTTTTTAAGGAAGAAATATATAAATAATTAAACATATGACAGAAATAAGTGATGCGATATGATGTTTGAGTCTGACAAAGAAATGATGAATGAGATAAGTGATTGGTAATGGTTTTGAGGGGGAAAATATGACTGAGATAAAATTCAAACACACTCCTGTTTTATTATATAGATTTATTGAACTAAATTAAAAATAAAAATCAAATTTTTCTTGCAAAATTATAATTATTATACACTTATACTCTCTATTAGAATTTAATTTGGTCGTTTAAAGTACCAAATTACCCCAAATTAAAGGTAGAAGATATTTTTGTCAATTATAGTTTGACTTCTTATTTGATTTTTAATTTTATTCTAATAAATAATATTATTGTATACTAATTATAATTTTTTAAGAAACAAATTAAAATTTTATTTTAATAAATGACATAACAGAACAAATTTTATTTGTAAAATTTATGTTCTATTATGAATGACTTAGATTCCTTGTGTTGATTTTTTTGATTTATTCCAATAGATAGTGTAATTATATACTAATTATGGGTTTTTATGAAAAAATTGAATTTTTATTTTTAATTTTATTTTAATAAATGATACATTAGAACATAAATTTTGATCGTAAAATTTAAAATATTTAATATTTTATTTTTTATTGGATTATTTTTTGTCTAAATATATAATATTTTAAATTTGAAGGGTCTAAATATTATATGTCTGCAAACTTCAAAGGGTCTAAATATAATTTACTATTGAATATTAACGGTAAGTGTTTTAGTGTTACATGCATATAAATTTTAGAGAATTTGTGTATAATATTTTAAATATTAAGGGTCTAACTAATTAAGTGAAAAATGTAAAAAAATCTGGGTGTATTCTCTTAGATATATTTTATAGGGAGAATTATATTAAGATCTCTTAAAATTTGTTACTTAATCATTCAGTCTCCCTAACATTTGAAATATTACATACAGATCTCCTGAGATTTATATGTACATAACACTTAAACTTGTCGTTATATATTCATTAGTAAATTATATTCAGACCTTTTAAAGTTTGTAAGTATGTAATATTTAGACCCTTCAAGTTTAAAATATTATATTTAAATAAAAAATATTTTAATCATAGATAGAATATCTAATATTTTAAATTTTATAATCAAAATTCATGTTCTATTATATCATTTATTGAAATAAAATCAAAAATAAAAATTTAATTTTTTCTAATATACAATTATACTATCTATTAAAATAAAAGTAAAAAATCAAATAAGGAGGCTAATTCATTCATAAAAGAACATGAATTTTATAACTAAAATTCATGTTCTATAATGAATTTATTGTATACTAATTAAATTTTTATTTTTAATTTTATTTCAATAAATGATACAATATAATATGAATTTTGATTGAAATATTTTTGATTTAAATATAATATTTTAAATTTGAAGAGTCTATGTATTATATGTCTATAAATTTTAAGAGGTCTGAGTATAATTTATTAACGAATATCCTATCGGATATTGATAATAAAGGTTTAAATATGATGTACATACAAATTTTAGAGATTTGTATATAATATTTTAAAGATGAGAGTAATTAAATGACAAATCCGTCCGGGTGTGAATGTAATTCTTCCTATTCTATATAAGGCCGCGTCACCCGACACGATTAACTTTGCACTCGCTGTTGGCGTTTCTTACCTCTTTCATCAGCATAATTTCGTCTCAGCGATCCAGAAGGCACACTCGCTGGCTTTGATTCTAAAATTGACACAGTGAAGCTCACCACCACCACCATAAATTGTTGCTGTCAGGAAAACCCTAATTTTATACTTCCTCAATCTCTCTCCAATTTCTACAAAAACCTAGTTTTGCATATGGCCTCCAGGAAGAAAGAATCAGAGGGCATAGCCTTGCTCTCCATGTATGGCGACGAAGACGATGAAATGGAAGACATTGAAGACCATCAAAACGAAGTCCTCAACGTCAATATTGAATATAATGTTGCAGAAGATGAGAATAGGATTGTTGCTTCTGATTCTGGTAACGATAGCACACCATCACCTCCACCACCACCACCACCACCACAAGAAAAGCAAAATATTGATGACCATTTTACCCCTAGAACTGTCAATTTTGCGACTTCAACACCAGAACAGCCTCAGATTTCTCTCTCTTCGCCACAACCACAGCAATTGGTGGTTCCGGACTCGGATAGAAGCCGTAAGGGTACGCTTACCATTGTTGATTACGGACATGATGAAGTCGCCATGTCCCCAGAAGCTGAGGTATACGCTATTCTATATGTATTTATAACATGTACTAGCGGCGGCCCTTGTGCGAGTCATGGAATTTGCGCACATCTCTTTCCCTTTCCCTCTCCTTCTTCCTCTCCGCCCTCCTTCCCCTTCCTTTTTTGTATTGTCATCAGGTTAGACAAAAAATTAGGGTGATAAAACAATTATGAAAAGTTAGGGTGGTAAAGCTTTTTTTTTTTTGGGAAAAAATTTAAATTAGTGATAGTTTTTTTTTTAAAGTAAATTAGTGATAGTTAATTGGTGGGGTAAAGGGTTGTTACGTGGGACATATCTTAGAATATAATTTGTTAAAACAGTGTGATAATAAAATAATTATAAGTTTAAAAAAAGAAAATGGGAGGGAAGGCTTCTCAAGTCTGCGCCCACCTAGTTTGAGTGCTTTATATATATGGTATAGACAGATATGTATGGTGGAGGAAAGCCTCTAGCATATTATGTGATAGAAGGATACCAATGAAATTAAAAGGCAAGTTTTATTGAAAAGTTATAAGGACAATATTATTTTATAAGACGGAATGTTGCGTAACTAGGAAACAACAGACCGACAAAATGAGTGTAGTGACAAAATGAAAATGGTAAGGTGGATTTGTGAAAAAACTAGAAAAGATAGAATATGAAATGACTGTATTAGAGAAATGATAAGAGTAGTTCCAATTGAGTATAACTTTAGAGAAAATAGATTAAGATGGTTTAGTCATGTTCAATGGAGGTCGATAGAGGCACTAGTTAGGAAAAGTGATAGAACTTCTTTTAATGGTATTAGAAGTAAAGGTAGAGCTAAACTAACATTGAACGAAATAATAAGAAAAGATATGAAAATATTTTACTTAAATGAGCATATAGCACATGACTGAAATAAAGGGCGAAAACGGACTTATATAGTTGACCCCAAATGATTGGGACTTAAGGCTTGGTTTGGTTTGGTTTGGTTTGGTTTGGTTTGGTTTGGTTTGATTAGATGTATATGTATGGTGTAGGAGGAAAAAAATTGTACCTTCAAGACTTTTGCATTGACTGGGATGAATGTGAAAGTTGAGCAATTGGTGAATTGATTTGAATGAACAATTGGATATACCTTTATCTTGCAAAATGAAAAATTTGTCACGATTGAACTTAGCCAGGGACACTCTAATGCTTAAGTTAGTAATGGTCCGAGAATAAGCTAGCAAAATGCAAAGAAAAGAGTGCATAGCTTAGACTTAAGTTCATCTGGTATCAATAGAAACATGTCCTGATCAAATTGGACTTAAAGAGTTTGATTGGAATATGGTGGCACACCCATAGCCAGATCTGCCCTAATTTGTGTTTTAGCTTGTTTAGGCTTTCATTTTTATTGATCATGCTTTTAGGTCTAGCCGTATCGAATCTTCATGACCACCTTTGGTCATTATTTAAGGATAAACTCGCTATGCTTTATGATGAGCTTTATCCTTACCCCATTTGCTGTGGAATCAGAGTTCCATTTGGATACTAACTTGTTTGAAGTGTCCCTACATGAAGACACTTCCTACATACTCTTGCATGCTTGCGAGTGTTCTCCCCATTCCTACAAATGAAGCTTTCAAAAGGCGTGGTTGCTGCAGCCACTCAACGAGATGTGGGTTAATTATGGCTATGCCCTCAAAAATGTTGCTTCACCGAGCCAACCACTTCTTGTGGGGTTCAATTTTGTTGGGTTATCCTTACATTTGCTCGGTGGTTGCATATTGGGTCGGTCAAAGGTACTCTGAGTTTTCAAACAGTCATTTCCTTAATATTTGCACGTGTCAATTGTCATGTGCCTTCTTCAGCTGTCATTGATGAACAAGGATATTCTGAATGCCTTTATATGATTATATTAAAGACAATTTTTTTTGAATAGTTAACGATAGTTGATTTGTGAGTTCTGCTTCTTGGGCTCAGTGGTAAAATCAAGGGAAAAAAAATGGCTTTTAGCCTTGATATTCTTAAGAATATCTTTTTTATTTGTGTTATTGATGAGGAAAGCTAGAATTATGTTAAATTGAAATATAGTTAGCATTCGACTATGTTTTTATTGTATATGTATTTATATATGGTTGAAAATTTTTAATCCAATAGTTAGGGTCAATTGGGTGGAGAATTTTGGTACCGAGAGTTATCAATTTTTTAATGAATTTTTTTCTTAATTTTATTCATTAGGATTTTTTTTAATGGTTATTTTTGGCAATAAAGTGATAATTCTGTGAAAAAATGTATTGCAATGAGTATTGAATCAATGTGGCATTGTTTTAATTGATTTTCGGTTTTGGGTGACTGATAATTGTAGGAGGGGGAAATCACAGCCACTGGTCGAGTTATGTTTGGTGAAGAGCTTCAAATGGCTAATGGTATGTAGGGATTCTTGTGCCAATGATATGTCACTTATATTATGCCTGTATCTGTGGTATGTTAAGACATGTGCTGTCTTGTATTTGTTCAGTTTGTGGTGAGCATCATTTAGCTTGTAGTTTAATCAAGTAATTTAATCAAGTAATCAATTGCAGTTGTCTTTTGCAATTGTTTGGAGTAAGTGGTGTTATTATCCATTACCATTCTGGTGCTAATGGCTTTTGATTTTAATCCATCTATTGGGTTATTCAAGATTCATAATCCTTGTAATTGTTAACTAAACTACTGTAACCACATGAACAATATTTTGTTACTGAATGAGCAATATTTGATATCTTGGTACGGAGAATCTGCTGGCTCGCATTTATTGTTGCTCTAGCACTATGTATTTTGCTTACTCACTTTGATCTGTTGTCTATGTAGAGGATCCATCATTACTTGGGAAGGAAGGAACATAGATAGGGCAAAATAAAAATGAACGATATTAGAAACAAACTAGGTATGGCTCCAGTAGGTTATAGGTAAGGATATGTGGTGTAGCTTTCAAGATAATATGAAAGACTCATGAGAGTACTTAAGGAATGGTTTATGCAAATGGAGTGCTCTTAAAAAAAAGGTGGTGGTTAATTTGAAAAAGTCAAAACTAAAGATGTTAGAATGGTTGTCAACTTCTCTGTGGCATTTAGTAATCAAGAGCAAATATGGTTTACAAATGGATGGGATACTAATACGTTGAAAGGGGAAGTCTCCGATGCCTGTGGAAATTCCCAATATTTAAGGTTTGTGGTAGATAGTGGGGAGAAAATTCGTTTTTGGGAGAATGGTTGAGTGGGGGAGTCATCTTTTTCACTTATGTATCCACGTGTCCATCAATTAGCGTACTCCCATGGCGCTTCCATTGTTTCTTTGCTTAGGTCTTTTAACCATCCATACTCTTGGGATTTTGGATTCTGTTAGAATTTAGATGACACAGGCACTACGAATTTTACTTTATTTCTTGATGTTCTTAATGATTGTTTGTTGAATCTAGAGTCATGTGGACAAGAAAAGGTGGGTGCTTGAGTCATCAGATGTGTTCTCTTGTAAATCCTTCCTTATTCTTTTTTGGATGAATATTCTTGTCCTATTTTTGCCCCTGCTTTGATTTTATGTAAGGCTGAGGTCCAGATCAAAGTGAAGATTTTTGCATGGACTGTCGCATGCTAAGATTAATATTTGTGATATGCTTCAAAAAAGAAGGCCTTTGAGTCATCTTCCTCCCGAGGTGTATAATGTGTAAAGCTGATTTTGGGTGCATTGAGTACTTATTTTTGCATTGCTCGGTTGCTTCGGCTTTGTGGTATAAGCTATTTTGATTGGCGAATTTGAGTTGGGTGTTCCTTGCATCATCCACTTCCTTCTTCAGTAGGGATATGAAGGGTTTTGGATGGATGGATAAAGGTGCGACTCTTTGGAACTATGCTATAATTGCTACATTTTTGGTTATTTTGAAGGAAAGAAACGCAAGAATTTATGAAAACCGACACAAGTGTTTGGATGGGTTATGGGATCATATTCATTTCTTAGCCTCATTTTGAGGGTCAGTGTCTAAAGATTTCAAAGGAATTCCGCTTTTCGCTATTTTAGCATAGTGGAGGGAGATTTGTAATTTATATGCTTGTTATGTAGTTTTGATTCTTTCTTTGTTCTTTTCCATTCGGCTGGATTTCTTATCCAACTTGTTTGATGTAACCTTCATGTTCTCATTAATCCAAGTGCTTCGTTTCTTATCAAAAAAAGAATGGGCTGTCAACTTCATAATTGCTCAGAAGAGACGGCTTCAAATGTAGTAGTATGGTTCATTTAGGCAGGGATAAAATTTGGTTATGATGATGACAATCCCAGGGCGTACAATAAGGAGTTGGTCTCCTTGTATATACAGAAGCTCCTTTTTGGGATGGAAAGGAAATATTTTTGGGCACCTTTTGTATTTTTGCATGTTTCCTCATTTTTTACCGGCTTTTTTCTATGTGCTTTGCAGTCACTACTGATATATGATTAGATATGATTAATAGGGTGACCTTTAGGGGATCCATCATTGGGGTTAGACAGACTAGTCATCTATTTCCCTTTCTTTTGGAGCATGTCATATTTCTTTTCTAGTGGCAAGGACCTCGAAAGTTAAGCACATCGATTTTTTTTTTTTTTTGGGCATATCAGTATAGGAGGATGTATATCTCTCTCTTAAGTGACTTTTTCTAATTTAGGGAAATCTGTTCCTGAGAAAAAGGGCATTCTGCTCACAAAAAGAAAAGGTACATTTTGTTTATTGTTATGGAGTGTGGTCATAGCTATAGGTTTGGGATCTTCGAACAGTGGGGCAGTAGAATCTATTTGGATATTAATTCAGAATGTCTTAAATGAGCAGGATACAAACAACATTTTTTTCTTGCGGGTTGATTTAGTGATTTAGTGTTTAATTTCTTTATGACTTTTTTGTGTTAAGGAACATCATAAATATGATGGAGAAAAGTTGACAGATTCTTAATTCCTTATGTCCTTATAAATTTTCTGCATTTTCAGGTGGTTTCCAAGAAAATACACAACAACCAAGAACTGTACAGGTTCTAACACCAAATGCTCAAGCTACGCCTCAAGTATTTGATCAACATGATCCGTCAGAATCTGATGCCATGAACTATGCTTTAAATGAATCAGAATCTGCAGAGGTTGAAGAAGCTATTAAGATTTCTGTGGAAGAGTCAAAAGATGTTGATCCATTGGACAAGTTTCTTCCCCCACCACCAAAAGACAAGTGCTCTGATGAACTGCAAGTAAGTACCTATGAGAAAAACTGTTTGTTTAAAAGGATTTATTGCCTTCCAACTGGACGGGAATCATAATATGAAGAGCTGCTTCTCAAAATTTTACATTAAACAATGGGGCTATAAACTAAGTTGAAGATGAAATTGTAGGCGCATTGTCACATGCTCAAATTCGTGGATCTTGAAATGGTCATTTCAACATTTATATTTCTCATTTATCAGAGTATCAAATTTTCTTTCAAATACAACCACTATTTTATCTACTGTTAGTATTTTGTCCGAGGCATGGGCTCTTCACATTCAATGCCTGAAACTTTTCTAAGGCCATACCCATTCTATATCGTGTACTTACAATTTTATTTCTTTGCGTTGTTGAGAACAAGTATATAGCTGTTTTAGAATCAATATTTGAGGTTATAATACGTGGTTGTTACATTTTATTTGGTTAAGTATTGTAGAATGTTGTGAGATGAGGATAATAGATGTATAAGAAGGGGACGACAGAAATAGAAGGATTTTCTTCTGTCCACTTGGGTTGGCCATTGTAATCCTTTTCTTCTATGAAGTTTGAACTTGAGACCCAAGGTTTCTTCGTTATAATGTAGAAACAACTTGTGGTAGATGAATGAGTTTCATTCAGGCTTTTTTGGAATACGTCCTCCAAAAAAAACGCAAGAAGGATAGCTGTGTACATCTTGTATAGTTCCAAATGTGAAGGTTAGTAGTGTGCCTTGCACTCTTAGCTGTAAGGCAGTTCTAACCAATGCTGAAATGTTAGCTGTTTTACTTTTCAAAGCCCATGATATGTTGGTCCTGCATTTAACGGTGTCTCTAACTAAGACCAAATGCCTGCATTGGGGAATGCAAAGTTTTCCCCTTGGAAATTGATAATTTTATGAAAACCTAAATGCGCATTGCCAGTTATATGTTGTCCAGATTAAGGTTTGCCAATTTTTCCTTTTGAGTAATGCTAGATTTGTGGCCTTTGTCTCTGCACAATGCCCTTGTTCTTACAGAATATAGCTTATATGTGATGCTGGCCCTTGTTTTTTCAAAATAGACTTGTCCATTTTGATGCAATTTTTAACTACTACTTTGTTATGTGTAGCTTTATATAGTCAATTTGATTGCATATCAATTATTTTTTGCCATTGAATCGCACCCAAAATTTACTTGTCTTTCTTGCATGTTTATTCTTGTTTACTCTATCTGTCCCTGAAAAATTGTCCTCATTTCCTCTTTAGGATGTCCCTAAAATATGGTCCATATTTGCAACTCAAAGATACATTATTACTATCTTTCCAAATTTAACCTTTGAATTCTGAAATTAAAACGGAATAGAGGTGGAAAGTTTCTCCTACAATACTTACATTGAGGGAACAATGGTTAACTAAAAATTGTTTGACGTCTGTCTGCACATTAATATTTATCTTTTAAGCCTTTATGCCAAGTTCCAAGAAGGCTATTTTCAGCAATGGAACGAGCAACTTTGCTGAAGTAATAATCTCCTGACTCCTTTTAACATGTCTCTACTTATTTGTAAATTCTTGAAGTTGTCCTGAAATTCTTCTCCTTGCTGATTTGTTTCTGAAGGAGAGGATTATAAGGTTTCTGGCAGTAAAGAAGAATTATGGAAGGAGCTTTAATGCAGAAGTACGCAATAAGAAGGAATATAGGAACCCTGACTTCTTGCTTCATGCAGTGACGTATCAGGACATTGATCAGATAGGTTCTTGCTTCAGCAAAGATGTATTCGATCCTCATGGATATGACAAAAGTGACTACTATGATGGAATAGGTCACTAACAATTTTCTGTATTCTCTCTTTCTTCATGTGTCTCTATCATCTATCTGTCTATCTAGCGAGCTGTTTATATATTACGTAGGTTGATTAGATGTACCCAGTACTCTGCAACTTCTTGTTATTAATATTATTGTCTGCTTTCCCATCTTAGTTTTGGTGCCTTTGACTTATCTCTACAATGCTCTGAGTAGATTGTGTAATGCAAATTGCTTGTTGGAAACTTTCTCTGCTGTCTTATTTGTGTTGCTGTATTGTTTGTTTGAAGAATAAAGCTTAGACTTTCCTTGAAAGAGAAACAGGCAATATGCAGAAGTGCCACATCAGCCCTACTGCCCTGCAATTGTCATTCTATTTTCTGTTTTGCTTTGTGGCTGGCTTTATTATGGGGGTTATGAAGAATTTATCATCATTCGTTGTGCATTCTTGTGTCTTCTAGTAAGTCGTAGTGTTTTACGCCTTCCTTTTTATATGAATATGCTGATTGATGTTCCTCAAGGTTATTTGGAAAATCCCCTTTCATGTGCTGCCATATCCACATATATATATAAACACAAAACACATGGACAATTGAACATATAGTTTTTGGTTTTTGGATGAGGCCGATGGGCTATGATATTGAGTCATTGACCCCACATTCTCTTAACAGAGGCTGATATGAAGCGTGAGATGGAGAGAAAGGAGCAAGAAAAGAAGAAGAATCAAAAAGTTGAATTTCTTTCTGGAGGAATACAACCTGGATCAGTTGTTCCTACGGCCCCCAAAGTTAGCATGGCAATTCCAGGTACAGAAACCATCTTTCCTGTGAATGCAGTGGTGGATGTTGACTTCCAATGATGTGTGCCATGTCTTGACTCTCTTGGTGGGTTGCTATTTTCTGCAGGTGCAGCAGCCATGCCTGGTGGTGGGTTGCAGTCAGTTCCTGCTGTAGTTGATACTGTAGCTCGGGATGGTCGGCAGAATAAGAAATCAAAGTGGGATAAGGTCTAACTTGGTGCATTTATTTATGTATAGTTTTTTCAAGATACAAATTACCACTGAATGAATCACCATCATTTCTTGCATCCTTTGGTTTCAGGTGGATGGTGATCGACGGAATCCTTTGGCCACTGGAGGGCCGGATTCTGTATCTTCTGTTGGGGCACATGCGCTCCTATCTGCTGCCAGTGCTGGTACTGGATACACTGCCTTTGCGTAAGTTCTACATATAAATTTTAAGCTTTTCGTGGCTTATCTCCTTATCTTTCTCCTGCCATTAGTTCGTGTGCAATTTTTTCTCTGAATTTTTTATGTTTCATTTGTCAAATGCGATACATTTTTTTTCCAGATGCAATTAACATCCAGTATTTTAGGTTGTAGGGAGTAAGTTGCTGATACGTTCTCATAATGGGACTGTTTTTTTTCTTTTTGTAATGTTTTCCCAGAAAGAAAATATTTGTCTTGGATAGTTGGATTTTTCGACAAAGGCTGATATCACTTTTAGTTGTATAGGAAATATATATCTTCTTCACTCTTGTATCTTTTTCCATTGATAAAAGTAAATGAGAATTCTGTTGCTTTGCGAGCTTGTAAGCATTGTTGATGAATGCAGCTATCAGCCATTGAGACTTTTGTTGCTCACTAAAAAGAGAAAAAAAATGATATTGTATGTGTCCCAGGCTTGCTGTTTAATGTCTGAAATCTCCATATGAGTGGTATAGATTTTCCCTGCCCCCCAGTGTTATTGAGATGGGTTTAGCATTGGTGGTACTGTGGAGTTATTTGACTTTTGACTACCCTGTCTCTGTTTATAAGCTTATCTTTTGGTTGTATATATGTCTGTATAGTTATTTAAGCGTAACTAGTTGACTATTTTTGTGTGTTTTGTTCAGATTTTGGGGGCAGAGATTATGAATCTGAATCAGAATCAGAATCAGTCCCCATGCTGAACTTCTTTTTATCATCCTTAGCTACCTATACGCTTTTTAGGGAAAGCAAAAAGGGGGAGGGAAAAAGGGGGAAGGGGGGAATTGAATTGATTGATATTGACATCTTCTTTATGTACTACTTGTAAAGGTCCACACTCAGAACTCAAGAGGGAGAATAAGACATTATAAGTACTAATCCATTTGGAAATTTACTAAAAAGAATATGTAAAGATGTATCAATTGGTGTAGGGTGGGCAGGGCAGTAGAAATATTACCTTACCTTGTTCTGAACCTGATGCAGCTTGAAGGTTGCTGCAATCTTCCATGTCTTGGCAGTGACTTATGCCTGTCTTAGTAGGAAAAGGCATGGTTGGTTCTGTGGACTGGCTCAATTGTCCACATTCATGCAATAGTGGCATAATTAAATTGCCACTTTCATTTAAAATGATGCAATAAAAGTTTGTGTAGAATAATGCACTTGAGAAAATGTGCTCATGCTCAACCCTTGGCCTAGAGCCACCCCCCTTGGTCAACCTGTGACGTCTTCATCTTCCCTTGGGAAACCATCCTTCCTTGAGTGGCAACCCGTGCTACCTTGGCTCACTCATTACCATTGAACCACCTCTTTATTGTTTTTGTATTGGTACAATTGAAATATCCCGGTGAGAAAGATTTTCTTTTCATATTGGTGAATCAAAAATTCAATGCTCTGATGAAGAAGAAGCACATGGCTTTTGCTACTGGAGATTATGATGTCTCCACTGCAAGGGTACTTCAACATATGAGCCCGAGGAAATTGGGTGGGCTGAATCTCCATATCTTTTGACTGAATAAGTAAACCTTGTGTTCAACTTAGTTTGCATAGACAACATGGTTATACATTTTATGTATACACGCACATTCACAGAAAGGTCAAGCACAAGAAAACAACCATGCCTTTTGATCATGAATATATTAGGATATGATGGATTGTGTTTTCAAAAAAAAGTGGGAGAAATGGGTTTGTTGGTATTCGGCCCTAGTTTAACCAACTCGAGCTTTCTAACGGTTTTTTTTTTTTTGGAATAGGGAACATTGAGTTTTCTGACTTTGACCAACCTTGAGGTGGTCTCGGTGGGTTCAGTTGTAATTTGGGGATTATATCTGGTGGTGGTGGCAGCATTGTTCAGCTGTCTTTGGAGGGGCTCTGGCATTTAAATTTTTTTTTTTTGTGAGTAAATGGTTTCATGGAATCGATAATGTTGCAGTGGCCATGATGATTGATGGGCTCCATGATGTTACTGTGGCCCCCTGGGGTCAGATGGGCTCAACAGCAATATGATAGCTATGGTGGAAACTGGCCAATTCAAGGGAGGGAGAGGCAAGGTGGTGAAGGAGAGAGTTTTTAATCCTATGGCCTCATAGTTTTAACATTGCAGGCGTGCAATTTCAGATACTCGATATTATCACTGTAACATGGATGGCTCTATGATTCCCCTCCCAAAAATAAATTTAAAAAAAAAAAAAAAAAACATGGATGGTTCTATGGTTGTTTGATAACATAAGTAACATGGAAGAAATAAAAGTGGGCAATTTGCTATTTGCGTTTGTTTTTTCTGCGCCTGAAATTTATAATGACATTATTTTCAATCCTAGAACAGCATGTTTAGTTTTCCATTTAATTGCAGGCAACAGAGACGACGGGAGGCTGAAGAAAGAAGAACAAGTGAAAAAAAGTTGGAAAGAAGATCTTGACACATTGAGGGTTTGTGATGATAGTGTCACTGTCAGCCACACTAATTTGAAGACTTATAGAATGTCGGGGCCAAAGATTGTATGCTTATACCTTACAGTCGGATTGTTTGTTCTGTACATGGCCAGGATGAAATTTCAATGCTCTTATTGTAAATATTACCTCCTAATTTCTTCTAGCACGATTGCTAAATGGGCGCAGATTTTTTTATTTTTTTTTCACTTTACCTTTTTATGTTCTCTTCACCTTTTTTTGCCATATGTATAACAGAAATGCAAGTATTGAATATGTTCTGAGCTGAGTTTGAATGGGCTTATTGTTGATATGGGTTGAATTTTTAATTTCTTGAAAACAGTAGGAAGAATAGTACGTTTTAGTGCCATTTATTTGGTAGCTTAGTCTGAAGGTAAATGTGGGTGGATCGTGATAACGAGTGTTTATCTCTTGAATTGATACATCTCGGATTATTTCTCAATTATACCTCTTAGATCCGGAGTTGTTTATGGAACCGATAAAAAAAAAATGGTACCATATTGATATTTATTATATTTGTGGGTATTTTTTACCGTTGTTGTGAATATTTTTATAATTGTTTTGTACTGAAAAAAAAGTGGTAAAAACACTTATAACAGTGATAAACTAGTCCTTCTAGTGTTTTGATGATACAGACGAATTTCAATCACAATCTTTTAGAACTCTAGGACTCAAGACTATCATTAGAGATTTTATCCATTTTATACTCAAATCCATCTCGGAAGATCAAGGTTGGTCGGCGGTGAACCTCACTAGGGGTATACCTGTCAATCAGGTTTTTTGCGTCTTATGAGTTTATTTGTTCATTGACTCGTACACATGTTAAATTTTTTGATTCGTGTTTCAAGACAAATTAAATAAAGAGTTCACAGACCAATGCTTAGAGCACGGGCCCATTAAAATAATAAATTATGAAGGTATAGTACTAAATTTTTTTATCGATGCCATGGTTAGGTCTTTTCAATCCTGTTATAAATGGAAGTTTTGTGCACGACTAAGTAAATGATTAGCATTACTTGGTTGAAAAAGAGAAGTTGATGGAGTCCAGGTTTCCAAACCCTTGTTAGCTGGAAGCTTTGACTCCTTGGCTCAATCTGACAAAGAAATCTACTAACTTTGCAAGAAAGGCTATGAAAAAGTGTCATTTTTGTATGCTTTTTCGGTGTACCTCTCCCCAATTCTTCTACATTCAGTCTATGTTTATCATTGATATGCCCTTCCACATCCCTAGCCGAAAGGAATCTCTTTGCAAAAAATAATTTGAAAGATGATGTGCCCTACCTTGTCATATCTATCGCAAAATTCAGCTACATTTAGGATCTATAATTGAACTGAATTTTACGAGTTCAAATTAAGTTTGTCGAGCTCATTTTTTTAAACAAACTTAAAAAATTATTAAAACTCGACTCGTTTAAAAAATGTGTTTAATTCGAGCCGAACTCGAATTGTTCGAATCGAGCTTTTTTATATTCGTTTTCTAAACGAGTCTAAAAATTGTTTAAGCGGCTCGTGAGTTGATTCTTATCCAAGCCGAGCCCAACCCGACTCAATTATCAACCCTAGCTATATTACCCTAACTTTCCTCATTTTTCTCTTGGTTTGTGCATGTTACATTTTCCTATACAAGATATCATTTTCTTTTCGTCGGATTTGGATCGTCTTTAATATACTTCTCAATTATTCATTATACATCCAGCTACATGTACTGAACTATATTATATATCATTTGGAAGAGCTTTGTATAGTTATATTTTAGATCGTAACGTAGTGATTGTTCTCTCTGAGTGATATTGTGTTGAGAGAATTTGGATGATTTTGTGTTGTTATTCATGTGCTTGGCCACTAAGATCTTGTCTGTCTAATACCTTGGTCATCGTCAAAGGTATCGGTGACCACTCGACAAGATCATGTTCCCTCCACCGAACCGGTCATTTCGGACACAGGACTAGAGACTTTTGCAGTAAGGGATCTCATAATTACATAACACTGTCTACAACTTTGCATACTAGGGTAGGATGCTTATAATATATCCCCAAGGTCACACCACCTATGGTTGTAATTTGCAAACTTTGTTGTGTTTCTTTAACGGTTCTATGTTGGGTTAGCGGTTGACTTAATGTCTATTATTTTCGATGTCAAATTTTAAGGTCTTAAGGTTGCGAGTTTGAATTTCATCGTTATTGCTCCAAAATCTGCTAGTATCAACAGTTTTTTGGCCGATCCATGGCTCAATAACTGTCGTGCTAATGATCCCGTAATTGGTCATAGACAAAATTTGGTATTAAAATTTGATCACTCAAATATTTTAGTGTTTTGTGGCAAAAGCTTTGGTCGATGGCGGGATCACTCAATTATTTTTATCTTGAGGTTAGCGATTAATTTAATGACTATTAATCTTCTTTCCCGCGTTTCTGCATCGTTTATGTATCTTTTTTATGGTACTTTTTGATTATTGGGTGGTCCACTTGGGCGGTGGCAGGTGGGCACTAAAATAGGGCCGTAAAAGCCAAGAATTTTGGTGCTTCTACAGGTAAAAGGTAAAAACTTGAGCTTTATATAAATACTGAAGCTAGGCTCGTTTCTCTATGCTTCTTGTCTTTGCTTCAAAAGAGAGACGTTGGAGATTTTTGTACACTGCTCTGTTCTGTTCTGTTCTGCTCTGTTCCTTCACACGTTGGGCCAGAGTCTGACACTATTTGGGGGATAAAATACACTTTTAGCTGTCGAAATATGTGTTTAATGTCTATTTGATATCTAAATTTTTAATTATTTTTATTTGATCTCTAAAATTTTTAATTTATATTTACGTAATCCAATCTTATATGTCCGTCAAAAAATCGTAACCATTCTGATCACGCCTCAATCATACAGTTCCTAATTTTATGTTTATTTGGCTTAGAATTCTAAACCTGTATTTATTTGGTCCCTCAAATTTTTGATTTATGTTTATTTAGTCTCACGTGATTAGCACATAACTAGAGGAGTCAATAATTTTTGGGAAAATTTTATTAACACTCCCTCTAGTTAGACATAAATTCAAAGACACCCCCCCTCCTCATTCTGAATCTTCACTGAACTCCCTTTTGGTTTACACTGTTAAATCAAAGACACCCCTTACCGTAACCGGCCGTTACTGAAAAAGTGTTGATGTCGTACCAAATTTTTTATGAAATGCCAATTTTACCCATCTTATTCACATGAAACTCTTGTCCCCCCCCCTCTCTCTCTCTCTCTCTCTCTCATGCCTTAACAACTTAATCACCTAATTGTAAAAACGTGGCAGTAAATCCAAGCCACTGGTTGTAGCATGAACTGGTGAAGAATAATATAACATATTCATATAAAAAATTTAGTGCTATGAATCTGTGACACCGTTAAAAAAAAAAAAAAAATTTGGTGATACCGTACACTTAAACATAATATAAGGAAAAAATTCAAAATAATTTTTTTTTTAAAAAAAAAACAGGTAACACTGTACACTTAAACATAATACAAAGAAAAAATTTTAAATAATTTTTTTAGAATTTTTTTTAAAAAAAAATCAGTGATATCTTACGCTTAAAAATAATATAAGAAAAAAATTTAAAATAATTAAAAAAAAAAAGAAAAAAACGGTGACACTGTACGCTTAAACATAAATACAAGGAAAAAATTAAAAATAATTTTTTTTAAAAAAAAAAACAACCGATAATACCATATGCTTAAACATAATACAAATAAAAATTTTAAAATAGTTTTTTTAGAAATTTTTTTAAAAAAAAAATAGTGACACCATACGTTTAAATATAATATAAAGAAAAAATTCAAAATAATTTTTAAAAAAAAAAACAACGCTGACATTATACGCTTAAACATAATACAAGGAAAAAATTCAAAATAATTTTAAAAAAAAACGGTGACACCGTATGCTTAAACATAATATAAGGAAAAAAATTCAAAATAATTTTTTTAGAATTTTTTTTTAAAAAAACCGGTGACATCATACGCTTAAACATAATACAAGGAAAAAAATTCAAAATTATTTTTTTTAAAAAAATCGATGACACTGTACACTTAAACTATATAATATTTATATATAGTTTAATAGTATTACACATAACACTTGGAAATAGGAATATATATTTATATATAATTTAATAAAAAATAATTGGTGAATATGTAATTTTTTATAACATTCATGGGTAACATAGTGAAGCGTCTATTTCCTTCACGTTTGTTAGCCCACCAACACTGACAAGGGAGGTCAGTGAAATTTCAGAAAATGTAAGGGGGGTCGTTGAAGATAGACCTATTTAGAGAGAGTGTTGATGAAATTTTCCCATAATATTTTGACGGACATTTGAGATGGGACCACATAGATACAAATTATAAATTTTAGGGACCAAATGAACACGCTTTAAAAATTGAAGGCCAAATAGATACTACACATACTTTGAAATTAAAGTGTATTTTACCCTTTATTTTTTCAACAGAACAATGCAATATAGAAAAATTCATACCCTAAAAGAAAAGGAAAGATGTTTCAGGTTTTTTCATATAAGAGTAGGAGTTTATGTATTCAAATATTGTCTCCCATTTAAGATCGTTCTTGACTCTTATGTGATTATTAAGTAGGGTATGTTTCATGAAAGTAATACGATTTATTGTTTACTTTGGTAACGTTGTGGTAAAGGGCTATCTTTTTGAATTAGGAATAATGACACAAATCGGACATTTTATAGTGAGGGTATTTTCATGGTTACGATCAAAGGTTACTACCTACATGATAAGCAAAAGTTTTTTGAGACACATCATATTATGTAAAAAGGAGCACAAATTTTTATTATTTTTTGTAAAGATAGGTGTTGTGAGAGTTTTTCATCTCTAGATAAGCCCTTTATACAGATAAACCATCTTTATTATTGTCCAGAACCAAAGCAATACGAAAAGATAAAGGTAAGAGCATGACAAAATGATTCCTTTTCTTTTTCTTTTTTTTATTTCTTTAAACACAAAAAGTGTAAAAAACAATGTGATTGTTTTAACTCAGTCATATCGCGTAACATCCTAAATCGAATATGCAAAGACACTAAAACGGTTGAAAATTGATTGAAAAGACAGTCTCTCGACCCCCCCCCCCTCCCCCCCAACACCCAAAAAAAAAAAACCCTACCTAGCCGCCTACTTACTCATGTTATCGAAAGTCAAGACTATGGTCTAACAAAAAATAGAAATCGTCTATATCAAGTAATACGTGAATTGTTCAGTAGTGAGAGGACAATGGGGGGGGCGGGGGGGGGGGAAGCAAATGCTCCAATGCAATTTTAAAAATAATTTTGGGTTCAATTGAAATTTAAAAATAAAAATAAAAATTCGCTCCCATTAAAAAATTTTGCAAAATTTATTGTTTCCTTCATTTTTGAATAATACTTTTATAACCTAAAAATTTAACTAAATTTATGGACATTATTATGAGTCAAGTGACGTAATCCCAATGAAAAAATCCACGAATTGCAATTAGAATAATATTATTGGATCATATAAGCCACCACATTATTAAGTCATGAAATTAAATTTAATTTTTAAGTCTAAATAACATTATTATTTATATTTTAGTGAATAAGTGAATTTTTTTCATGAATAAAAAATTAGACATAAATTTTTTTTCATACGCTTTAATGTCGTAATTCTCTTTTGTCCCCATAGTGTGCATATGTTCTCAAATATGAAATAAAATCGGACTTGAAAACGTGAAATCATACTTTTAAAACTATAATTTAAACTACCAAACCCTAAGATTAAATTTAAATATTGACAGATCAGCATGTTTGTGATAAAGTTAAGTAGTCACCATTCTCAATTTTATCAAAGGACAAATGTGAACCCTAATCTAAGAAAAAAAATCATTAATGCTTCAAAGATTATTTCTTAAACAACATCTTTAATAACTCAACTTTCACTGATCCCATCTTAATCTAATCATATTTCAAATAGCATTTTTTTAAAAAAAAAATTTAATAAGTAAAAAGCTTAGTCCTCTATAAGGCCCACATCACAGAATATCCCAACAAATGTTAAAGATGACATTCTATAAGCATTGAGGAGTGCCATGTTCATAGATAGAAGATGTGGCCCTTTTAAAAAGAAAAAGGAAATGCCTCTCTCTTTCTTTATTTTACTTTCACTACTTTTAAGGCAAAAACATTATTTATTTGCAACTATTGAAGCTCCTTTCACTGGTTTTTTAACCCAATTAAAATTTCACTTTGTATACATATGTTCGAGTATATGTCATATATTCGGGTATAATCGAGGGTAAATTCTGAGCGTATGAATCGGTCTTTCAACTCATACATCAATTAAATCAAGACTTATACTTTAGTGGAGATTCAAAGTAACACTAGATACTTAGATATGATTTGTCCAAACAATTGAGATCCGTTCTATTAACCAACCACGAATTTTTTGCTCCGGAGAACTTAAACCCTTATTTAAAAAGACAAAATTTTTACAAAGTAAGAATACCATTAGACCAAAAGTTATTGATATATGTCATATATAAGTATGTATAACCTTATAAAAATTGGTTTGTATATGTATAATTGGATATGCACCAATTTGTTTACTTATCAATCAATCCGATTGAAATCCAAGATTGCTGAAATTAAATTCATAATGGATAATTTCTTTTTTTTTTTTTGGGAAAGTCATAATGGATAATTTCGTGTCAATTAACAGGACTTGATTATGGTACAGACAAAAAAAAAATGGTACTGTACCAACAAATTTTACTACTTTAGTCTTTAATGAGTGTTTTTATAATTTTTGTGGATCATTTTAGTGTAATTTTTTTTTACCAACTTTGTGAATATTTTTTTACCATTGTTATGAGTGTTTTTACAATTATTGTAATAATTATTTTTACAATTTTTTTTAGTACAAAAAGAAATTATCATTTTTATGAGTTTTTTTTATTACTATTGTGGTATCAATTTTTACCACTTTATTTAGTACCATAACAGTAATAAAAACACACATAACAAATGTATGATACTTAATTTTTTTTCTTTCGTGGCGGAGAGAACTCCCAATTAAGAAACAATTGACTATGGTACCGAAAAAAATTTTGATATCATACATCTATGTATCATATTTGTGGTTATTTTTATCAAATTTTTGGTTACTTTTACAACTGTTATGATACCCAAAAAAAATGTTAAAAAAAAATTACCACAATAGTGGTAAAAAAAAATCTATACAAATATGATAAAAACACTCAAAATAATGATAAAAATATTCACAATAATTATAAATTATTCACAAAAATTATCAATTTTTTTATCCTAAAATAATCCACAAAAATTATAAAAATACCCTTTAAAACATTAATTTTTGTAGGTATGGTACCAACTTTTTTTGATAGTATCGTAGTCAAATCCAAGTAAAAATTACTGAGTTTCTTGTGTGATGCTTACAACTGAGATGTTTTTAAAGGAGTTGAGTTGTAAATATTAAATAGGAACAGAGTACAGGAAACCTGGTGACTAACGGTAACATCTGGTTTTGGAAGTTCCTTGAGGGGCAATTTTGGAATGCGAAAAAAGTTAACGGAACTCTGGTAATCAAAAAGCTCAAACAGTGGGAGATAAAACTATGCAAGGACTTTTGAGTGGGTTGCAAGTGCAACTCTCAATCTTACTTTCTATTCTCTCTCCCTCTATAATCTATATGCTGCAATCCCCTGCACTTCTCACTCTCTCTCTCTCTCTCTCGCTCTCGGTTCAATCAACTTTTCTCTTTTGCTTTTCACCATTTTTTGATTCTTCAGCTTTTCTGTTTTGGCTCTTCCTCTTTCTATCTCATTGATTCACTCAAATTCCATGACAATTTGACAAGAAGAACCCAAAACTTGTCTGACTAACTATTGATTGATTCACTAGATACCCAGTTGGATTTCGAGTACAGAGAAGGTTTGTCAAGTGAGTTTTAGTTATGGAAGCTCCAAAACCAGAAGAAATAAGTCATCCTCCAATGGACCAACTTCAAGGTTTAGAGTATTGTATAGACTCCAATCCTTCATGGGGTATGCTTATTATTCAACTTTGATTGAAACCCATGATCTAGTTTTTTTTTTTTTTGGCTTATCTAAGTTTACCTAACTAATCATATTTGCATGGGAAAAACAGGGGAGGCAATAGCTTTAGGCTTCCAACACTACATCTTGGCTTTAGGGACTGCAGTGATGATTCCTTCATTTCTTGTTCCTTTGATGGGTGGATCTAATGTGAGCCAATTACCTTTTCTTGTTCTTTTTTTTGTTGATCAATGTATTTTCATTCTTAGATTAATGCCAAGGCATCAAAGTTGTTTTTAATGCACTTGAGGTTTGAAAAATCACAAAATGTACTCATATGAAACTTATAAAATGTGAGGAATGAATAAAAAAATTGATACCTTGAACATGATTTTGTTTGATTAACGTGTTAATGCAAATGGTGATTATTAGGATGATAAGGTGAGGGTAGTGCAGACTCTGCTATTTGTGGAGGGAATTAATACACTCATACAAACGTTATTCGGAACCCGACTACCGACTGTGATTGGAGGATCTTGGGCATTCATGGTCCCCATTATTTCTATAATTCATGACTCTTCCTTGCAGGCAATCCCAGACCCTCATGCAGTAAGTTGAATTTTATGAACTGTCTTCTTTATGTCTGTTTAATGCCTATACTAGTTCTCATTCTGCAAGTGCTTTATGGCATGAAATTGAACTCCGTTAGCAGCAGAGAGGTTCTTACTGTTAGTATCAGTGTGACGCACTTATTTGGTTTAACTTGTTCTGAGATTGTTCTGGAGACATGGTCAAGCCCGGTGAAGAAATTTCAGTTTCAAAGATTCTGCTCATGAGCGTAATCGTATAAACCTGCCTCAGCTTCACTGCTGAGGACCTATACCATTCTATATTGTAATTAATTATTATTCAAACCATTGTATTGAAGTATAGCTAACAATAAACAAGTGGCATTGATATTGAATTATATTTAAAATTAACCCGTGACCATTATAAACAACTTGCATTTTCTGATTTTTGTAGTCATTTAGAATAGAAATTTTGAATGAAATTGTTAATGGTCATGGGTTCAAGACTAGTAATCTAATTATTCCTTGAAACAAAATTGATGTGTTTGTTTCTATGTCCAGAGATTTCTTAATACCATGAGAGCAACACAAGGTGCTTTGATAGTAGCATCAAGTGTGCAGATTATTTTAGGATACAGTCAGCTGTGGGCTATTTGCTCCAGGTACAACTTCAAGATCATAGATGGGATTTCTATTCTCGATGTAGAAAATAACCTTCCACGTTATGGATTTTGCAATTCAAATCTATACATGTTTCATTTCAGGTTTTTCAGCCCGCTTGGAATGGCTCCAGTAATTGCACTGGTGGGATTTGGCCTGTTTGATAAAGGCTTCCCAGTGGTATATTGAAGAATTTAATTGAGAAGCTTTATGTTTACCTGTCAATTTTCCTTCTTTGGTTCAGAAAATTTTTGTCTGCGTGGAAATTAAAGTATCAACTTTTATCAGGTTGGACGGTGCGTGGAAATTGGTGTTCCTATGCTTATCTTATTTGTTGCCTTCTCTCAGGTTTTTCTATTAATCTTTGCATTCATAAACTTTATCCCTACTCCTGATCTTTACTTGTTGTAAATTTTAACTTCTTGGCAGAAACTAGAACATTGATTGCTAGATCTTTCATTGTTTCTCATCACATGTTAATTGTCTGCAATGAAGTTAGAATTTGATCCTCACTTGGGTTATCTAGAATTTTTCTGATAGAATACATAATCAGAAAATGAACAGAAGCCTGTCAAACTGATATATCTATCGAGGGCTAATGTGTTCCCTTTTCTGTTCTGTCTTTAGTTTACTGCAGCATCAGTTTATGCACAACAATCCAAGCTTCTACTTTCATGACAAATAAAAGTAAAACTAGTGATAGAGTTAATCTAAACTTGCTTTACTTATTTGCTAGAATAGTTGAAATTTTCATCTGAGCAAGCCGCATTTTATCTGGGATTTATAAGAAAAATAATGAGAAGAAAGCAAGGATATTCTCCCTAATGTTGTGGCTGTTCTATTGTACAGTACTTGAAACAGTTTCAGACAAAGAAACTGCCGATATTGGAGCGTTTTGCTCTCCTTATATCAACTACAGTGATATGGGCATATGCACATCTCCTGACAGCCAGTGGTGCATACAAACATAGTCCAGATTTAACCCAAACTCACTGCCGCACTGACAAAGCCAATCTCATTTCTTCTGCACCATGGTTGGTATCGATGACACCAATTTTAGTTGATATATTGTCTGAGTATTTTCGTGTGTATGTTTCTTTCCAGGTCTGTCTAATTACAAAAATGTTTGCATATTCACCACTGATTTCTTGATTTTTACTCTCCAATGTAAATATTTACCACTTTCAGTAACAGGGCAGTGACATATGCTCTCTAAAACTTGCTTTAACTCGTTGAGAGAATTGAACTGCATAATCAACTTACATAGTTCTGTTGACTGCTTTGTTGATTAATTCATGGCTTTGCAGGATAAAAATTCCATATCCGCTTCAATGGGGTGCTCCTACTTTTGATGCTGGTCATGCTTTCGGAATGATGGCTGCTGTATTTGTCTCATTGGTTGAGGTAAACGTCATGTAAATCAGAAGATCAATGGAAGAAAATTATAAACCACTGATGTAACGATAGAATGTTTTTTTCCCCGACAGTCAACTGGAGCATATAAGGCAGCAGCTCGTTTAGCAAGCGCTACACCACCTCCAGCTCATGTTCTTAGCCGTGGCATTGGTTGGCAGGTCTGAAAACTACTACACAAGTTCAATTAATCTTTGACAAGTTTGAGACAATGACAAATAAGTCAATATGGACTACTTTGGACCCCTTTATACTGAGATGAATACAAGAACCCGTTGGGACTCTAAAACTAATGGAGAATTTAATTCACAGTAATGTGAAAAACAAACTGGGTAATTCTAAGTAATTGTCACTTCTTTTCCTGCAAGGTCCTGTTTATCAATGAATGGTGGAAATACATGATTAATATTGATGTGATTAATATTGATGTGATGAACTTCGCCTTTGAACTTACAATATTTTAAGTATAAAGCAAAACTATTTGTTCTTATAGGGAATTGGAATCCTACTCGATGGACTCTTTGGGACAGTCACTGGCTCTACAGTTTCTGTGTAAGTGGTTTGTATTTCCATGTTTCAGCGCTTTGCCCATTGGCTTGGTTGCTTATATACCTTAATTAAGTCGTCCTATAAACAACAGAGAAAATGTGGGTCTTCTTGGAAGCACTCGTGTAGGTAGCCGCAGAGTTATTCAGATCTCAGCTGGATTTATGATCTTCTTCTCAATGCTAGGTTAGTTACATGTGGTACACCTCTCTATTAAATTTCGTTTCTGGGATTTCCTTCCACTTGGTCAATCTGATCCTCTTCGTATACATAGGGAAATTTGGAGCATTGTTTGCATCAATACCTTTCACTATATTTGCTGCTGTATATTGTGTTTTCTTCGGCATTGTAGGTACGTATCTAGTATCAATTCTAATACTCATTGCCCTATACAGCGCATCTCTTCTGTTCTCCTTTATGATAGATATTCTGTCACTGTTTCATGTTTCAGCTTCGGTGGGGTTGTCTTTTTTGCAATTCACAAACATGAATTCAATGAGAAACCTCTTCATTACGGGTGTTTCCCTCTTCCTGGGTTTGTCTATTCCCGAGTACTTCAGGGAATACACTGCTGCTGCTCTTCATGGTCCTGCTCACACCAAAGCTGGATGGGTGAGTTATTCATTTGCACATATATAAACAATATGATTCTGAAGAAGGAATGATAAACCTTGGCCAATGGGGAATGAAAAGGGAATATAAAAAAGGATATTGCGTGTACCTCATAACAACAAAACTCTTTTTCAGTTGTTGACATGGACCTCATAAGTAGGCATGTATGCATTTCCTCTTTACTTCAGAAGATAAATGAGGATTAAAACAACTCGTGATGAGTTAAACTAGACTTGCAACAACATATTTCAATAACTTGTCCACTTCTAAATGTTAAGGGACCGAAAGAATTCAAAAAGAACTTGACAAGTAGGATCAAGAATAAACTTAGGAATACGACAAACAAAGACAAGAATCTACTAGTCAACATCTTCCGCTTGGTGATTTGAGTGAAAAATCAAACAAATGACCGTTCTCCAAACCACTATTCATGCCTCTCCCTCCATTGGGACTTATGCACACTTTCATGGACCTGACATACTTTTTTTTTCTGCTTTTTTGTTGTGCAGTTCAATGATTTTCTCAATACCATCTTCTTGTCCTCCCCGACTGTTGCCTTGATCATCGCTGTGTTCCTCGACAATACACTTGATTACAAGGACAGTGCTAGAGACAGAGGGATGCCATGGTGGGTCAAATTCAGAACATTCAAGGGAGACAGTCGAAACGAAGAGTTTTACACCCTCCCTTTCAACCTCGACCGCTTCTTCCCTCCATCTTGATGTATCAAACTAGAGAAAGATAAAAAAGTTTGGAGACATTTTGCCATATGCAGATAAGAATGATGATGATCACATTCTCGTGAAGAAGAGATAGGAAGTCATGTTTTGTCAATAGTCATGCTTTCTATGCCTGCCCTTTTCTTTCTTTTAGCATTAATTCTATATGTCTTTTGCTTGGAATTTTCAGGTTTTCTCTAATAAAACCTATTCATTTTTTCTTCAAACTTGTAATATATGGTTGGACCGCAATTTGTTTTGGAACATCCACAAGCTTCCCTACGTAATTGGCTTTTATTTTGGATGGAGTTGGATCTCAGTGATGAAAATGGAAATCCATCTTCATTTTTGTTCAAATTGAGGAAACACAACATGATAACAATGTTGTCGATGGTCGTTTTGGTACATGGTACGCGGTATATGGTACGATACTTTCTTAAATAAGCCGTACAATGAGAGTAGTATAAAAACAAATTGACAAAATTTCATATATTCAAATCGATGGAGAAACGAAGCTCTTCATATAAGTTTAGCAACAGTTGATAAGCAAATGAAGTTGATAACATATCGATGTTTACTGAGAAAATTAGATAATCTGTCTCCCTAAACATATAAAATGAAATTCAAGCAGAGTTTAGCAACAGTTGATAAGCAAATGAAGTTGATAACATATCGATGTTTACTGAGAAAATTAGATAATCTGTCTCCCTAAACATATAAAATGAAATTCAAGCAGAGAAATATATATTCTATCAGCTGCATCTGGACTTTTCAAATAACAAAATAAAGTGGAATTGTGAGAAATGAATTTTTACATTCACCATAGCTGCAAACTACTGTTGTATCAGAAAACGCCAAAAAAATGAGGGAAAAATTTACAGATTCGGGCATTCACCATTTATGCCTGCAGTTTATTGCCACTGGCGCAATACTCTTTTTCACCGTGGCATCAGAATCAATAGTCTGCCCGGGCCAACATCTGAACGCAATGCTGGTTTAAAGAATGTGCTAAATGCAAAAGAAATATAACAAGGGGAAAAAAATGAGAGAACCTAAAAGAATGGTCATCAGGAAAGAAAAAAAATTTCAGTTTTGCTTGCACATGCATTCTGTACACCTTGGATGTCGATAAATGCTTTGACCAAACCTCCTTACACGTACTCTTTGACCTTCCTCGATCATCTTTCTTATTCTCTCTTCAAATGTATTCCATTTTATGGTGCTATTCTCCAACAAAATTGCTGCCAGCCTCTTCTTGCTAGGCCTCAAGGTTGTGGCATGGCCACCACCATAGTATGTTCGGAAACCAGACACCAGGGATGATAGTTGGCTCCCAGAATCTGTTATGGCAAATACATCTGATGTCGCGCAGGCAATAAAGTCCAGTGCTGCAAGCTGCATCCGTAGTGTTTTTGTCATCAATTACTATAGATCAACTGTATTTGGAAACAAAAGTATTGCAACAGAGATTAAAGATCCTAATCCTATCAGCTGAACAAATAACCAACAACCATTTCAACTCTGTTATGTTAATGGACTCTGAATGGCTGGCTCCGGAACATGGTGATCAGAGAGTGAAAAACAGCTCTATTCAGGAATTTGTAAATCATGAAAAACCATTTACTTGTCTGTTTTTACAATAATATTTTGATGATATTAAAATCATAATACTGATATGTCAGAAATCTTGATCAACGGATATTGACCTTGTTTTCACTACATAATTTCAATCCTGTGGGTGGCCTAAAACTGATGAATGCAAAAAGCTCAAGATAGCAGTGAAATGCTTCTCTACATCCATTACTTGTTCATCTTATCCACTTTATAAACATTTGATATAGATTTCTCTTGCTTTTTAAATATTTAAACTAATCCTTCACAGTGTTTCTTACATAATCATGTCCTATGACAACAGTTTTCGGGATTCCATGTATTCAGCATCTGTACGAAGCAAGAGACTTGGCACACATGACACATATAAACCTATATACGCTTCTACTGCATACAACAACTTCTAATGTTCATTTCCTCATTCAGCTAATGATCAGGGTAATTATAAGTCACCTGAGAAGAAAAATTCCTAAGGGGTGCAAGTTCATTGGGGGTGAGAAGATCTTCCTTTGTGACCAAATTGGGATAGAGGCTAGTCAAAGGATGCATCCTCAACTGTCCACCATACATCTGAGACCCTGCCAGATAAATGTAAGTTCCACGCTTAAAACCGACACCAGCAAGTACGAGTGCTGCTTCTTCTGGTGTTAATGGACATCTTCCCAACTTTCTTAATTCTGCTGGAGAAACAGACCTGCGAGAAAAAAAAAAAAGGCATATTAATTTATTGGTCAAAATATGATCCTATAGGACAAAACCAGACAATGCAATATTGCTGAGTACATACTTTGACAACTTCAAGCGCTCAATAAGCAAAGGAAAATGGATTTCTCTGTAAGCTTGAAGTTCCCTTTCCTCATTTTCTCCACCTCCAAATCGGCAGAGAGAGTAGGCCACCATATCAACTTCGAACCTCATGTGCAAAGCAAGATACTTGGAAGTCCCTCCAATGGAATCAGAACCTCTGGAGGGGACGTTTGGGATGAAATTTCCAAGCAATTGTTTATCTAACATGTTCCTTGCTGCATCATAGTTTCTTACCCTCCTAATCAATAGTGAACCGACTTGTTGAATATTTGGCACAAACTTTAAAGCATGGAAGTTACATTTGCATCTTAACTTCTGCAATAGAAATCGTAAATCTGTGTCACACATGAGAATGACTGCTGACAATGACTAAGACAAATATCGTTTAAGCAGTACTAGAACAGGATCCATGGAATGCAACAGGTGTAACTTATCAAGTGATGAGGTTCTTCTAGAGCGTAAACAGATTGTGTAAATATCAGAACGAAACTTTCATAAAAAATCTGTAAGAAATGCAATAATTATAGCACAAAACAATTAACCACAAGGAAAAGAATATCAATAGTTGAGAGTGGCTAAAGCTTGACATTGAAAAGGATGATTTGAAAGACAACGGATACATAAAGTTGTCAAGGAGTATATTCCTAAATGGTTTGATTGCAAGAGGCAGTACAAATGCAACAAGATCAAAAAGAGGGCAAATTGGTTCATTGAATTCACATGCTCCAACGTTCAACAATAACATACATGTTGCTCTAATGGTGATAATTGTTGACTTGTTGCTACTATCTATGTTGTTATTATTGAAGCTAGTCCGAGAATCTGTTTCCCTAGCCAGAAGAAAAAGTCAATTCATTTTTTCGTTCAGTGTTTCCTGACCATGATTTTAACATAATGAGAGTAGAACCAAGGCAAACATCTGAAATGCTTAGCTGGACATTGGCACTATTAGAAACTCCTCCAACCCAAATTGGAGTAAGAAACACTATTTGAACCTATAAAACATATATTTAGTTCTTTTAAAATTGGCAGCATGAGATACCAGGGAACCAATACCTATCCAGAAACAGCATAACATATACAAAGCATGTTTTGAACCTGAAATTCAAAAGGCAAAGGGTCAAAGCCAAGTCGGTTTCCAAATCCAAGAAAGTGAACAATCCCATTCCGTTGTAGGAGAGGAAGTATGGTCTTCACATATTCAAGAGGTGTTGCCTCCTTTGCAATATCTGCATCAGTAATCTGAAAAACAAAATTAACAGGCTCAGAAACAGGTCTACAATGACTGATTATTCCTATGTACGAAATATTAACTGAAAATGACATACTAGACTACCAATTGCTTCCAAGTCCAGTGATTGCAAATTATAAGGAAGCTCCTTTACAATATTTACTTCATCCTTCAATATGTTCATGAAATACTCCTCTTGATAGATATCACCGAACTGGCTGCATTCCCATTGAACAAAAAAGAGGGTAAGTCTTCGTTAAAGCAATCAATGCATGACCATTGAAGTATGAAGTGGGGCACAACCACCGAGTTAAAGTGAAGAATTGCAACTACAATTGGCAATTGAAAGATCATGTCAATGAAAATAGGTGTTCGTATAATAGGCCAATAAATTAGTCCTACAGAACTGAAGTTCCCATTTATGAGTCTATCATGTTATGGTGATTTATTTATGGCTCCCTGTGAATTATGCTTATATGCAGATGATTCAAAAGTTCATAATTATTCAAAACAGATTTTTAAATCCATGTGGTGAAAATCAGAAAACGTGTCTACTGAGTGCAACAACTGGTTCAATTTTGTCCAAAATCAGGTATACTGAAAAGCACCGAATTAGTCCACTGGGAAGACTCTATCAGACACAGCAGATATGTCTGATTCCCTCCTCTGATCTTCTTTGTTAGGCAAATTATTTAAAATAAGAGCTCATGGTAAAATAGAGAACTTAATTGAAAGATTTGTTTATTAGGAAAATGAAAGTAAATAGATTTATTATAATGAAGAGAGGCTGAAAAACAACGATAAAGTTCAACCTCCAAAGTGAAAATGCTTATCTACTTCGTACGCAAAACAGACAATTGAAACAATTATGATCAACAACAACAGAAAGAGAAAAAGCCAAAGAATTTATAATTAGAAGAAAGAATCGATATAGTCTCATACCTGGGATCTTTCCATACATTGCTGGAAAGAAATGTGGGAATAACCAAAGTTGCATTTAGCAGCGAGGCCACAGCAACAGCATTGCAAACCTGCAGGCATACAAATGACCTATTTTGATGTGCTTGATGAAAGCAATACCTCAAAAAGAAATGAAAATGAAAAACAGATACGGACAGTGAAGGTCAGGCAGCACATCTATATGCGGAAATGAAATATGACTGTGCACTGAAGGACAACACACTTATCAGCACTGGTTAACACTGAAGCGAAAAATGGAGTTCTATAAAATAGATATCTCAACGCACCAAAGCCTTTTATCCCAACACTATCAAATTGGCTACATGAACTTTGTTTCTCTATTATAATCAATCAAGAGCATATTTTTTTGTTAAATCATAAGCTATTCAAGACACATAAAGAGTAGAAAAAGATTTCATCAGTCAAGACTTACTTTAAAGTTTTCCTTAATCAACAAATGTCTAACAACTTATTTTTGGCACTCATGGCCAGAAAGAAGAATAAGATTTTGCACTTACAGCAACTCGTTGTTGATTTAGACCTCCATTGGCACTGACCAATATATATCCGGTGCTGTTCCTGGCTTTCCCTGCCCCAGCAATGCCGAAAATTGTTTAGTGGCGTGACAGTTATAAGAGCAAAATAATGATCAAGGTCCAGTAATAATCAAAGTGTACCAATGCTTTTGGGACTCTTTCTATCTGCACAAGGTTTCCACTTAGATGCCTGAGGGTATGGTTCTTCCCAAAACTTTGATGCATCTTGCTTAAACTCATTCTGTTGCATTAAGGTTTTGTAAATTACTATCACAAAGTACAAAAACAGAAACCAAATACGTGAAACACACATTTAATCTATTCTAACATGCATATGCTCATATGTGCATGGGTCTAAACCTGGTTATGAATCAAACCTTTGCAAGAGCAGCCGAAGCCAGATTTACAAGCCAGTCATACATCTGTACTGGTGCATTTTCTGTGTTATCATAAGCAGTCCTGCTCTCCTTCAGAAGACAAGCAGTAAATAGGTATTAGTTGGTATTCTTCCAGAATAGCCCCCACAATGGTAGTAAATAACTGGCTGTTACTTGGACTATCAGGAAAACAATCAATTCACAACGATAAATTCTTGATGTGTACTTGATGCATGAAGACACTGTAAATCTCAAAATAGCTTTGGAGAAATATATGACACCAATTTATAAAATAGGGATCATTTAAGTAAATAAGATCACAGTAAACTCGAAACAATAAGAGTCACCTAATTCTGATTGAGAACACTAATATATAATAACTGGTATCATAATTAAGAAAATCAGATCACCATTAGCTGGATATAATGAGAGCCACCTAATTCTAATTCAGAACACTGATTTACGAAAACTCGGATCATAAGTAAATAAGATCACAACAAACTAGATATAACAAGAGTCACCCAATCATCAAAAAAAAGAGATAAGAGTCACCCAACCATAAAAAAAAAAAGAGACAAGAGTCACCCAATTCTAATTGAGAACATATGATACTGCCAAACTAAGTAAATATTGCATTTGCACAAATCAATGCATGAAGTTATACCCTTGTCTCATTTGATTTTCTTGGAATTGAACTACTCTGAATTGTGGGATCAAAAATGGAGCACATAAGGGAATCCAAAACAAAGAGGAAACCTATCAACAAAAAGGTAAAACCAATAGACCGCAAATTTCTACGTATCCACATATGCCTTTTCCCAGCCTGAACTCCCTTAAAATTGCTAAACTTTGAAGAATCATTCTTCACCCCATGAACCAAGAAAACTTTGTCCCCTGACATCCTTCTCCCTATAAAAGGATCACTTCCTTTCTGCATTTCCGAACCTCTAAACTGACTGTTTTTCACCCCAAATGATACATCAAGATTCGGGTGCTCGGGGCGTGGACTTTTTGGAGACCCTTGCTTCCCCATTTAATCCTAACTAGTTTGTAACGCACTAAAGCTTCAAGTGATCATGTTAGCTCAGCACCACCACCTCCTGCTCTTCTTGTCCCAGTGCAATGTAGTAGTTCACATTGCTGATCACCCAGAAAATTAAGAAACTTGCTTACAAGCTATATGTTTTGCTGGATTCCAAATGAACCCTGTATGGTCGTATGTCTCTCTCTCTCTCTATATCTATCTCTATCTTTTTTTTTTTTGGGGGGGGGGGGGGGGGAGGGGGGTGTGTTAAGACAATGTCTCTGTCCAAATCAAACTAACCAACCCAGTAGATGGCAAGAGAAAGACTCAAATTTGGTGGGAAAGAGTAGAGAAATAAAATTGGATGAAATGGAAACATCCATCTCTGGATTGCAAGCTAAGTTAAAGAAGTTGGTGATACTTAACTGTAAATAACAGCATATATTTAGAGCAGGCATGAGTGAAATATATATATATATATAAGAGAAACTGACCTTTCATATAATACAGGAGAAGACTCACATCTGCAACAACTACTTCCCAACAAACCGAGGAAACCTTCTTGTTTCTGGGTTTTGGTTGAACAATTTTGGAGGGTTTGACAGATGAAGAGAACCTTGAACTCGCCATGAAATTCAATAGAATCGTGGCTTTGTGTTTTGAGAAAGAAACACAGGAGGGTTGGTTATGAACTTGGTGGGCCCGTTTTAACCAACTTTGTACAGTGTCCCTACTTTACCTTAGTCTCCGTTTGAAAATTTTTACATTTTTCTTTGGTTAGCATAAAATATAAAATAATAGATTTTTTTTTTTTAAAAAAAAAAATTGATTTGTTTAGTTAGCATGCGTGCTTGGATAGCTGATCTTTTGTCATCCCTTCAAGCCAACCTCTAACGACTACAAATATCATTTGGAACATTTCTTTATACCACTTGTGTTTGAACTCAACTTCTCGTTTTTTTTTGAACACACACAAAGAGATACATATTTTTTTTTTGAAGTAAACTTCTCAAGAGTCAAGACTCAAGCTTTGAGATGGTAGAGATACAAAGCCCTTTGGAAGGTTTCCTCGTAATTGATTGGGGTTTTAACTCAAGCTTCAACAAGGAACTCGTCTTTATTGAAATCTTATAAAGAGAGAAGTAATAAACAATCTTTCTTAAATTGAAGAGAGATTGATTTTCAAATTCGACTACTATCATGGTGAAAAATCATCTATCATCCCTTGAACCCCTTACCTCTTAAGGTTAACAATACCCTTCAGAATCTTTCATTGTAACTGAATGGTGCATAAACTCAAGAGTCAATATTGAAGGTTTGAGATGTTAAAGAGTGAAAAGTCCTTTGAAATATTTCCTTGAAAAATGATTGGTGTTCTAATTCAAGGCCTCAAACTTTTAAGATGTTACCTCTAAGTAAGCATTGAAATTCAAAAGGTAAAAATCATAGTTGACATTTGAACTTTAACTTTGATTTTCAATTTAGTCCCTAAACTATTCAATTTTGTCTTGACTAAGTCATTTCGTCTATTTTCACCGTTAGATTAGCATTTAAATGGATCAGATTAGGTTAGTCTTCAATTGATCTAACGATGGAAATTGATGAAAAGACTTAATTTATCCAAAATTGATAATTGAGGGACTAATTGGGACAATTGAAAATTCAGGGACTAAATTGGGACAGTTAAAAGTTTAGAAACTAATTAGGATTTTTCCCCAAATTCAAATAACTTCTCAAATCATGTTGGAATATTTCCACCAGAAAAAGTTGTAATCCAAGTGGGTGAATTTTAATTTTAGAAGCTTGACCGTTAATAATTGATTTTTGAATAACTGCTTAATACATACGATTCTTTACCAAATTTTAAAGAGACTTAAATATACATGGTTACTAACATGTCCCTATTATTTCAATCCTATTATATAATCTTTAAGGTTTGATTACATCATTGTAGTTCTTATCAGCAATCAGGTTTATGATGATTTCCCATATTATAATGCAGAGGTTGCATCAGGGTAAGTGAGAGAAATAAGAACAATTGACATTTTCTTAGAATGCAGGTGCCATTGCCTTTGACATTCATTTTGTTATTACCCAACTAGCTACCCTTGTCACAGCCGCCACCTCTCCACCGCCGAACCCACTCACCCACCACCACCTCAAGCACCAACATCACCACCACCACCACTTTCTTTCAACCCATCATTCGTTACCCAAGTAGTCACTCTCCTCCAAACCACCGACACCAATGACTGGACCTCCAACACCACTCTTCACAAACTCCTGTTTCTCTCTCCTCAATCACTGTCTCCTCTCTCCCTCCTCCGCATCACCCGTGGCTTGGGCTCAACCGCCAAAGCCCTCCAATTTTTCCACTATATTCGCACAACCTCACCGTCCCCACCGGACCCTCTTCCTCTTTCCTCCACTTTCCAGGCCATTTTCGAGCTGGCAAGTCGAGAACAACCCGAATCAGCCACCAAGCTCTATGAACTTTTCACCAGCTCAAGAGATCAAAGCATTCCTCTTTCAATCAATTCTGCAACCCTTCTTATACAATTCTTTGGGCGGGCCGGAATGGTTGAAAAATCGCTTATTGTATACGAAGAACTTGACCCAGATAGAAGAAATATCCATGTGCGTAATACAGTAATCGATGTCCTGCTGCGATCAGGTGGGGTTGACTAGGCCATTAAAGTGCTCGATGAAATGCTTGATAGAAGTCGGAGTGTCCGCCGAATGAGAGGACAATGGATATTGTTTTGGCCGGGTTGTTGAAGAGGAATTGGAGTGGGAGGAGAGTGAGTGAGGAGGAGATTGTTGGTTTGGTTTTGAAATTAGGGGAACATTGTGTGTTTCCTAATAATGTGTGGTTAAGTCAATTAATTACTAGGTTGTGTAGGAGTGGTAAGAGTAATAAGGCTTGGGAGTTTTTGCACGATGTGAGGAGGTTGGGTGGTTCTGTGGAAGCTGCCTCTTGCAATGCCCTTTTGACAGGTTTGGGTAGAGAGCATGATTATGTGAGGATGAATATGCTTTTGAAAGAGATGAAGGAACAGAAAATTCAGCCGGATGTTGTAACGTTTGGAATTCTAATTAATTATTTGTGTAAGCTCCGTAGGGTTGATGAGGCATTGGAGGTATTCAAGAAGATGAGAGGCAATGAAAATGATGAAATTTCCGTTGAACCGGATGTTGTGCATTATAATACTTTGATTGATGGATTATGCAAAGTTGGGAGGCAAGAAGAAGGCTTGGGTTTACTGGAACAGATGAAATCACGACATGAAAGTGCACCTAATATTGTTACCTACAATTGCTTGATTGATGGTTTTTGCAAAGCTGGTGAAATTGAGAGGTCCCATGAGCTTTTGGATCAGATGTACAAAGAGGGGTTGATGCCAAATGTGATTACACTTAATACTTTGGTTGATGGCATGTGTAAGCATGGGAGAATCAATAGTGCAATGGATTTCCTTAATCAAATGCGGCAAAAGGGTCTGAAAACTAATGCAATTACTTACACTGTCTTGATTAGTGCTTTCTGCAATGCCAACAATATTGATAAGGCTATGGCATTATTTGATGAAATGTTAAAAACCGGGTGTTCTCCAATTGCAATTGTGTACTACTGCTTAATCTCTGGTCTAAGCCAGGCTGGAAAGGTGGATGATGCTAGCTCTGTGGCATCAATGATGAAGAAAGTCGGGTTCGGCTTAGATATTGTAAGCTACAATGTTCTGATTAGTGGGTTCTGCAGGAAGAATAGATTGGAGAAAGCTTATGAGATGCTTAAGGATTTGGAGGAAGCTGGAGTGAAGCCTGATAGTGTTACATACAACACTTTGATTTCATATTTCAGTGAAACTGGAGATTTTAGGACAGCCCATACATTGATGAGGCGGATGGTTAAAGATGGTCTTGTGCCCACCGTTGTTACTTATGGAACACTGATTCATGCATATTGCTTGGTGGGCAATCTTGACGAAGCAATGAAAATTTTTACAGACATGAGTTCTGCATCAAGGGTATCACCCAATACCGTTATATATAATAATCTGATAGACTCTCTCTGCAAGAATAAGAAAGTAGAAGTTGCTCTTTCCCTAATGGATGATATGAAAGCCAAGGGAGTGAAGCCAAATACCAACACATACAATGCCATGTTCAAAGGCCTTCAGGAGATAAACTGGTTGGAGAAAGCACTCCGACTTATGGATCAAATGACTGAACAGGCTTGTAATCCCAATTATATTACCATGGAAGTTCTTACGGATTGGCTTTCTGCTGTGAACGCAACAGAAAAATTAAGAAATTTTGTGCAAGGGTATGAAGTGTCTACTTCAATTGCATAGTGGTTGCTAGAAAGAGAGGTTAAGATTCTTACTTCAGTTGTACCAGTTGGCTATCTACCTTCAGTCATTTCAGTATTTGATGTTATTGTGGCTAATTTGTTTGAAGCACATTGACTAAATCATATGCTTCGAAAGAATGTCCACAGTGTCCATCTTCTCACAAGAGTGAGCACAGTAAGGCAGCATCACCTGGGACTGTAGGTGAATTGCTACAGATAATCTTATCTGTTTAACTGTTAAGTTGTGTTGTTGACAGTTTTGTACAAGTTCCTATGAATTATATGTTTAGCTATGAAAATTCAACAAAATTCGGTAAAATATACAGGTTGAGATTCAATTCAACTTTTTTTTTTTTTTTGCCTATATTGCCTCTTTCATTTTGTTCTTAGTATGTTGACAAGGTAGTTTCTTTTGTCACTAAAACTATCCGCAGGTTCTTGTAGTGGGCCCACTTCTTTATTATTTTGTTTGGTGAGTTGTAAGTTCTTTACTCTTTATTATTTTGTTTGGTGAGGGGAGAGGATTCTTTACCATCCATGACACACTTCACAGGCAATCTTGATTGAAAACCAGGAGTTGGAGGAATGAATTTTGGTTTTTATAATACACATCTGTTTTGTGTAATATAGACTAGTTCTGAAATTGTTTCGGTGATTTGCTTGGCTACTAGAGCTTCTCTTTGAGACAAACCAACTAGCATTAGAAATAATGCTTTACTACGCAGCTTAAAAAAAGTTGGAGGAAATTAGAAATTTATGAGACAGATGAATGGTTTTGGTTTTATTTTGGGGGTTGTCCATTAAATAAAAATAACAATGATGTTAGGGATGAACGCTATGTTGTTGTGATCCAATATGGACAACCTCATCTTGAACATGGGAATTTTTTTTTATTTTTTTTTATTTTTGAAAGATTAGAAGCTGTCTTTAATCCAAAATCCGAACTTCACAGGAACCAGAACAAGGGTGGGATGAGAAAGTCTCTCTTGGTTAGACCTAAAAACGGCAGAATTGCCACCTGTTGTAGGAAAGAGTTGTAGTTTTGGTCAATGCTTACTTTTGTGTACTGGAACTTATGAATATGTATGTACAGATATGTTCATAAGATAATGGGCTGTAAAACCAATGGTTTGTAAATGGAGCTCATGTTCTAGAACCAAGGATTTTGACCAACAAATAAAATGAAACAGGTCGTTGTTTCTCTAAGTAGAAAACCCTATCCTCTCCATGTGGAAACCTTTACGTTGTGTTTGGTACATGGTATTACACCTTAGGAATGGAATGATCATTCCTTAGTGATACCCATTCCACCATAAACTTGTTGGAGAAAGCACTCCAACTTATGGATCAAATGATTGAACATGCTTGTAATCCCGATTATATTACCATGGAAGTTCTTACTGATTGGCTTTCTGCTGTGAACGAAACAGAAAAATTAAGAAATTTTGTACAAGGGTATGAAGTGTCTACTTCAATTGCATAGTGGTTGCCAGAAGGAGAGGTTAAGATTCTTACTTCAGTTGTACCAGTTGGCTATCTACCTTCGGTCATTTCAGTATTCGATGTTATCATGGCTAATTTGTTCGAAGCATATTGACTAAATCATATGCTTCGAAAATAATGTCTACAGGGTCCATCTTCTCGCAAGAGTGAGCACAGCAAGGCAGCATAATTACTTGGGCATTACGAGATGCTGAGTAGTATTCACCTGGGACTGTAGGTGAATTGCTACCGATAATCTTATCTGTTAAACTGTTAAGTTGTGTTGACAGTTTTGTACAAGTTCCAATGAATTATATGTTTAGCTATGAAAATTCAACAAAATTTGGTAAAATATACAGGTTGAGATTCAATTAAACCTTTTTTTTTGCCTATATCGCCTCTTTCGTTTTGTTCTTAGTATGTTGACGAGGTAGTTTCTTTTGTCTCTAAAACTATCCGTAGGTTCTTGTATTGGGCCCAATTCTTTATTATTTTGTTTGGTGAGTTGCAAGTTCTTTACTCTTTATTATTTTGTTTGGTGAGGGGGGAGGATTCTTTACCGTCCATGACATAATTCACAGGCAATCTTGATTGAAAACCAGGAGTTGGAGGAATGAATTGTGGTTTTTATAATGATGTCCATATTGTAATAGAGGTTGTTTAAGCACTCTGGCTATATTTGTGTTAATCAACAAATTTCTCCCGCTGAATGTTTCTGGATGGCCATGGTTATAGTTAGTTTTCAGAATCAAATGGGTAGATGCAATTAAATACCAAAACAAGGTATCGGCTTACCTTTTTAACTAGTTCAACTTGTCAGTACACTTGTAGGTTAGGTCTATGAGCTTCTGGCATGATTGAACTGTGAATGTCAGTTGCTTTTTTTGTAGTATCTTCTAAGTAGTATTGTGTAATTAATCAGCAGTTTTCAGCTATTCTTTTCATAGGATGTTGCATGAACATTGGTGGGAGTAACATTAATGAAGCTCCCACTCCCACTGGCTAAATATGCCACTTCTATTTTAATATTGCAGATAAATAGAAGAATGGAATTTGTATTTGCTAGTCGTAGCTTTGATGTCTGGGAGAGTTGGACATTTGAAGGTTCTTTGGAGGAATTTAGGCTGGTCAATTGTAGAAATCCATTGGTAAGTTCTCTCCTTTGCTCCATCCAAATGCATGTGACATAATTGAGATATTAATCTTAGCTAAAGCTGAATTTTTAGTTCCTCTATCTGTATATGACTGTCCAAGTAAGCATTATGCAGTTGCTTGCCCGTGCATATGTCATCATATGCATGAATATGCATAAACATTAAATACACATCTGTTTTGTGTAATATAGACTAGTTCTGAAATTGTTTCGGTGATTTGCTTGGCTACTTGAGCTTCTCTTTGAGACAAACCAACTAGCACTAGAAATAATGCTTTACTACGCAGATTAAAAAAAGTTGGAGGAAATTAGAAATTTATGAGACAGATGAATGGTTTTGGTTTTATTTTGGGGATTGTCCATTAAATAAAAATAACAATGATGTTAGGGATGAACGTTATGTTGTTGTGATCCAATATGGACAACCTCATCTTGAATATGGGAATTGTTTTTTTTTTTTGATTTTTGAAAGATTAGAAGCTGTCTTTAATCCAAAATCCGAACTTCACAGGAACCAGAACAAGGGTGGGGATGAGAAAGTCTCTCTTGGTTAGACCTAAAAATGGCAGAATTGCCACCTGTTGTAGGAAAGAGTTGTAGTTTTGGTCAATGCTTACTTTTGTGAACTAGAACTTATGTATTTGTATGTAAAGATATGTTCATAAGATAATGGGTTGTAAAACCAATGGTTTGTAAATGGAACTCATGTTCTAGAACCAAGGGTTTTGACCAACAAATAAAATGAACCAGGTCATTGTTTCTCTAAGTAGAAAACCCTATCCTCTCCATGTGGAAACCTTTGTGTTTGGTACATGGTATTAGACCTTAGGAATGGAATGGTCATTCCTTAGTAATACCCATTCCTTTGTTTGGTTTGTGGGAATAAAATTTCATTCCCATTCCTAAGGAATAACTAATCCCATAAATCATGGGATTAAACATTCCCAAATAAACCATGGTATTATGTATTCCCTGACAGTCGGTAATCAGCCTCAAATCGACGAAAACCTGATTGTTTCTATTCATCTCTCTCTCTCTCTCTCTCATCACTGCCCATCGTTCTTCAGCTCTTTGGCCCCAATCCTTCCTCTCTCTTCTCCTCCCCTCGGTGACTTTTCCTTCATCAGCGGGAAGCATGGAAGTCCATCCCTCACTAGCCATTGTATGCTTCTTCCTCATCTCTTTGTGATGCAAGGGACTAGATTGATGACCAGACAAGATTTGACATCGCCACTAATCTCAAGTAACTCTTCACTTTGTTTAGTCAACAATTTCAAATCCAATTTTACAATTTTGTTTCTCTATTTCCCATTTTCAATAACATGCCAGCCAACTATATGATAAAAGTACCCTTAGAAATGAGACAAAAGAAAAATAGGATTGAATGCTTGATATTTTGAATAATACCTATAGAATTCAAAATCATTGGGTGGCTTGAGTTTTAATTGTTGGTCGAATCCCCCTTATGCTGTCACAAAATTTTCTATTTTTGCTTTGAAGTGGGATAAATAATTTCCTAGCTATTGTTCTTTTTTCTTGGGCGCCTATCTTTGGCAAGTGCAGGTATATAGACTAATAATCCCATATTAGCAATACTAGGACTCTAGCTAATGTCCTAATTAGAAAGCTTTTCTAATGACTTGAATACCACCACGCAAAAGAATTGAAGTTTATTTGAATCAATCGCGTCAAGGAAAATGATGATTCTTGACCTTCCAGTTTTCACACAATCTTGAAGAATTATGGTAGAAGAGATTGACACACATTTTGAATCAGATTCACTTTTTTTGGTGAATTCTGTGCTGGGAAAGGTTGGTTGTGCTTGGTCTTGTTTGGGCTTTTTGGATCAGATTAGGGGGCCTCTTGACAGAATGGATTGTCATTTAATGCATGTTTATAGGAAGGCTAATTGTGTGGCTGATTGCTTGGCCAATAGGGCAGTTCGAAACAGAGGATGTATTGATTTTTCGCACTCTGTTCAGTTGCCTGTTTCTGTGAGGCTAATGCTGATGCAGGATTGTAGGAGGTTACCTGATTTGAGAATGAAAAGGGTGATGGTTTTTTATGATAAAGGCTAGGAAGGAGGCGTTTGATGTTGAAGGATGGGCCCTTAGCTTCCTTGACCAGGAGTGTTGCCTGTTTTGATTTTATGCAGGATATTTGTTAATCAAAGGATCTGACTACTGAAATTTTTTTACAACAACAGTTACCAAAGTAGTATTGGTATGGCACCGTATGAGGCTCTATATGGACGACCTTGTAGATCACCTCTATGTTGGGCCGAAGCTGGTGAAAATATTTTATTTGGTCCAAAAATTGTCCGAGAAACCACTGAGAAGATCCAAGTAGTTCGAGAGCGGCTACCCATGGCTCAAAGTCAACAAAAGAGCTATGCAGATCAAAGGAGAAGGCCCCTAGAATTTCAAGAGGGTGATTACGTATTCTTGAAGGTATCCCCTAGGAAAGGAATATCTCGATTTGGAAAAAATGATAAATTGGCTCCCAGATATATTGGACCCTTCGAGATAACACAACGCATTGAATATGTAGCTTATCGGCTTGCCCTGCCAAGTCAATTATCAGGAATACATAATGTATTTCATATATCTATGTTAAGGAAATGTGAACCAGATGCGTCTTACGTCATCGATTGGAAGAATGTCCAAATTCAAGAAAATGGAACGTACGAAGAACAACCTATGCAAATTCTTGACACCAAGGAACATATATTCCGTAACAAGGTCATAATACCCTTGTAAAAGTGCTATGACAATATCATGGTATCGAATGAGCCACGTGGGAACTAGAAGTAGAAATGCGTACAAGATATCCTATCTTTTTAATTCTCAAGGTTAGTATCGAATTTCAGGGACGAAATTCTTTTTAAAGGGGGTAGATTGTGATGATCCATATATTAATTAATCATTGACATGCTAATTAGGTCATTGATTATGGTTCTATATAATTAAAGTTTATATATTTTTTTATATATATAAATAAATAGTAAATTTTTATGAACAAATGGATCCTAAATATAAACTCTTTGAGTGAAAACGAGTCAAATGATTATAATCTAGGTCAAAAAGTGTAACAAAATATTCATATTTATATCTATATATGTATATATGTGTGTGTGTGTGTGCAGGTTAAAGGACAAATGCAAACATATATATATATATATATATATATATATATATATATATATATATAGATAGGGACCATATCTATGCATATGTACAGAAAAATGACAACTGTTACTTTAGCTTTACAAGTTTTAAGAAACGTGCAACAAGAGAAAAAAAAGAAAGAAAGAACATGGTCAGGAAATGGACGACTATCCACGACAATCCTTGGAGCCCAAGTAAATCTTGGCTATAAATAGCCAAGATCAGTACACTAAATGGCACAAGGAAAAAGAGAAAGGGAGGAAGAAAGTAAGGGAGAAAAAGAGGAAAGAGGAAAAAGGGGTCAAAATTTTTGTTGACCTACGAGTTTGCGGTTGCGATCAAAATTTTGGGTAAGATTTTTTAGTTATTATTTAGTAAATTTTATATGTTCGAGTCACTTAAAGTTGATCTGAATTAAATATTTTCGGATCAAATTTAAATATCATTATTTTTCGTTAGTTATTCCAAAAATTATTTTAGCATTAACTGAGCTCTTATTACCTATTGTTATTCTAAAATATTATTTTGGTTATTTTGATACAGTACACGATATCGAATAGAAGTAAAGAAAGAGGTAGAGTTTCTTTTATCTTTTACTATCATTGATGCATTATATGCATATTTGGGGGTTTCATATCAAATTTATGTTTAATTATATAATATAATATTATATCGTTATAATCATGGAGTCAAACTGGGATTTTATAAATAAATCGTGATCATACACATGTTGTATTTTTATTGAGACCCTGATTATCTTATGAAACCATGTTGCATAATAATAATTTTTTTTTTTATTATTAATATTTAATGTTTGATTTGTTGTGGGGTCTGATTACGATATGACTTTCTTTTATGATTTTGATGAAATACTATGAATGCACATAATCAAGGGTAGATGATTAGTAGATGCGTGATCCTTGCGAGAATTCACAAGATTCCTACGAGTCATTGGGTTCACCAGTTAGTAATATCGGTTACCGTAGTAGCCTGTGTGGCACCACATAATTTTCGGTATTGGTATTTCCAGAAAAGCAAGAAGGGCATTGGGTTCCCTAGGGTGCAAGATCCCAAAGTTTTCTCTGGAGGCGGTTCGTGCGTGGACCAGAGAATTGACAGATTTATACAATCGATATGTGCTGAAATTTATTTATTTATTTAATTTATTACGTTGCCCTATTCCTGCATTTATTCGCAGTTTAATTATATTATGCATTGTTTTAAAACCTTGGTAGTCATTGATAAACGTTATCCTACTGAGCTGGTGAGCTCATCCCTATTTAACATTTTTCAGATATATGAAGTCGAGCTGGAGGATAGGCTGAAAGGATGATAAATAGAGTCTGCTATTATTATTTCTCCTTATGTTATATCAAGAATATTTGAAATGATCTTGTGAGAATTATGTACTCGTATGCAAAATAAAATAATATAAGGAAGATTATTGTAAGTTTGGTGTGATTTTATTCCTTAATCACGCCCGGGTATTATTTTTTAAAAAGAAAACAATATCGGGGTGTGACACCTTTGGCCTTTGCAATGCACCTGCGACCTTTCAAAGGTGCATGTTTAGTATTTTTAGTGATATGGTTGAACGTTTTCTTGAAGTCTTTATGGATGATTTTACTGTTTTTGATGATTCCTATGACGACTGTTTATCCAATCTTGAGAAAGTGCTTATGCGATGTGAAGAAAATAATCTTGTGCTTAACTAGGAAAAATGTCACTTCATGGTTCAAAAGGGAATTATTCTTGGTCACATTGTCTCTTTTGAGGGAATTTAGGTAGATAAAACCAAAATTGAATTAATTGCTAATATACCTACCCCTAAAACCCTTAAAGATGTTAGATCTTTCCTGAGTCATGCTGGTTTCTATAGGAGATTTATAAAGAAAATTTAGTTCTATATCTAGACCACTTTGCAATCTCCTAGGGAAAGAAACACCTTTTGAGTGGGATGATTCACGTCAAGAGGCTTTTGATAAGCTGAAGGGCATGCTCATCACTGCTCCGATTATGCAATCCCCAAATTGGAGTCTTCCCTTTGAAATTATGTGTGATGCCAGTGACTATGCCGTAGGGGCAGTTTTAGGGCAAAGGAATGAGAAAAAGCCACATGTCATTTACTACGCTAGTAGGACCTTAAACAATGCACAGATGAACTATTCTACTACAAAAAAAGAATTACTAGCAGTAGTATTTGCTCTAGACAAGTTTAGTTCATACTTAGTAGGATCTCCTATTGTTATTTTCACAAACTACGCAGCTTTTAAATATTTATTGACTAAGAAAGATGCAAAACCAAGACTGCTTAAGTGGATCCTCCTACTCCAAGAATTTGACATAACAATCAAAGATAAAAAAGGAGTAGAAAATATAGTTGCTGATCACTTATCTAGACTTGTGAGTGATGTGTCAATAGCGACAATGTCAATCAAGGACACTTTCCCTGATGAACAGTTGTTGACAGTTTCTTCAACACCTAGGTTTGCTGATATTGTGAATTTTCTTGTTACAGGTAATATGTCACCAGCTTGGACTGTTTTGGATAAAAAGAAATTTTTAGTTAAAGTAAGGAATTTTTTTTTGGGATGACCCACATCTTTTCAAATATTGTTCAGATCAGATTATCCGTAGATGTGTACCCGATGATAAGGTAAGTAGCATTTTAATATTTTGTCATTCAGGAGCATGTGGAGGCCATTTTTCTATGAAAAAGACAGCTGCAAAGGTTTTGCAGTGTGGTTTTTATTGGCCAACAATTTTTAAAGATGCCTATAATTTTTGTAAGGTGTGTGAGCGATGTCAAAGACTATGAGGGTTAACCTGTAAAAATATGATGCATCTGAATCCAATCTTGATAATAGAAATTTTTGACTGTTGAGGCATAAATTTCATGGGACCTTTTCCCCCATCTTTTGGATATATGTACATTTTAGTGGGTGTAGATTATGTCTCTAAGTGGGTCGAAGCTATACCATGTCGGACAAATGATATATGTGCATTTGGTTAATTGTATATTATTTGTGATTAAATGTGTTAAATTCCTTAATTTTCTAGTTTGATACTTTTTCTAGTTGTTTGGTTTATTTTGCAGGTAAATTAGTTGATTTAAAGTAATAATGCATAATGCAAGTGGATCATTCACTAGAGGAAGAATGATAACTGATAAGGATTGAAGAGTCAAGATTGAGATTGGAAGACTTGATGATATGACAACAATTTAATCCTTATAAGAGTCCAAGTTAGAAGAAAACTCATTTAGAGTTGGATTAAGAAAGTGTCCAAGAGGAAAAGGATTTGACACATTTTCAATATTTTGGTCATAACTTTTGAATCTGATATCCGATTTACTTTATTTTTGGAGGTTGGAAAGAAGACTTCAAAGGCTACAAAAGTGTATTTCACAAAATTTTTGTGATTCAACCTTTCAATATGTGAAATACAAGATCTAAATTTGGACAGATTTTGTACCCGCACCCCAAAGATTTTATGCTCAGGATTTAACCTTACATGACTTCTTTTTTGGAAAAGAATTCCTTTCAACCTGTACTTAGAATTTATTATTAGTATAAATAGGGGTTCTTATTTAGAGATTATAATTATTCTTTTTTCCATCTTTCTATTTTTGTTTTAGTTCGTTATCTCTGGCTAGAAGGCTAAGCTAGGGCTAAGGGAAAACCTCTCAACAAAGTACGGTACCGTTATTGACTCTGTGCTTAATGATTTATGATATTTTGTTAATTTAACTTTTAGTTTCTTAGTAAAGTTTTTGTTCTGTAAAAATCATTGAGTCGTTGTGCCATGTACATCGATTGTTTGAATTTTCCTGCGAGTAAATAACTGGTTATTTCACACTTGAGGTAATTATTATTATTTCATAAAATAATATATTTGGATGATTATTCAGGTTCCTGAATAATCTTTTGATTATAACTTTTGGTTTTCTTACGTGATTTGTTACTCGAATCAACCGACATTTGATTCTTGTCTCAAGTTAAGTTTTGAGTCTTTAATCATTATTGTATGGAATTGAGAGGAAGTACCTGATGCTCTAGTATTTTTATTATATTGTTTAAATATCTTCAATCAATATTTGCAACTCAACAATTTTTTTTGCACAAATTGTTCTCTCAAATTTTCTTTGGTATTTCTGTGATTATTTTTTGTTACAATTCCCTGTGGTTCGACCTCGGACTTCCGAGTATTATATTACTTCGCGACAACCTGCACTTGGGTGATTAATTCTAAAGTTGTAGCAATTAATTTATGTTATTTCAGCACAAACCCTTTAGTATTTTGACAGATACTTGAGTTCTTTACAGCAAATAAATAATAGTCCAATGTAAAAAAAATAGTACAACTAAGAAAATAATGACTGTCATTTTAAATTATTAATAATGATAGTCATTTTAAATTATTAAAAATGACATTCTGAGACATTTTTTGTTCCTTACTGACTTACTGTGCATAAAGTAATTGTCTCTATTGATTTTCTGATTGGTTTTGTTAATGTCGTTGAATTGCATTGTCTTTTCCCCAATTATCCTACTTTTTTCAAATTGTTTTACGTTTTATGTGATCACTATAATAATGTTATAAGACTCCTGCCATTTTACTTTGATTGTTGCATAATTATTGTTCACATTTGTTTTGCTTAAAATACATGACTTATTAACGATTGAGGTCAAGTAACATAACCAAACAAACAAGCTTTGCCCACATAAAACTTCTAAATTCCATCTAATCAAGATATAATGATTATATGCATTTGTATTAATTGATCTCATCTTTAATCTTTAATTACATGCATGCAATTGTGTTTAACTTGTAACAGGCTCTTGGCCTTTTGAAAAAATACTTAGAAAACAAGAAAATAGTTTTCAAAAGAATAAAAAAGTTTTTAAAAAGAAAAAAAATGCAAAATTAGACGTTAAATAGGGTTGAGTGAGGGGTAGTTCAAGTGTTAAATAGGGATAAATTGTAAAATTAGATGTTTTGAGTTTGAATTTTAATAACTCTTTGTGGTCAGACCTTGAGAGATTTATCTTTCGTGAATTCTCTAATCCTAACGTAGATGACTTGTCTTTGAATGGTCCAAAAAAAAATTAATCGAGGTGCACGTAAATTAATTTGAACAACTCAGATCATTAATGTGAACCCCCACATTCTATTTGTTTTCATATAACAACTTGATTATTTCTGAAACGCTAATATATGTAATGATAAATGCATGAACTATGTATAGTGTATGAGTAGAAATAAAATGTTAGTTGAGGTAATAGAGTATGTTGTAGAAGTGTGGAAGTATTCTGGAGTGAAAACACATTTTTTAGACAAAATTTGGGTAGGAAGGATTTTTGACACTCTCTAGTATTTGGATCATAACTTTTCATCCTTATGTCCATTTGATCTAAACTTTTGACAGAGGATAGTAGTCGCCTAGGGCTAAAAAAGTGTATTTCATGAACATGTTCCAAATCAACCTCTAAATAGGTCAACACTTCACTGGAAGTTATAGCAGAAATTGGGAGGACGTTCGAACGTGAATGGACTTTTGAACGGCAGTGAGTCTTAGTACTTTGGTCTCTACAGATCTCTGATGAAAATTCAAAAGTACTAGGAGTAACCAATGTTCAAAATCCAAAGTGAGTTCAAACGTGAATCACTAATTTGCACTGTGGACGTTCGAACGTCAAATGACGTTTGAACGTAACTTACGAATTATGGCTTTCAGAATCGCGCACAGGACACCATTTCTTCCCCTATAAATACTTAAACACACCTTTCTTAGCCCCATTTCAACATATATAGGCTTAGAGAGGAAGAAATAAAGGGAGAACAAAAGATCAAGGGGGAGTTGCACATTGAAGAGGATCACAACTACTAGGTTTTCCAAGAACACCAAGGAAAAAGAAGGTAGGAGTTTTCTTCCACTCTTGTTCATTGATACTAGGGCTTATATATATACATGTGTTTGAATCTAAATCTTATATATATGTATTGAAATCCTTGATTCTTGATATTCTTGCAACTATTACCATGTTTTGAGTGAAGTTATGGTTGATAGCCATAAAACCCTTGTTTTTGATGTCAAAACCTAGTTTTTGAGAAACATGAAATCTTCTTCTTGATATTCATATACTCTTGATTTAAAAACCTTAGTGCTTTATTTTGAACAATAAAAGCATGTCTTTTGATGATCTCTTGCATATTTTTTTAAATTGTTCTATTGGAATCATATATATGAAATTTGAGAATTTTGGATTTTACGTGTGATTGGAGAAATTGGTTGGGTGTTGTATCTCTTGTAGATGTTTGGATAACCATGGGTGGCCGTTGACCGGGTATCATAGAGTAGGTAGATGCATTTCTTACTCCGTGCGAGTTTGAATTTTTCTTACCACTCGTAGTGGGATTAGTGTCTTGCGAGGACCAAACCATTATTCGCTCACAAGTATCGAGGCTGAGGGTTAGTATACTATTTCTGGGTTGGATTCGTCACTATTGTGAGTTGGTATATGCCCTTCCTAAAGGTTGGATATTGATGATACCTCAAAATAAATCTCAAGTACCAGCTCAGGAGGTCAAACTAGGCAAGCAGAACTCGAAAGAGTAGAGCTGGCGGTCCTCTTGAGATAAGCAATGGCAATGATAACCAAGACAACAGCTGGATAATCACGAAAGGTTCCTAAAGCGTTAGGAAGCTATAATCAAGGCGCCTAATCTCACCCAACCAAGATCTTCTCCTAAAATTATAGAGAACCCCACAAAGTAAGGGCAAGAATCTCGGTCAGGATCCCACTTAGCAGGGAATGACCCTATAAATGCAATGTAACACCTCCTAACAGTGGGGGAAACCCTAGTGGAAATAAGAAGCCATAGCAACTTTGTAATCATCGTGAGTAAAACAAAAAGAGCAAGAACCTTCATTGAAGAGTGAACTAGCTGAGCTCCCGAGCCGGTGAACTACTATATTTTCACTGTGTGCACCCCTTTAATCCCCGAAATATTTCGTGGTAGCATCATACATGAGCCTCGTAGCTCTGATCCACACTCATCTGACATTACTTTCACCTTAAGCTCATCCACGTTGATATACGTTATCAGTTTGGTGCCGTATGTGGGAACGACTGTTCTTGTTACAAATAAAGCTGATTTTTCAGTGATTGATGGTATCAACGCGAAACATGAGCCAGAGTCAGACCAATCCTCTACGGATGCAAGATCAACAGGAAGCCGTAAATAATATAATACCCCAAAAACGCGCAAGAAGCCGATCCCCCATGGGGGACCTTCTCATGAATAATGAGATGGAGGCCATTCGTCTTGTCAATGAACGTCTGATAAAACAAAACGAAGAGCTCTTAAAGCTCCTACAACACCCACAGGTGGCGCGACTAGCCCAAGGAGGCCAGAATAATCCACCACCAAGGGAGCAACCATATCTCAACCCCCTTAGAGAAGTTAAAGAGGTGGGAGAGAATAGTTATACCTTGGGGCAAGAACCTCGCCTACCCCCTAGGAATGGTCACAATGAGGAAGTGCAAAGTTAGTATAAGGAAGAGGAGAGGAACGACTTCTTCCCCTATCAACAGGAGAGAAGAGAACACCACTGGGAGCAACGTTTCAAAGACATCCAGCAAAAGCTCAGCCAGATGAAGGAGGCAGTGAATAGCAAGGCCCCAATCACTATGGATGCCTTGGTGCAGCAAACCAAATCCCCATTCACTGCTGGGGTGCTGCACTTCCCTCTCCCATCTAAATTTAAAATGCCATAGGTGGATGCTTTCGATGGGACAAAAGATCTCGTGGACCACCTCAACACCTATAAAAACTAAATGGAGTTACATGGATATCAAGAACCAGTGAGATACAGGGCCTTTGCTATCACCCTAAAGGACTCATCCTTAGCATGGTTCAACAGATTCCCCCCAGCCTTGATTTTCTCTTTTAAAGAGCTGTCAATCTCGTTTGTGTCCCACTTCATCGGAGCTCAGACCTATAGAAAACCGAGCTACCATTTGTTAAATGTGAAACAGGGACCTGATGAGAACCTACGGTCTTATGTCCAACGGTTCAACTCAAAATCCTTGAAGGTGGATGTCCTAGACAAAAAATTTACTATTATAGCCTTCATAGCAGGTCTGGGAGTTCAGTCAAAAGATCTGATATTTTCCATCTCAAAGAACCCCCAGGCTAGTATGGTAGAGGTGCTTGCCAAAGTAGAAAAGTACATAAATGGCGAGGAAGCGCTCATCTCTAAGGTCGGGGGGCCCTTCATTGAGAAAGAAGAAAGGGAATGAAGAAAATAAGAGAGAACGAAGTCTCAGAAAGGAAAGAAAACGAGGTAAGTCTCCAAGAAGAGACAGAGAGCGTTCTCCGAAGAGAAGAGAAAATTTCAAGGATCTCCTTGACTCTCCACAACCAGAGCTACAACCAAGGTATGCACCCCGGCAACTCACCCCCTGACTGCTGCGCTGTCTCAGATACTGTATGAGGTGCAAAATGAGAAGTTCATAAGGTGACCACCCCGAATGAAAGCAGACCCAGTAAAAAGGGATCCTATGAAGTATTGTGACTTCCACAGAGACCATGATCATCACACCGACGACTGTATCCAATTGAAGACGGAAATAGAATTTCTAATCCAACGAGGGCAGCTGTGATGCTATGTGGCTAATGATAATCAAAACCGAGCTCTCCCACCTCTACCCCCTTAGCATCGAGCACCAGAGCCACACCAACAACCTATGGGGAAGATCAGAGTGATATCTGGAGGATTTGTCGGAGGAGGAAGGTCCAGCTCGGCTAGAAAGGCCCACTTGCGAAAAATCAGAGCCACAGAAGCCCCCGAAGTATATACTGTGTCTAAGTCTCCACGCTTAGACACGGCTATCACTTTCTCAGATTCAGATCTGAAGGGCTGCAAACATCCCCATGATGACCCTTTGGTGGTAGGAGCTGTAGTGGCCAACAGAACTGTCTATCGTATTAAGAGTGACAATGGCAGCTTGGCAGACATTATTTTTGCTTCTGATTTTGACAAAATGGATATAGAAAGGGAAAAGATTGAACTAGTAAGTGCCCACCTATTGGGATTCTCAGGAGAAAGGGTGCTGCCCCTGGGGTCAATCCAACTCATCTTGACCTTAGGTGACCCACCCTGTCAGACTACAACAACTGTGAAATTCCTAGTGGTTGATACACCTTCAGTATACAATATGCTCCTTAAGAGACCCTCGCTCAATTCTATAAGGGCTATTCCCTCTGCCTATCACCTTGTAGTGAAGTTTCCAACAGAAAATGGAGTTGAAGTGGTCCGAGGAGACCAGCGCGTACCACGGGAATGCTACATGGCATCCATGAGAAATAAGGAGGTTGAGAGCATCCAATTGGATGAGCTTGACATGAGGGATGAACTCGAGACCAGGCCAACACCATCAGAAGAGCTGGAACCTATTCAAATTGATGAGGAGCCAGAGCATCTTGTTTACATTGGATCCAAGCTGAGCAAGGAGATCAAGGATCTCCTCATCCAATTCCTGAAAAAGAACAAGGAAGTTTTTGCATGGAAGCAAGAGGACATGAAAGGGATTGATCCCTCTATCATCACTCATAAGCTCAGCGTGAATCCAGCCTGTAAGCCCGTTAAGCAGAAAGTGAGGAGCTTCACCCCGAAACGTCAGAAAGCCATCAACGAAGAAGTCAGCAAGCTCCTTCACGCGAAAGCCATTCGAGAAGTGGATTACCCAGTCTGGCTAGCCAATGTAGTCCTAGTCAAAAAGACAAACGACAAATGGCGTCTTTGCATTGACTTTATAGACCTCAACCGTGCTTGCCCGAAAGATAATTCTCCTTTACCCTGGATAGATTTGATTGTAGATGCCACTTCAGACATGAGCTCCTCAGCTTCATGGATGCCTTATCTGGGTAAAATCAGATTAAGATGGATCCTAATAACCAAGAGAAGACCTCATTCATAACTGAGCAAATGACATACTGCTATCAAGTGATGCCTTTCGGGTTAAAAAATATAGGAGCCACTTACCAGTGCCTGGTGAAAAAGATGTTTCAAAAACAGATTGGGACCTCCATGGAGGTCTATATTGATGACATGCTGGTCAAGTCACTGAAGGCAGAACTCCACATTGGGCACCTAACAGAGTCATTTCAGGTCCTGAAAGAATACAAGATGAAGCTCAACCCAACTAAGTGTGCCTTTGGGGTGACAATAGGAAAATTTTTGGGCTTCATAGTTAATAGCAGAGGGATAGAGGCTAACCCAGAAAAGGTAAAAGCAGTGCTGGATATGCAGCCTCCCTCCAACACGAGGGAAATACAGTGTTTAACCAGGAGAATAGCTGCCCTGAGTCGCTTCGTTTCCAGATCATGCGACAAGTGTTAGCCCTTCTTTCAAGTCTTAAAGAATGCCTTTCAATGGGATGCTCGGTGTGTGAAGAAGCCTTCAAAGCATTGAAAGAATACTTGAGCTCCCCACCTGTCTTGGTAAGTCCGTTAGAAGGAGAAGTACTTACCTTTTACCTGGCTGTCTTAGAGTTCTCAACCAGCACAGCGCTAGTAAGGGAGAAGGACAGAGCTCAGCAACCAGTTTACTACTGCAGTCGAGCTCTGAGGGGGGGGGTAGAAGAAAGGTATTCTAAAATGGAAAAACTCATTTTAGCCTTAGTGACAACTGCCAGAAGACTAAGACCCTACTTCCGGGCTCATACTATCGAAGTCCCATCAAATCAACCTATGAAGCAGGTGTTGCACAAGCCAGAATTTTCGGGGAGACTGGTTAAATGGGTCATTGAACTTAGCGAGTTTGACATCAGATACAAGCCAAGGACAGCCATTAAGGGGCAGATATTGGCAAATTTTATTTCAGAATTCACAACTGGGATACCTGCAGAGACAACGCAATTAGTACCTGACCTCCCCACGTGGAAACTTTCAGTAGATGGAGCTGACAATGCTCAGGACAGTGGAGCTGGTTTGATTTTGACTTCCCCCGATGAGATAGATGATGAATATGTATTGAGATTTGGATTCAAAGCTTCAAACAACGAAGCCGAGTATGAGGCAGTCATAGCAGGGCTCAGCTTAGCTCATTCAATGGAAGCCGAGCAACTAGAGATCTATAGTGACTCACAACTCATGGTGAAATAGATAGAGGGTGTTTACGAGGCTAAGGGTGAAAAGATGGCCCTTTATCTTAGAAAGGTGCAAAAATTGACAAGAAATTTGTGCAAGTAAAGATCAGACATGTCCCTATAATTGAAAATTTGAGAACAGACGTTTTGGCAAGGTTGGCAACAGCTTCACAAGAAAATCTGGACAGGTTGATCCCCGTGGAGCATTTGGCGGAACCATCTGTTAGTCTTGAAGATGAAGAAGTGTTCCCTATACAGAATCCACTAAGCTGGATGGACCCCAATTTGGAGTATCTCCAAAATGGAGCCCCGCCAAAAGACCCCAAGGAGGCAACAAAGCTAAGAACCAGGTTAGCTAGATTCTCCATTCTGCAGGGAAGCTTGTATAAGCGAGGTTTTTCAACTCCACTCCTTAAATGTGTGGGAGATGAAGACGCCAACTATATACTTAGAGAAATTCACGGGGGAGTCTGTGGCAATCATATTGGAGCATGGGCTTTGGCAGGAAAGACTCCAAGGTAGGGGTATTATTGGCCCACTTTGCTCAAAGACGCAACAGACCTGGTCAGAAAATGCAAGACTTGTCAGATGCATGCCAACATCCCTCACTACCTACCAGAGTTCCTGACCTCAGTGATAAGCCCTTGGCCATTCCAACAGTGGGGTCTAGATATACTATGGCCTCTTCCCACTGGTATAAGACAATGCAAGTTCGCCTTTATTGGGGTGAATTACTTCACCAAGTGGGCAGAGATAGAGCCCTTAACAACCATTACAGAACAAAAAGGTTCATAATTTTACTTGAAAATCCATAATCTGTCGATTTGGGATCCCCAGAGCAATTATGTCGGATAATGGGAAGTCGTTTGACAACCCAAAGTTCAAAAACTTCTGTGCCGAGCTCAGAATAAAGAATTACTTCTATGCCCCAGCTCATCCTTAGTCCAATGGACAAGCATAAGTCACCATCAGGACTATAAAGTCCGCCCTGAAGACCAAGTTAGAAAATTTGAAGGGCAAGTGGATAGAACACCTCCCAAAAGTGCTATGGGCCTACATTTAGAACAGAGCTAGCAAACGAAGAAAACAATGATAAATCCCTTCTACTAAGTTTGGATCTGTTGGAAGAAAAGAGGGAGGCAGCGCTGAACAACATAAAGAACTATCAAAGGAAGACAGCTAGGTACTACGACAGAAAGGTCAAGCATAGGAGTTTCTAGGTTGGAGATCTGGTGCTGAGAAAGCTTCTGCTGGCAAGAAAGGATCCCACTCATGGGAAACTGGGGCCTAACTAGGAAGGTCCATACATAGTCTCTCGAGTAATTAGACCAGAAAATTATGAGTTACAAATGGAAGAAGGGAAAGTCCTGCCCCATTCATGGAATGCAGAACATCTTAAGAAATTTGTTCAGTAAATTTATCTTGTATTATGACCCATTGTTAAAAAAATAGCAAGTCTATGATTCATCTATCCTTATGAGCACGCAAAAAAAAAGGAGAGCCATAGAGCTCAGTATGAACTCATTAGTTCATAAAATAGCCTTAGAGATCACAACGAACTCGTTAGTTCATAAAAAGAGCTTTAGAGCTCACGATGAACTCATTAGTTCATAAAAAGAGCCTTAGAGCTCACGATGAACTCATTAATTCATAAAAAGAGCTTTAGAGCTCACGAGGAACTCATTAGTTCATAAAAAGAGTCTTACAGCTCACGATGAACTCATTAGTTCATAAAAAGAGTTTTAGAGCTCACGAGGAACTCATTAGTTCATAAAAAGGGTCTTAGAGCTCATGAGAAACTCATTAGTTCATAAAAAGAGCCTTAAAGCTCACGACGAACTTATTAGTTCATAAAAGAGCCTTAGAGTTCACGACGAACTCGTTAGTTCATAAAAAGAGCCTTAGAGCTCACGATGAACTCATTAGTTCATAAAAAGAGTCTTATAACTCACGATGAACTCTTTAGTTCATAAAAAGGGCCTTAGAGCTCACGATGAACTCATTAGTTCATAAAAAGAGCCTTAGTGGTCACGACGAATTCATCAGTTCATAAAAAGAGACTTAGAGCTCACGATGAACTCATTAGTTCATAAAAAGAGCCTTAGAGCTCATGACGAACTCATCGGTTCATAAAAAGAGCTTTAGAGCTCACGACGAACTCGTTAGTTCATAAAAAGAGCCTTAGAGCTCACAATGAACTCATTAGTTCATAAAAAGAGCTTTAAAGCTCACGATGAACTCATTAGTTCATAAAAAGGGCCTTAGAGCTCACGATAAACTCATTAATTCATAAAAAGAGCCTTAGAGTTCACGACAAACTCATCTGTTTATAAAAAGAGACTTAGAGCTCACTATGAACTCATTAGTTCATAAAAAGAGCCTTAGAGCTCACGAAGAACTCAGTAATTCATAAAAAGAGCTTTAGAGCTCACAAAGAACTCACTAGTTCATAAAAAGAGCTTTAGAGCTCACGATGAACTCTTCAGTTCATAGAAAGAGCCCTGGAGCTCACAGAGACTTACCTGTTCATAAAGAGAACCCTGAACTCACAATGAATTTATCGATTCGTAAGAAAAGCTCAAGAGCTCGGGATGAACTTACTAATTCATAACAAGAACAATGAACTCATTAGTTCATGGTAAGAACCTTAGGGTTCGCGATGAATTCATCAAAAGAGTCATGGAGCTTAGAAACATCAGAGATTACAAAACAAAAGACTTTTTCAAATCACAAATCGTTCTCGATGTGCAGCAAAAATGGGAAAGTTGAGGTTTTCAGAACATCAGCAGTTACAAGGAATTAATCAAAACAAAATTCCTAGTCGTCTCTCCAACTCAGTTATCCTCTCTTTCAGACGAAGGTTCTCCGTTTTCAGCTCATCCCTTTCCTTCTCAACTGATGACAGAAGATCCATCAGCTTTTGCCTAGCAATGGAGAATAGAACTTCCCCTAGGCCAGAGTCTAAGGTAGGGGAGGAAAAACCATCCCTCTTGCGCCTCTTCGAAGGAGCTCTAGTGTCTTCACTCTTATCAGATTCTGAAGAAAAAGAATCGGGTTTAGAAAAAAAGAAAAGTCTCGTTCAGCCACAGCGACATTAAATAAGAACAGATTGTCTGATGTCATGAGCTCAGAAAAGGACATGGGCTCAGCTTGGGTCATTAGTTCTATCCTCATCAATTCAAGCAAGTTCAGGTCAGGAACACTTGCACACCAGATAAAAAAATAAGATAAGCAGATAACATCATAAAAATTTGATCCCAAGAGAGAGACCCTCGTCACTCTCACCTGGGTAAAAATATCTCTTCCAGGACCGAGGGACTCTACACTCCCTCGTGCCCACCTCAGAAGACCTTCATGAGTCACTAGAAGCAAAGAAGAAGCATTGGGCCCATCCTACAGGAGGATAGGGGAGATCAAACACTAAGTAACGTAGCCTGAAGTCTCTCCACCGAAAGCAGACGAAGCATGGAACTTCATCCTCCTCAAGGTCAAAGTAGTAAAGAAATTCTGCAAATGCAGGAAACTCGTCATTATCTCGCAAACGCCAGAAGAGGAAGAAACTAGTCATGATAGCCCATCCCCTGGGTGAAATATGAGAGGGACACAAGCCGATATAGGCAAAAATAAATCCAATAGAATGGTGAATGGGAAGACACATACCTAACTCCAAAGCTGCTTCAAAAAAGTACGTCTCCCTAGGAGGAAGGTAATTACAGGGTTCATTGGAGCTTGGAGCACGTAGAGGTAACTTCAAATCAAGAAATAATTTCTTCCTTATCCTCTCTAAATCAGAGGACGTCACCACTGAGGGAACAAAATAGCTAGTATGCCACATCCACTTAACCCCAAAGGAGGTTTGCTCTTGAAACAGATCAGAAAAGGGGGCAGACATAGTGGCTTCAAGCGAAAAAGAGAAGAGAAAGAAATTGAAGGCGTTAAGCACTCAAGAATAACAAAGGGATACCCGGAGGGAAGTGATAGCCAGTACTTATAGAAATCCTTTGAAGACCTCAGATTTTTAGGAAGTTATTAATTACACGAAACCTTAAGTCGTGGGTCTCTAGGTTTCCAAATTAAGGAAGCAGAAACCTTTATGGTAAGAGGGCAATGCATCAAAGGTGGACATCAACAACACCCCGGAACAAAACAAGCAGACCTCCAAAGAGGGGTCCAGAACATCAAAGAAAGGTCAAAACAGACCCTTGTAATTCAAGAGTTCAACAAGTCTGAGGTGAGAAAATCAATGCACACAAGCGCTGCATCTAGGCATATTCTTCTAGGTTGTCACATTGTCAATGGTACATGACAGCCCCGAAGCTCGGAACATCTGCACAAGAGGACAGAGCATGATAGTATGCTCTCCGCCTCGCTTAATCAGAATGGTTGAACTCGTAAAACAGGGAAGAGAACCTAACCAATGGCTACACGTGCACATGTCCCCTAAGGCTTGCCAAAAGGACCCCTCAAATCGGGTCGGTGGTCTGCTGCACATGAAAAAGATGAACCCTCACCTGAGCTGCGTAGAGCTCGGTGGTTGTTCAACCATAGCATAAGTCAGTACTTTGCTAGTCTGCTGCGCATGGAAAGGATGAACCCTCACCCTGGGACAAGAGGGAAAGGTCTACTTTTTTTCAACATGATAAAGGGTCTAAATGACCTGTTTGAAGCAAAAGGGGGGAGAGAGGAAGTTGAGAAGAGGTGCATATATGAGGTTACACTCTAATACAAAGGAGGTACAACTATGAGTTGATAAGTCCAAAAAAAAAAAAGAAAGAGAGAGAAGACTTGCTTTGTGTCCTAAGTCTTTGAGGATGAAGTGAGGCCAGAGTTCTGGTGGTCAGTTGCTGAAGTTGGGGCAGAAGTAGGTTCAGAAGCTGGAAGCTCAGTTCGGCACATCAGCAGTTATTCCTAACTTCTTTGTTTCAAAGAGTTCTGAACGACCCTTTGAAGTAACGGGGGGAGGAGTTGAAGAATATCATATTTGATAAACGATAGAATAAAGCAACAAGTTGAAAAACAAAGGAAAATGAGAGCCATAAGCTATAAATTAAACATAAAATGTTACAATTCTGACATTTTCGTCTCAAATTCTATTTCAAAATGTTACAATTCTGAGATAATTAGCCGAAGTAAGAGTAGGCGAAGGGCCTAGCAGTACAGTAGCTGAAGTCTTAGTAGAAGGAACTAAAGAAGGGCTCCCAAGCTCAGTAGGCGACCTTACTGTCAACGAAGCAGTTGAAGTCTCAGGAGGGCCAAGAGTAGGCAAAGAGGTAGTAGGGATGTCAGTGGACCGAAGCAGGGGGCGGGAAGTGTAGTCTTCATCCTCGTACCCGCTTAAAAAAACTTTGTCCATCCCCGGTCTACCCCCGTTAACAGGTATAATTTTCATCTCCACCCCCGTCCACAGATAAATTTTTAATCTCCGTCCCCGTCCCCGCTTCCCCATACCCACTTAAGCTCAAGCCCAAGTAATATAATCCAAAATTCTAAATAAATCTAATATTTTAAATAATTCAACAACATTCTAAATAATCTAGTGAATAATCTAGATTATATAATGTAAAAGCCAAAACAATATAGTATTCTGTTTAAAGTGTCATTGGACCACAAAAAGAGAAACAGAACTATTAGAGAGAAATGAAGAAAAAAAAATTGAACTAAGAAAACGATAGCACTACACTTGAAGTTTCCTAGAAAATTTTTTATTATTACAATTCATATTATAGCCATAAAGTGTTAAAAGATAAAAAATTAAAATTTCGCTAATTCAATAATTCTCCCAATTTCTTAGTTCACTCTAACAGAGAAACTTATCAACCTCCATTCACAATATTTCTATCCACAATGAAATGAAAAACTATCTTACTCTCTCTTATCTATTTTTAGAGCATGGTCAATCCAAACTCCTAACAGTTTCAATCAGTGAACACAAATAGAAAAAAGAATAATCAGGGAAAAAGTTAATAAGATTACCACATAACAATGCCACCTGTTAGTTTGATTACCATATTTCTAGATTAGTAGTTACAGTAAATATGTTTAGTTAAGGCTTGTGAGTATATATATATATATATATATATATATATATATATATAACGGGTAACGAGGCCGAGGAGAGGAGGGGAGGGGCGGGACGGGGGTAAGGGTAAGTTCATCCCTGTACATGTTTATACGGGTATCTCTGTATACGTCCACCGTCCAATATGTATAGTCCATCCCTGGTCCAAACAGGGCGAGTTTGGTCGAATACCCGCTTTTCTCCGGTCCACTGTCATCCCTAGGAGGTAGGGACCTCAGCTTCGGACGAAGCTCCAACGGCCAGCTCAGTAGGGGTGGAAGAAGTTGTGGAAAGCTCGGCAGCCATGGGAGTAGAGGTGTCTAAGGAGGCAGTAGCATCTTGAGCTGAAGTCCCAACTAGAGGAATGAGCCCTTTAGAGTCTTGGGGCACATCTTCAAAAATAGGAGGAGCAAGAGCATCATCCTCTTCTTCATCAGACCCCTCGGCCTCTTCCTCAGGGGGAATTGAAAAGTCAAAGTTCAGTTCAGGGTAAGTCCTTTCAGCATACCCTGGAAAGCAATCCACCCTTTTGCCCACCTAGTGAGAACGTCATCCTCTAACTGGGCAATCAGCTAATCCTTTTTTTGGATGGTAGTGTCTCGCACCGCCAGCGCCTCCTTGACGGCTACTAACTCCTCCCTGACAGCATCATTGGCCTCAGCTAGCACCTCGTACTCCCTCTTCACGTTCCTAAAGGAAGCCAGAGCATCAAGGGACTTCCGGCTCTCCTTGATCCAGTCATCAGTTTTTGACCGGAGGTCTTCCTTAGTCTGGCTGAGCTCCTCTTATCTGGATTTGGCAAGGGAAGACTACTGCTCCACTTGTTCTTGTAATTCCTTTACTTGGACCTTAAGGTCATTATTCTCGAAAGTCAGATTGGCACACTTCAGCTCAAAAGCTTTGGAAGCATTGACCGACCCCTCCAAGGCTTGGATTCGCTTTAACAAGCTGCTTATTTGAATGGCAGTCTGAAGACAAGCATGAAAGATTAGTGCAAAGGGAATAGCGCAGGACATCCAAAAAAAACTGAGAATTTGACAAATTAGAATCTCACCAAGGTACAGCCATACAGCGCAGTGGAAACACAAGTTTCCAGGGGTACAGAAGTGGCTGCATTAATGTCAAACTTTGGGATAATGGAGACAGTGGCCTCTGCAGCACACTTCACATCGGTAATAAGAGAATTCTCAGACTTTGAGAAGACCCCTTTGCCTATCATGAGAGATGGGAGGTCTCCTTGGTTGATGCAGAAGCAGCACGACCAGGGAAAGTGCGAGTAGCATCCAAGAACCTCTCAACTTCAGATGCAGAAGGGGAGGTCTGGTCTCGCCCAGAAGCATCTTCAGTGGCAGGTCTGGTCGCTTGTGGGAAAGGAAGTCCTGAGGTCAGTGAGGCATGCAGTGCGGATGGTGGGGCCTTCTGGATAGAGGCAGAGGCAGAACAAGTACCCATTTTTGAACCTTAGCTCGAGTAATTGGGCTCCCACCAGAACTGCCCTCAATCTTGCGCTTGGTACCACCCTTGTTTTTCTTCTTTAATAGCTCTACCTTAGCTTGGAGCATCTCAGGGGTAGGCTTCATTGTAGAAGACTCTAGGAGATTTAATTTGAGCTGGTTAGTCAAAAGGAAAAAGAAAATGAGGAAAGCAATGAAACCAAATAAGAGAAAGAGCATTACCTTCTACGTCCTCAGGTCGGATAAAGGAAAATGGGGTTGGAGCTTCTATCACTATCTCAGGAGGACCGAATCCCTGCCTTCCTAATTCTCAGGGCCTAATGAGCTCAGAGTACCTCTCTGGATTACACTTAGCCAACTTCAGCTTCACCCGCTCGTCCTCGGCGTTGAGTTCAGGTCGAATGCCTAATAAAAAAAAAGGGCAACACCAAAGATGCAAAGGTCAGGAAAGCAACTCATAAATCTTCATATCGCAGTTCAGTTAGGCAAGAACTCACCTAAGTTATCTGGGGCTGTCCAGGCTTTGGAAATCCCAAGAGTGTCTATTTTATCAGCAGGGTTGTATTCCCAGTTGACACCCCCAACAAAAAAAAAATTCTTTTTTCAACCTTTATGAGAGCTCGAGAGGTGTGTGATGACCTGCCTAGACGAGGCCCGTTTAGAAATATATAGAAAGCCCTCAGTTGAGGTAAGCTTGACATTGAAGAGGTTCATAAGCAGAGAAATGGTGGGAGTCCCAAGCCCATGCTTCTTAAAGAAAACTAAAATACCCACTAAAACGCCCCAGAAATTGGGAGAAAGCTGAGCAGGATAGACATTGAAATGTTGCAGAACATTTTTGATGAAGGGGTGCATAGGAAAACGAAGGTCATTCTCGAAAGGGGCCATAAAGAAACAAATTTTTTTATGCACTTGGGCAACGTATGAGGGGTGAGTTTATCCGGATACCAGGGCTGGACACTAGGGGGAAAGTGAAAGCGAGCACTAAGAGCTTTCATAAAGGTAAGATCGACCGTACTGGGTCCCACGAGCTCGACATGCCTCAGGGCAACCCTTATACCCACTACACTGTAAACAATTCCTACCTCACTCACATTGCCATTACCCTTGTCAGCACTAGGAGGTACATGAGAGGAAGATGAGGGGAGTTCCTTAGAGTCCACCTCGGTATCGACAGCCTCCACACCGGAGAAGTTGTCAATCTCATCACTCATATCCCCTAAATCAGAATCTCTCTCGGCAGATCTGTCACCTAGGAGGAAAACAGAGGAGGGCGTCGCTCCAGAGGAGGCAAACATGATTGGCAAAGAGAAAGGTAAGTCGAAAGAATTATAAAAATGAGAAATACTAACTAAACACCCCCTGATAATCCTATGGTCAGCGCTGTACCTCCCAACAGTAAGAATTTGCACAGTGGAATTCCAATCCATAAAGCGAGGAAGAGGAGATAGGCAACGATCGCGATTCCAAAAGAAAAAAAACCGAAAAACCCAAAAAAATAATGGTCACCTTGAAGTCGAGGGATCCAGAGTGAGGAAAGGCAAGAGAAAGAGAAAGGGGCAGAAGGAAGCATACTTAGATAGGAAAGAGAGTAACAAACAGCAGCCAAAGAACAAAATTAGAGGAGAGGAGCAAAGTAGGACTTCGATTCGAATCCAAAAAGCACAGTCTTGAGCAAAGAATAAGAGAATTGCGTGGAGGAAAGCCCAGAAATTGAAGAGAGAAAGAGCCGGAGACGAAGGTGAACAGTGTAGAAGATGAACGGTGGCTTTGTGCGATTTTCTTTTAGCCGTTTGAGCATTTAAGGCTTGAAAGACATGGGATGAGGTGTGCGTGGGAACCAAGGGAGCCATGATTTTTGTAACCATCAAAAAGCCCTTCCTACGTGCATCTCACATGCAGACTAAGGTCAGCTAGGCGCAGATCTAGTCCAAGGAAAAAGTAGTTCAGCCTATGCCCAAGCTCGTTTGGGCCAGGGGCTGGGGACCAACTGATGATACCTTAAAATAAATCCCAAGTGCTAGCTCAGGAGGTCAGATCAGCCCAGGAGGTCAGACTAGGCAAGCAAAACTCGGTAGAGTAGAGGTGGAGGTCCCCTCGAGATAAGCAATGGCAATGACAACCAAGGAAACAACTGGATAATCATGAGAGGTTCCTAAAGCGTTAGGAAGCTATAACCAAGGCGCCTAATCTCACCCAACCAAGATCTTCTCCTAAAATTAGGGAGAACCCCACAAAGTAAGGGCAAGAATCTCGGCCAAGATCCCACTTAGCAGGGAATGGCCCTATAAATGCAATGTAACACCTCCTAATAGTGGGGGGACCCCTAGTGGCAATAAGAAGCCATAGCAACTTTGTAATCATCGTGAGTAAAACAAAATGAGCAAGAACCTCCATTGAAAAGTGGATTAGCTGAGCTCCCGAGCCGATGAACTACTATATTTTCACTGTGTGCACCCCTTTAATCCCCAAAATATTTCATGGTAGCATCATACACGAGCCTCGTAGCTCTAATCCACGCTCTCATATTACTTTCACCTTAAGCTCATCCACGTTGATATACGTTATCAGATATCATTGCGAGAATTTTGGTGTGTGTGTGTGTGGGCCAGGATATTCTCGATGTGTTTATTCATGTGATGTCTTACATCAGACTTGAGATACATATATATAGATTATGGTTGATTATATTTGGTGGGTTGTGTCCCTGTACAAATGTTGGAAACGGTTTAGTGTTGAAATGGCTCATTGTGGGAGCGATTTAATATTGGAATGGTTTATTGTTGAGAAATTTATTTTACTATTCATTTAATTATAACCAATGTGTAAACTTGAGATCTATTAAATGTTCTTATTTTCTTTCAAAAATTGATATATGATATTTGCAAAATGAGACTGACCTGTTTTATATATTTTCTAAATCTTGTTCGAGTTTGGGAGGATGTTGCTACAGAGCTTAATGCTCACCCCCTCCAAATAATATATTTTTCAGATTGTGGTCTAGAGGAGGAGATCGGAGTTGAGGAGTCAATTCATTGGGAAGCTCCAGTAGATGGGCACGTGGATTCCGAGGTGGACATTTAAAGCTATATTCTTTTATGTCTAGGCTAGGAAATTTATCTTGAGACAATGTAAAGTCTAGCTTATTTTGTTATTCCGCTGCAAGATACCACTTCATTCTTTTGGGAATGTAATTGCCATAGTTGGGTATATTCTTTTGGATGCAATGGTCAAGGCTTGACCTATTCTTTTGGATGAAGTTGTAAATGTGATGAATGATGAATAAAATTTTCTTTACTTATAGATCATATTAGTTACTTTCATGATGTGAATAGTTTTAAATAGTAATGTTGTCCAAGGGGGATTTTGGGGAATTACAAAGTTGGTATCAGAGCCTAGGCTTTAGGTCTTACATGTGAGCTGTAGGTTATGGATTACCACTAAAGGGGTAGGATTAGGTTGAATAAGATCGTTGATATAAATTTTACACACGTCTTATGCTTTAGATTAAAGTGATAGTTAGGATGTCTTGTACATCAAAGAAATTAAATTGTAAATTGATGTGCAAGATAGATGGTGGACGTGAACGAAGGCATGGTCGTGGAAGTCAAGCAAATCCACCACCACCACTACCTCATGATGCTATGAACGACATAACCAATGCCTACGAGAACTAACCACTTCAATACAACACCAGAATGGAAACAACAACCACAACAGTGGGGTGCATCCATTAGCTCATGTACCGGGCAATGGGGACGAAAATCGAAGGATGGTGGTTCTCCAAAAATTTTTACAGAAACACCGACCTATTTTCCAAAGAAACTCTGACCCTTTGGATGCGGATAAATGGATCTGCCAGGCGAAGAAGATGTGTGATGATATGGGAGTTACCGAGGATTTATGGGTTGGCTTGGCAACATACTTGTTTGAAGGAAAAACAGACCATTGGTGGGACTCAGTGAAGAGAGTGAGGAATACGAATGCCCTTACTTGGGAAGAGTTTGATCAAATCTTCCAAGACAAGTACTTTCCTGAATCCGTCAGGAACAAGATGAGTGTCGATTTTCTAGCTCTATGACAGGGTAGTATGACGGTGACGGAGTATGAGAGAATGTTTGATGAGCTATCTCGCTATGCCACAAAGTTTATATCTACCGAGCTCAGGAGGGCCAAACGCTTTGAGCAGGGCTTAAGGCCTGCCATCAGGGAGAAGCTTATGGCTCTCAAGATCAAGGACTATGAGGATCTAGTTGATAGAGCTGCACTGGTGGAGAGAGACACAGAGGACAGCTAGCGGCGATAGAACTACGCGAGGGGAGGTCCGATCTGGACAGGTGCTAGTAGCAGTGGAGGGCAGAGAACGAAACCTTACTATCACCCAAATTAGGCGGTTGGATCGAGACTTCAGACAACCCAAGGAGCTGGAGGTGCACTAGAGAAGCAGGCACTGACCCACGTCAATGCTTTGCATGTGGAGGTTTCGGGCACTTTAAAAATAAATGCCTATTATTTCCACCAAAGACCAACCAAGCAACAAGACCAGTGAATGCCAATAAGCCACCACTACAAAAGTCACTACAACAGAGACTGTTACGAGCTCTAGCCCCAGGTGGTGCCAATCAAGGAAGGATTTTTGCTTTGACCCAATTGAAGGAAGATATTTTCAATGCAATTATGGAAGGTATTTTTCTTCTTTATAATTCTTGGGCCCGAATTTTATTTGATCTCGGTGCAACTCATTCATTCATACGCACTATATATGCTCTTAATTTGGGATTGGAATTTTGAGAAGTTAGAATATGCCTTGAATATTGACATGCCTATGGGAGAACGGTTGAATACTAGAAGGGTGTATAGAGGCTACGTTCTTCGAATTGGAGAACAAGAATTAATTGTAGACTTGGTTGCATTAGACATGAAGGGGTATGACATAATATTTAGGATAAACGTGTTGTCCACCTTCGGTGCAGTACTGGATTATTTTTACAAGCGGATTATATTTCAATTGCTAGGAAGGGTAGTTTTCAGCTTCATTAATGATCAAAATTCTTCCCTTCCATTTTCCACTATGGAAAATAGATTCTTGAAAGCTAAGGCGGGGAGCAATTTGAGTTTCTTGGCTAGCTTAATGGGAGATGATAATCACATGCAGATGTGGTGTTGATAGTATCAGATTTTTTGGATGTCTTCCCAGATGAATTATCCGGGTTACCCCCACAGAGAGAGATTGAGTTTAAGATTGATCTCTATCCGAGGACCAAACCCATATCCATTGCTCCTTATCGGATGACACATTTAGAGTTAAAGGAGCTAAGGAAACAGTTGTACCATCTTTTGCTCATTGAGTTTATCCGTTTGAGCACTTCACCTTGGGGAGCCCCGGTCCTCTTTGTGAAGAAGCATGACGAAACATTTTAGTTATGCACAGACTATCGAAGGTTGAACCGAGTGACAGTGAAGAATAAATATTCATTGCCACGAATTGATGATTTATTTGATCAGCTGAGGGATTCTAAGTATTACTCCAAGATTGATCTTCGCACAGGGTACCATAAATTACGGATTAGGGAGGAGGATATTCCTAAAACAGCATTCCATACCCGGTATGGTCATTTCGAATATACGATAATATCGTTCGGATTGACTAATACTCTAACAGCCTTTATGAATTTGATACACATGGTATTTCATTCGTATCTAGATCAGTTTGTCATTTTGTTTATTGATGACATATTAATCTATTCACGAATACAAGAGGAACATGCACGTCATCTCTCGATTGTACTACAGACATTGTGAGAGCATAAATTATATGCCAAGATGAGTAAATATGAGTTTTGGATGAAGGAAGTGAAATTCCTAGGCCATGTAATGTCGGAACAAGGTGTAGTTGTTGACCCCGCAAAGATTGAAGTTGTGATGAAATGGGAACCACCAAGGAATGCGACCGAAGTATGTATTTTCTTAGGCTTAGCGAGCTACTATCGAAGATTTGTGGAAAGGTTCTCAAAGATAGCAATGCCAATGACTCGCTTGACGAAGAAAAGGAAAAAATTCTTGTGGACTCAAGTGTGTGAACAAGCCTTTCACACCTTGAAAGAGAAGTTGACAACAGTTTCTGTCCTCATTATTTCGATCAGTGATGAGGGATATGATGTATATACCGATGCTTCGTTATGAAGCTTGGGATGTGTGCTCATGCAGGGAGGTAAGGTAGTTGCCTATGGCTCGAGACAACTAAAGATCCATGAGCAGAATTATCCCACTCACAACTTAGAGCTTGTTGTTGTGGTTTTTGTTTTTAAGTTGTGGAGGTGTTACCTGTATGGAGAAAGGTTTCAAGTGTTTTCAGATCATAAGGGCCTCAAGTACATCTTCACACAGAAAGACTTGAATCTTCGGCAAAGAAGGTGGATTGAATATCTAGAAGACTACGATTTCACACTCAACTACCATCCGAGGAAGGCTAATATAGTTGCAGATGCACTTAGCAAAAAGTCTCGAGGTGAAATCAATGTTCTTGTTGTTCATAGGTGGAAGATGATTAATGCTTTGAAGGATTTTGACCTATTGGTGGATAAACGGGAGGATCGACCATGCTTATTTAATCTTGTAGCTTAACCAATTCTCCAACAAAGGATTGTGGAGTTGCAATGATTAGATATTGAGTTGGGAGCTATCGGGGGTAGATTGGAGAGGAATGAGATTATTGAGAATTGGTCTATACATAATGATGAATTACAGTTTCGTGGAAGACTATGTGTACCAAATAATGACCAAGTAAGGGAAGAACTAATGGGTGAATGTCATCGTTTAAAATTTTTCATACATCCGGGTAGTACCAAGATGTATAGAGACATGAAACTTCAATATTGGTGGAAAGGGATTAAACAAGACGTGGCTAAGTACGTTGTAAAGTGCGTAGTGTGTCAACAGGTGAAGGTGGAGCATCAAAGGCTCGGAAGATTACTACAGTCTTTGCCTATTCCAGAGTGAAAGTGGGATCACATCACCATGGATTTCATGTATGAGTTACCACGGATATCACGAGGGCACAATGTCGTATGGGTCATTGTAGATAGACTCACCAAGTTCGCTCATTTCTTGAGTATGAAGACCACTGACTCCTTAGAGACCTTGAGCAAGCTTTACATCCGTGAGATTGTCAGATTACATGGAGTTCCACTCTCTATCGTGTCAGATCATGATTCTCGATTTATAGTGCAATTCTGGCAAAGTCTACAATGAGCTATGGGGACAGAGTTACACTTTAGCACCGCCTTTCATCCTCAAACGGATGGCCAATCCGAGAGGGTGATACAGATTCTAGAGGACATGCTACGTGCGTGTGTGTTGGACTTCAAGGGAAGTTGAAGTGATCATTTGTCATTGGTAGAATTTGTATACAACAATAGTTTTCAATCTAGCATTGGCATGACACCGTATGAGTGGGTGGATTGTAAACCCCTACATTCTATTTGTTTTTATATAACAACGTGATTACTTCTGAAACACTAATATATGTAATAATGTATGCATGAACTATGTATAGTGTATGAGTAGAAATAAAATGTTAGTTGAGGTAATAGAGTATGTTGTAGAAGTGTGGAAGTATTTTGGAGTGAAAACACATTTTTAAACAAAAATTTGGTAGGAAGGATTTTGGACACTCTCTAGTATTTGGATCATAACTTTTTATCCTTATGTCCATTTGATTTGACATTTTGACAGTAGATAGTAGACGCCTAGGGCTATAGGTCAAAACTTCATTGACAGTTACAACAGAAACTGGGAGGACATTCGAACGTGAATGGACGTTCGAACGGCAGTGAGTCCTAGTACTTTGGTCTCTACAGATCTCTGATGAAAATGCAAAAGTACTGGAAGCAACCAACATTCGAAATCCAAAGTGACGTTCGAATGTGAATCACTAATTTGCACTGTGGACGTTCGAATGTCAAATGACGTTCCAACGTGACTTATGAATTTTGGCTTTCAGAATCGGGCACAGAACACCATTTTTCCCCTATAAATACTTAAACATACCTCTCTTAGCCCTATTTCAACATATATAACCCTAGAAAGGCTTAGAGAGGAAGAAATAAAGGGAGAAACAAAAGATCAAGGGGGAGTTGCACATTGAAGAGGATCACAACTATTAGGTTTTTCAAGAACACCAAGGAAGAAAAAGGTAGGGGTTTTCTTTCACTCTTATTCATTGATACTAGGGCTTATATATATATATACATGTTTTGACACTAAATCTTATATATATGTATTGAAATCCTTGATTCTTGATATTCTTGCAACTATTACTATGTTTTGAGTGAAGTTATGGTTGATAGCCATAAAACCCTTGTTTTTGATGTCAAAACCTAGTTTTTGAGAAACATGAAATCTTCTTCTTGATATTCTTGTACTCTTGATTTAAAAACCTTAGTGCTTTATTTTGAACAATTAAAGTATGTCCTTTGATGATCTCTTGCATATTTTCTTAAATTGTTCTATTGGAATCATATATATGAAATTTGAGGATTTTGGATTTTACGTGTGATTGGAGAAATTGGTTGGGTGTTATATCTCTTGTGGATGTTTGGATAGCCATGGGTGGCCTTTGACCGGATATCGTAGAGTGGGTAGATGAGTTTCTTACTCCGTGCGGGTTTAAATTTTTTCTACCACTCGTAGTGGGGTTGGTGTCTTGCGAGGACCAAACTATTATTCGCTCACAGATACTGAGGCTGAGGGTTAGTATACTATTCCTAGGTTGGATTTGTCACTGTCATGAGTTGGTATACGTCCTTCCTAAAAGTTGGATATCTTTGCGGGAATTTGTGTGTGTGTGTGAACCAGGATATTCTCGATGTGTTTATTCATGCAATGTCTTACATCAGACTTGAGATAAAGATATACAGATATACAGATTGTGGTTGATTATATATGGTGGGTTGTGTCCCTGTACAAATGTTGGAAACGATTTAGTGTTGAAATGACTCATTGTGGGAGCGGTTTAATGTTGGAATGGTTTATTGTTGGAAAATTTATTTTGCTATTCATTTAATTATAGCCAATGTGTAAACTTGAAATCTATTGAAATGTTCCTGTTTTTTTTCAAAAATTGATATATGATATTTGCGAAATGAGACCGACTTATTTTATATGTTTAGTAAACCTTATTCAAGTTTTGGAGGATGTTGCTACAGAGCTTAGTGCTCACCCCCTACAAACAATATATTTTTCAGATTGTGGTATAGAGGAGGAGATTGGAGTTAAGGAGCCAATTCATTGGGAAGTTCCAGTAGATGGGCACGTGGATCTCGAGGTGGACATTTGAAGCTATATTCTTTTATGTCTAGGCTAGGAAATTTATCTTGAGACAATGTGAAGTCTAGCATATATTGTTATTCCGCTGCAAGATACCACTTCATTCTTTTGGGGATGTAATTGTCATAGTTAGGTATATTCTTTTGGATGCAATGGCCAATGCTTGACCTATTTTTTTTGGATGAAGTTGTAAATGTGATGAATGATGAATGAATTTTTTTTTATTTATGGATCATATTAGTTGCTCTCATGATGTGAATAATTTTAAATAGTAATATTGTCCAAGAGAGATTTTAGGGTGTTACAATTAAAAAAAGAAGAGGAGAGTGGGACACCAAACACCCCCTTCTCTTTCCATAAAAATTCTAAACTCGTCAAATTTGAAACCAAATAGATAGTTCAAATGATGTGGCATAATTTAAAAACTTAATTAAGTATTGTTAAACTTCATTATTTAGAATAAATATTTAATGTAATGATAATAATTACGTTATTATCTTCGCATAATATTATTATCTAATTAAAAATTAATAAGTGAACAACTGAATCTCACTTTCTTTATGTATAGTGATTATCACCTTACATAAAATATTATAATTACTAAACTATTTGGAGTTTATTCGCTTACTTGTAAAATTTTTTATTGAATTATGCAACGGTAATAACGCACTATTACGTTTACCTTGATTATTTTCTCCCTTATTTGTTTAGAGTTTAGTACCTGCCACATCATTTAGATCATAATTTTGGTCTAAAATATTTGGTCAATTAGCCTAATTATTTTATTGTTTTTTTTTAATGGTAGTCAAATGTCGGAAAGATGAATAATTATAACTTTGAATGATGAATAATTTACAAATAAAATTTACAATTGACTTTTATTCTTTCTAAAGGAATTATTTATATCTTATGCCCATGTAGTTTGATTTAGTGATACTTATACCTTCTTATATTTCAAAGACTTATATATATAGCCCAATGTAAAGCAACAATTAAGTGAAAAATCAATAATACATTTTGTGTTTTTAGATTTTCTAGTATTTTTCTCCTTTACACATTTTATTGAAATTTTTTCTTAATGCATAGAATATTGAGGGAGAGAAAGAGATTATTTATTTAGGAGAAAACATATACAAATACATTTTATGGTCTAAAGGTATAGAAGTTTTTTTGATATATTTATTTTATTAAAAAGATTTTTTAATTGTTAAAATAGATATACAAATATATCACTCTACATTCTTGTCGGTGAGTATTGCTCCTCAACACTATACAATTATCTATACGAGATTCACCTCACTTACATTAGAGCTGATTGAATTTTGACCATTAACATTAAAAATTTTATGGATAACTATAGAATTGTATACAAAAGTCACAAAGGGGTTATCCATTGATTTCTAAAATGTAGAAATGATGGTTTTTTTTGGTTCAAGAGCGTTCGGGCCAGTATATATGTACCACGATTAATTTTTTTTCTAGTCCGGTTAAAGATATATTATTTATACAAAAATTAGGGTATTCATGAGCGATAAATTTTTTATGGCCTGACCTTAAAAAATTATCAAAATTCAAATTCAGAATATTTGAGTTTACATCCCATTCTTGCTATCGTTTGAACTACCATTTGGAGTTAGAAATAATGTTTTACATCTATTGAAAAAGAATAATTTACATTTTGAAAATATCAAGGGGTGACAGTTGGATAAAGCTATAGGTTAGGGGGTGTGATTATAATTTACCTTATATGAACAAAAGCACAGCTGGAATCACATGGGCGTTGTTTGAGCGGTGGGTCCTCCTCTCTCTCCTCCTTTTTCCGACCAAAAGACTATGAGCTGAACAAAGTTCCCATCTCCATCCTCATCCCCTCCTCCACTCCCTCCCCTCATTCTTCCTTTCTCGCCGGAAAAGTATGGCTGACGATAAGGTAACTATCATATCCACATCTCCCTGAAAGTATTTTTCTCGATCTGTTATGGTATATGTATTTTCCGTTTTTTTCCAAGAAAAATTATGGAAAATGAACGAATTTTTTTGAATTATTTTTTTAATGATAGAAAACACGACAATTTTTTCCTCAATTGAGTGTTATTTCACCATTAGACACAATAATTTACGAGATTTATATATCTATCATACTTTTTCCTTGGTTTTCTTGGGAAGAAAACAACGAATCGGGGTTTCTTGAATGAGTTTTGTTGACGTTTTATTTCTTGATTCTGGATTTTCTGGGTCAGTTTTGGTTTTATGGTTTGACTTAGTGAATCTCTTGTTATTGTTGTCTCGTTCTTGGTATATAACTTGATCTGAGAATTTTAAATTTTTTTTTGGCTTGTGTCGATATCTGATCTCATCTGAGCTTACTTGGTTTGATGATTGCTGTTCTGAATGCTTTTGCTTTAATTTTACTTTAGACGTTTTATTTGATTTTAATTAGTTCATTACCACTTCAATTACTTCAATAATGCTTCAATATTATTCTGTTTTAGTTTGATGTCTTATGTTTTTTTATTTATTTTGGTTTGTATCAAAAATAATTTTTTGTTGGCATTAGTTTCAAATAATGGGTCTGATTATATCTATCTTGTTTCATCAATGCTTTGCTGATTCACTTGGATTATCTGTATATTTTGACTCTTCTTTCACACCTTTGGTTATATAATTTCTATACTTGTTTGGTTTTTGTTTCCGTGAATGTAGAATGGTTTATACTTCTTCCTATGTACATAGTGCTGTCCTGTCTTGACATTTTGATGACGTATGTTTTGCAGGAGATGACTGCCTCCATTGTGGATGGAAATGATGCAGTCACAGGTCACATCATTTCCACAACCATTGGAGGAAAAAATGGAGAACCCAAACAGGTAATGCTACACTTTTCAAAACCATTTTATAACTGGCTGTGAACATACCCTGTTTGTTGTTGACAAATTAATTTTTATTGGAACCCCCAAGTAGTTGGAATCAGGCTGTTGCATTGAGATTAAGCTTTCTCTTACTGTATTTCCTTATAGAAAGGGAACATGGCATGCTCATTAACCATTCTCAAGGAAGTAGGGGCCTGTTTGGTTTGTGTTTCAAAAAATAATATCCGAAAATAGTTTTTTAAAAGAGTTTTAAGGAAAGGTTTTTAAAAATTTTTAGATTGCAAAACCTGTTTGGTTATATATTTTTGAAAATAATTTTAAAAAACAAAATTTATAAATTTTTTTTTGACAATAATCTCAATTTCCACCTCTACTTCACTGTCTCTCTCTCTTCAGCCCTCTGTCTATCTCTCAGTCACCCTGACTCACCCAAAAAAACCACCACTGGAGCAATAAACTCTCTGTCTATCTATATCCTTCAACTCTCTGTCACCCAAAAAAACCACTACCGGAGCACCCAAAAACCCACAACCACCCAAAAAAACACCATCGAACCACCAAAAAAACCACCATCGAACCACCCAAAACCACCTACACAACAACCACCAAACCCAGAGCCACCCAAAAGAGAGAGAAAGAGGCGGAGAAGAAGTTGCGAAAGAGAGAGAAAGAGGCGGTGGAGGCACAGCTATACTCAGATCTGTGTATATGCACAGATCTGTGCATATACACAGATCTGTTCTCTCTTTTTTATGAGGCAGTGGAGGCAGCTCACTGAGGAGGTGAAGGCAGTGAGGCGGTGGAGGCAGTGGATGCAGTGAGGCGGTGGATGCAGTCAGGTGGTGGAGGCGGTGGAGGCAATCAGGTGGTGGAGGCAGTGAGGCGGTGGAGGGAGCTTAGCGATGAAGGCAGTCTCTATTTTTTATCACCAATGAAACTCGAAGGGGAGACCTCATTAATTTGGGGACAAGTTGTTTCCTTTATTTTCATTTTGCCTTAGAAAACAATGAGAACATCATTTTGTTGTTCCCTAAAATCACATCTCATTTTCCAAAATTTTCATAAAATTGGAGAACAAAAAAACTAAACAAACAACATCTCCTTGTTTTTAGAATTTTGAGAACAAAAACCAGTTTTTGAAATCCAAATCAAACACGCCCTAGATGTTTTAAGTTGAGACCCAGTTTAGTTTTTTTTTACATTGGAAGTTTATTGGTGCTATGCAATGCTCTCTGCAGACTGTCAGTTACATGGCAGAGCGTGTTGTGGGGACTGGATCATTTGGAATTGTTTTTCAGGTGTGCATATATCGGTTTTGTTAGTATTCCGGTTTTAGCACCACATTTTGTTTTTTTTTTCCCATGAATTGAGTACTTTTTTCATTCAGGCAAAATACCTGGAAACTGGCGAGACTGTTGCTATAAAGAAGGTTTTGCAAGACAGAAGATACAAGAATCGTGAACTGCAGTTGATGCGCACGATGGATCATCCCAACGTGGTGTCTCTGAAGCATTGTTTCTTTTCAACCACAAGCAATAATGAGCTTTTTCTCAATTTAGTCATGGAGTATGTCCCAGAGACGATGTATCAGGTTTTGAAGCATTTTAACAATGTGAACCAGAGAATGCCACTCATCTATGTAAAACTTTACACATATCAAGTATGTTGACACTTCTTTCTAGTGTTTTATCATTGTCTCTTTTTTTCTTGCTGATATTAATTAAGGAAATTTCTCAGATGTTCAGGGGGCTGGCGTACATGCATACTGTTACTGGAGTATGCCACAGGGACTTGAAGCCTCAGAATGTTCTGGTATGCACTTATCTAACTGTTTGCTTGAGATAAAGGAGTGTTGTTGTCTCATTGATGTATGACTGCTCTCCACAGGTTGATCCTGTCACTCACCAGGTGAAAATCTGCGATTTTGGAAGTGCAAAAATGCTGGTAAGTGCAATGCTTTCATTTCCTTTGCCGAAAGGTTCTTTTTAGCTGAACAATAAAATTTTTCCTAAGCTTTTCTATGTCCTTGTTTCATTGTGTTTTTTTGCGAGTCTAAATATACTGAGATACCACCGTTGACTATGTTTCATGTGCTCTGTCTCATTTTAATGGCCATAACATGTTAAAATGTCAGGAGTTAGTTGATAGGTTCTGTTTTTTTATAGTATAAGATGATGAAATGATGAACACGATAATTTGCATTTATGTCTGATATCTTACTGCTTTTCTGATCCTGGATTGCCGATGTGTTGGTTCTTATTTAATAATAAGGACTGTTGAATTCTCTTTGCTTTTTTTTTTGGGGGGGGGGGGTCTAAATAGATTGGAAGAGATTTTGTTAGCCTTTTTTATTTTCTTCCGGAGCCTCTTCAATATTTGAGGTTTGAATGACTATATAGAGTGTTATGTGCATATTTTTTATGTAATCTATGAGTTAATTATTGGAAAATTATTAGTGAGTTAGATAGTAATAGAGTATTTTGTGGATAATTTTCTAGATGGTTACTAAGCTAGTGGAGTCGTGAGGTAGGTTAGTTATTAAGGTTATTTTTATCATCTTGTATTTGAAGGCCTTTCTATCAATGAAATGAATATGTTGGATTTTTAGATAAACTTTTTTGTGAGGTTTTGGTGATTAAGTTTTTCTTGAATTGAACCATCAGATGTTTCCATCCCCTCAAAGTGGATTTTCTCCCCCTATTTTATTTTTTGTTTATTTTCTAAATTCCTCAAAGTGTACACGCAACATAGTGCTTGGATATATCCTCACTTAAATCCTGGCTTGATTGATTTTCTAGATTTTAATATTGATGTTTTTTTTACTTGTGGATTAGACTTGAAAACAGAGTATTGTGTGAAATTTTCAATTTCTGAAGCTCAAGTTAGGTAAAGCTGTAGTTAATTAGTTAATTTTTCTTTTCTCCGGCTTTTGGATTAGCATTGGGGTTGTATGGAAATTGCTTTCCTTTCACCTGTTCTCTTTATTCAGTCGCTGCCAACCATCTATCTGAAGTAAATACCCAATAATATTCAATTTGGGACAAAGTAATCTAGGAACTGAATCCCAAAATGCTTTGTTGAGAATCAATAGATATGATCCTCAGGCCTGTTTCTAAGTTTTTTGTTCTGTAACCATGTTACTGAATGTCGCAAACACTCATACTTGTGATCTTTGGTAACTAATTGCATTATTGCTCCAGAGGACCAATGCTGATGAAGCTGCACAATTATTTTCTTTCATGCTGATAACCTGTTGTTTACTCTGTTTCTCCCCATATTTAAGACCTTACTACCATGACTATCTTTTTTCTCTAGTAATGCATACACCTGTACTTTATGGTTGTAGTTCTTCCCATAATATTTCCATTTTTTTTCACCATAGATTCAATTGTAATCAGGTGAAGGGTGAGGCAAATATATCATACATTTGTTCGCGATTTTATCGGGCTCCAGAACTCATATTTGGTGCCACAGAATATACAACCTCAATTGATATCTGGTCAGCTGGCTGCATTCTTGCGGAACTTCTTTTAGGGCAGGTTAGCAGCAATTTTCATATGATGGGCTTCCAGACAATAATCCTAAATTATTCGAATCATCTGATGTTTCTATGCTAGTTAGTCTGACTTTTCAGAGTTTCAAATTTTTTACCAGCCTTTGTTTCCTGGAGAAAATGCAGTGGACCAGCTAGTAGAGATTATCAAGGTACAGACTGTTGGATTTTTAGTTCAAAGAAGTCATGTAAATTAGGTGATCTTGTTGTAGTTTTTTATATTCTACGTTCCAGGTTCTTGGCACACCAACTAGGGAAGAAGTTCGCTGTATGAATCCCAACTATAATGATTTTAGGTTTCCTCAAGTAAAGGCGCACCCGTGGCACAAGGTATACTTTTCATCCTCTGTTATCAAAAGTTCACATTATGTTTAGAAGTTTCTGGTGTTCTAGCAAACCGTCAGATGTAATTAGGGTGGATGGCTGGCTGACTTTCCTATTATGCATAGGCAAAAACTCCACTCTTTGTTTTTCAGCGTTTTGGTGATATATTGGCAAGCTTCTAAATAGAGCGGATGATTTCAAACCGCTATTTTATACAGAAAAATGGCTTGCATTAGAGAATCGGCAATGCCTAGTAATCACAATGGGTAGGAAGCAAAATCAAGACCAAGACAAGCAATAAGCATCCAAGAAGGTGCAGGTGGTTTCAACAGACAGCAGACAGACTTAATAAGGATTCAGGAAGCATCCAGTCTAATGGATATCTGGTTGATCAACACTGTGCTTATAGGGTGAAGAGGAGTCATAGTAGTGGCCGTTAATAAATAATTTGAAAATCTTTTTCACCGAGGGGTTTTTGATATAATAATTTTAGCTTGTCAATCTGAAGAATTCATGCCATAAAAGGTTCTGACACGAGGCAGTGGAGAGTTTGGCTGTTGCTAAAAATTTAAATCTCAATTGGATAAGGAGTTTGATCATGTTGAATGGAGAATATGTTTAAGAGTTAATTGTAGCAGCAGATTGAGATGCTGATAGGCTGTTCTCTCCTAGAGAATACTAAATGAGAAGTTAACTATCAACTCATTTTTTAGGATGACCTATCTGTGACCTAACTCATGATCTTCAGGAACAATTAATAGGATTTCCTGTAAGTAAAAGAAGTTAAAAAATTCAAGGGAGTCCTACAAAAGGATCCTCCTGGAACTACCACTAGATTGGGAGGTCCAAAATTGAATTGATGTGATGACTGCGTAAATTGAAACTAGATTCTGAGTTCTTCATACTCAAAAGTAGCTTTTTTTGCCAGAATTGTTTCTGGCTGTGTACACATTTCTTTTTCTGTTATTTATTTTAATAGAGGAAGCAGAATTTGTTGTTTGCTTTTACTGTCATCATGTAACATTTAAGGCAGTTATAGCCAATATTTACAAATTTGTTCAAGGGACAACAAAAAATATTGGTTTGTCTAGGAGAGGTCAGACATGATTGGGGATTTACCTATCTTGTTTTCAGATTTTCCACAAACGGATGCCTCCTGAAGCAATTGACCTCGCTTCACGGCTACTGCAATACTCTCCCAGTCTTCGCTACCCGGCTGTGAGTTCAATTGTTTTCCTTTATTTCCTATATTTGACCTGTAATAATGTAAAATTGATTATTTATTGCAAGTCATATTCTTCCTATTTTATGTAATATAGAGTATTTTGTGATAATTCTATACTTTGATTTCTTGTCTGCTGCTCCTGTTACTCTTTCATATGACTCAAAGTGTCCATCAAAGAAAAGCCATTACCCACATCATCTCCCCCTTTCTTTATGCACATATATGAATATATCTATTGCTCTCCTATTTTACTAGGCTTTTTCTTGTTGCAGCTAGAGGCATGTGCACATCCTTTCTTTGATGAGCTTCGAGAACCCAATGCTCGCCTACCAAATGGTCACTCGTTACCACCTCTCTTCAATTTTAAACAGGAGGTATGTCCTGTGATTTACAAACTTCTTATTCTTTGTTTTTCTGGCCTGGAAATGCCTATTTGAACAAGGATGCACAAGTAATACTTGAACTAGCTATTTCTCTTTGATGTTTCCAAGTTTTGCTGCTAGAGTGCGAAAGTCAGTGAAGAAATTCTTCCTAAATGAAGAACTTTTGTTGATAAAATTAGAAATATTTGCGAGATAATATGAACTAGAATTCAAAACAAAGTTTCTGTCCGAATTTTAAAGATGGTGAACATTTTCCTGCTTCTTGATTAAAACCGAAGTTTTATTTAGTATTCCTTCAAAGAAAATTGAGTTTCCGAACAGAATGGAGGCATAACATGGTAAAAAAAACCTGATATTCTTTATTACTTTTAATATTGAACTTGATGCTTCTTAGGATAGGTTTTGTTTACCCCTGGTGAGCCCCATCCTAGTTGTTCATTGAACAAATTCTTTCAGGCATCACACGACTGATGTGATTGGAAGCTGTAGGCTATAGTGACAAGGAAAAGAAAAAATCTCGAGTGACATTTCTGGAGTTTGATTAAAGACCAAACTATTAACTTCTTTATTATTACTTGTCTGGTTTGATAACCTATCCATCTTTTGTTGGAATCATGATTTTTACATCAATAAGGGCAGTACTTGAATATCCATGTCCATGTGTTGTGAATATGTAGGTTTTCAGCTATGATCTCTAAAAATCAGAATGATGTCATTATGTGAATTAAATTAGTGAAAATAATTTAGACATAGCATGGCCAATTAAATTTTAGAAAGCACGGATATGGACAGGGGGATATGGCAAACTTAAAAAATATAGGATATGGGTATGGCAAGGATACAACTATTAAAATAATATAATATATTTTTTAAATAATAATAGAGTTGTAATATATTAAAAATAAAGCATATATTATATCAATATTAATAATAATATCTAGCAAATATTAATTTTTTGATTAAAATTGAAATTGATCAAAATAATTATGCATCATTTTCATCAAATATCATTACATCTATTGACATTCATAGTATTTAAGTTACATAACAAAAATTATATTAAAAAAAAAAAATTGAAATAACACCTCTTTTAATAGTCAACAATTGTTCTTAAAAAAAAAATTCTTGGTTGTGCCCTAGACGTATTCTCGCCGTGTCCAACGGGGTTCATTATCCAAGACACTTCTAGTCATGTCGAACACGTGTCCGACATGGCCACGGCATCCCTCCGGGAAATATCCGTGTTTCCTAGCTTAAATTAGAAGAGAAAACTGAATCTTTAGATAGTATTTTCTCTTTAATGTAAAACAGTGTAAATGCTGTCACCATCTATTGGGTGAGCTTGATTTTCTGTTATTTGGCTTTACATTATACATCAATTCATTTAACAAGCTTCGGTGTTATGCCATTCAAAGACATTGATCTGTAGAATTTGGTTTTACAAATTCCGTAATATATGTTGTAACTTTGGCGATTTCGTGTAGAAACACAAAAAAGTGGGGAATTCTTGTTTTTTTTGTTTGTCACCTTCAAAAAATATTATGTTCTTCATGTGACTAAAAATAATGTGGACAGCAGTATGAGTGTTACATACCTCTACCATGTGTCAGACTATGCTTACATTGATTAATCAACATAGTTATAAGCTTTTTTTCAGTCATTTACTTTTTTCAAAGATATTATGGTTAGAAGATTTTAGATGACATCTGTGCTTGCAGCTGTTGTCTGTTTTTTATGATCTGATTCAGGATACTGTACAAAAGCTTTCTAGCCTGTAACCTGTTACTTATAAAGGGTTCACTTAGTAGCAACTTTTTGGTTACAGCTATCTGGAGCCACTCCAGAGCTTGTTACCCGGCTGATACCAGAGCATGTGAGAAGGCAAATGGGTTTACATTTTTTGCATCCCACGGGGACATAAGCATGAGCTCTGGGGGAAAAGGAATTGAGATATGCTAATTAATGAGTTAGACGGGAAGTGATCTGTTTCATCTTCTATTGAGGCCTGCCTGAGCAGCATTTCTTTGTCTACAAGGGCAAGTACAGGACAAGGCAGCGGGATGGCTGCACTGCCTCTACATGATGCTTTCTTTATGCTACTACTTTCTTTTCCTCTTAACATCCCTCATTCCATTCCCCCCCCCCCCCCCCTCGGCGCCTCCTCCTCCTCCTCCTCTAAGAGGAAAAAGAGAAAAAAAAAAAATCCCTTTTTGTAAATGTTTGGTAGTAACTTTTCATCGCAGAAGAAAAGAGGTGTGGATAACCAGGAAGGCCCCAAAAAGAACAGCCGCAACAAAGAGGTGGGCTTGGCGGTTGATTTTGATTTACTTTGTTCTGTTGTATCTAGTGTTTGTTATGGCTGACTACTACTTGCCAATATGACGTGTTACTTATTTTGCGAAGGAATGTTATTACTCTTGTTTGTACCTGTGCCACCATTTTGCCTTTTCCATCCACATCCATTTGCTTTTCTTTTAGATTGTATATGTTTTCTAAAACATTAGTATGGGAAATGATCCGTGTTTGTGTTTATGTTTGTGTAGATTTAATGTGACAACCATGCAAGTTTCATATTGTAGCATTTGTTGTGATTGAGCTTGTTGGCAAATTTGTGAACTCCAGGGAGCGATCCCTTTGGTAGCAGGTGGTTGTTGTTCTCTTATGTTTCTCGAAGGCAGGTTGTTGTTGTTCTCTTATGTTTCTTGAAGGCAGGTGTATTGAATAGTAAAAGAAGATCTTGTGCATGGTTGAGTTAACGGTACCCTAGTGGCTGGTTAGTTCTGGCTATGTGCAATTCTTTAGCCTTGTATGCATATGGATTACGCATGTATTGTGGCTATGGTAATTTGAATGTTGTACATCTATTTTACATACAGGACTCCGACATGTTGATCCGACACTATCGATAAGAAGTTGTTGTAATAATAGTTGATCAATAGGCCTGTTCTCAAAATGTGATATGGATTTTGATTATATGACATGAGTAAAACTAACATATATGCAATATTATCCTCTGACTATAAATTGATGGTGTAAAAAACCGAGAAGTACTGTAATGGATGAGTTGCTGATTAACTGTGATGAGTAAGCAGTAAACTGATAGCTTAAAAGGAAGTAGTATGCAATGGTTTAAGTTGTTTGTCTTGCTAAAGAGCAGGAGTAGTTCACCATGAAAGGGAGGTTCTTACTGCTTGGATGTGTATATTGCTTGGAGAAGAAGAGAATGCAAAGCCGGATTTTTCCTATTTTGGGGTGTTTGGATGGTAGGACAAAGTGGGATATGACTTGTTGGATAGGATAATTTGACCTTTGACCCACAGATACCATGTTTGGGAAGCTACTTTTGGATTCGGATAACTCCATTGGGCCATATCTCGGCCCAACATGAATAGTGAATTTTAGCCTACCTATGTGGGCTTATTGTAACCCACCTGGGAGGTGGGATAAATTCTGGCTGGTAGGATTTGAGCACATAATTATCATTCTACCCCTCATTTTTTAAGCCCCAATAGGATTGAAGTATTGAACTCTTTTTAAGGGGTATGCTGGTACAATTGTAATAAAAAAAATCTAAAATTTGTGGGACCCAGAAAAAATAAACTACACTAGGCCAACATGGAATTAGATAGGAATACATTTATTTCCTTTCCAATTCCACTAGTGAGTTGGATTGGGATGGGTTGGGTAGGTTGAAAAACTCAAATCCTATCCTATCCAACTTCGTGAACCAAACACCATCTTAGGGTAGTGTAGTAACTTACCCTTGCTATATTATTTTATTGTCTTTTATAACAAAATATTCAAGGAATATTTGATCGTTAGGGCGTTTTTTGTCTAAGGCATCATGTAAGCTTTTAAAAACAGTGACTTTTTTGCTCAAAGTAGGATTTTCTGGTGAAATTTTTCTGTTGCTCATTCGGATAGTTTTCATATTAAAGGTCAATTTTGGTGGATGACATGGTTCTAGAGATGTATCTTTGTTCTGCACTGTCTGCATGTCAGCTTGGAGAGATAACCATTATACCTGACCAACACTTTTTCTTCCGTGTTTATAAACTCTGTCCATCCCTGGTTTACTCCCGTCCGTGAATAAATTTGTAATCTCCGTCCTCGTCTTCGTCTACCTTACACGCTCTCGACCCAAGTCCAAATCCAACTTCAAGCTCAAGCCGAAGTCAATATAATTCAAAATTCTAAATAAATTTAACATTTTAAATAATCTAACATAACTATAGAATATTATAACATAATTAAAAAATTTTCATCTACAACATAATCCAACATAATATAATCAAAACCTTGTCTACAACATAATCTAACATAAATATAATTAAAAGCTTGTCTCTCATGTAAATCCAACACAACATCACGCAACACAAACATAATGTAACATAACATAATTCAAATTAAAAAAAATATAAGAGTACAAAGATTTACACTTTTACAAGCAAAAAACATGAAAATAATAAAATAATTTCTAAAAAAAATCATTCAATAAAAAAAATATGTAAATTTGTATTCACATCAATATATATATATATAACGGGTAAAACGGGACGAGATAATGCTCTATTTGGTAGTATAAAAAAATGGAATGATTAAAAGTTGAAAAGATATCATATTTGATAAGGAAGTAAAATAAGAAGAATGGAAAAGTTGATGAATTAACTTTCCTTCCAACTCACCAAAATCAATCCCTCCAAATTCGAAAGAAAAATAGATGGAAAGTTAATTATTTGTGTTGAAATGTATTTTATTTGTCTATATATCTCTTAATATATACATAATATCTTATTTGTCTATATATTTTTAATATATACATATTATATATATATATATTAATTTCATATAAAAATACAATGATAAATATATATATATATATTAAATATTTTTAAAAAAAAAATTTTAAAAATTTAAATTTTAAAAAAATATTTTTTCATCTTAACTAGAGGTGAAAATTTTTGATTTAATGCGATGAAGCGACTTGAACTCGATACGAATTTTATGACACGAACTTGAAAATGAACGGCCACGCGAAAAAAAATATAAAATACTTATATTCAATTCAATCAGTTAAACCCAAAATTGACACCATCAACTCGTTTATTTAAAAATAAATATTTTCTCTATTTTTTTTATTTGTATGGTAATATGAAATTAACACGAATCTGACATGATACGATTCAATTATTACTCTTAATCTTAGTCAACACAAAAAAAAAATTAGTAATTTTTATTTTTCATCCATCTAACCAACTATAAATGAAGGAAAATTTATAATTTTTACTTTTCATCTTTGAAGGATAGAAATTGTATCCTTCCTACTTTTCATCTTTCTTACTATGCCTAGCAATTCTAGACACGATTTGCGAAATCGAAACGAAATCGACATAGATTTAACGGGTTTGAGTGGTTAAGGGGTTAACTAGACAGACCCGTAAAATAAATAAACCGATTTCTTGTTTAACCCATAAACTCGTTTCAACCCGTTTAATCCGTTAACAATTGTACTATAATTTGTTTTTTAAAAAAGTTAAGTTTCTCAATCACTAACTCATTTCTTAGACTCATTCAAATTTAGTAGTTATTTAATGTTTATTTTTTTGCTGAACCATGATTTATTGTTATAGTAAACAAGTCAAAAATGTGTAATGCATGACAAGTTAATGATTTTTCATGTGTACTTGAAATATTCTAACATATTCTCTTATTTAGCGGGATGACACATAGGTTATATCAGGTAACCCGTCTAATAAATAATTTGTGTATGAGTGTGATAGTTGAACTCGTTTACATAAATGAATGAGATACGAATAAAATTTTTTTTGACACAAACTCATTCTACCAGACACGAAACTATTTTACTCAATACGATTGTCAGGCCTACTTCCCACTTTCCATAATTCCTACCAAATGGAGCATAAGTGTCAGTTCATCTCCGTCTTTATCTTTACACGTTTTTATATGAGTATACTCATATATATTTATCGGTAAATATATATGATCTATCTCTGATGTAAACAAAATAAATTTAAACAAATACTAATTTTTACTTAATCCACTGCCATTCGTAATTGGACTACGTCCTCGTCATCTCTATTGTTTACATAGTCCATATCAAGACCGGTCCCCAAAAATATATATATATATATATTTGTCAATACTGTCTATCATGCATGGGAAAGTTTGGAGGAATACAATAGTGAAATCTAACTAGAGAAAAATAAAACAAAATAAAAAATCTTCACTTAGAAAAATACTGACAAAAATAAAAAATGATTTTAAAAAATATTTTCTCTTCCTTAATTACCCTCTGTTCAGTTAGTATTTACAATTTAAGTCAGTTTTTAATAGTGATCACATTCAAGTCGGCCGAAGAGTCAATCAACTCATCTCTCTCTCTCTCTCTCTCTCTCTCCCCCAAGTTGAAATATTCAATCTTTATCCATCTGTATCTCAGTATATATAAAACTCGATCTAGAGAGAGAAAGTGAGGGAGAGATAGAGGCCGGCGAAACGTGCTGGAGTTGAGCTGGAGGAAACAAGAAGACTTAAGACTAGATCTACGTCTCTGTCCACAAGTGTCGAACTCTGGTTATCCAATTTCTGTCGTAGATATCGAGAAATTAATGGGGGTGTTGCTGGTTAGTTGATGTATCAATTCTGATTGTGATTTGTATTTGTATCTTCTTCTAAAAGTGAAAAAAAGGTTCAAATATTCAAAAAATAGTGTTGATTAGCTCCTCTAATTCTCCTATTTTTGGTGTTATTCGCGAGAATTTATATATATACATATATATTATATATTGGCCGGTTGTTTGTGATTTTTTGATAATTTGTTGGAGTGATTTGATTGAGAGGTATGGATCAGGAGAGGATTGATCAAGGAGGGAGTATTGAGAGTTCGAGCAATTTGGATGTTCGCGGTGGGGGTGTGCCTGCAACTGTAATTAAATCGGATTTGGAAGATGAAACTCCGGCCAGTGTTAGTGGGGAAAATGGGAATCCGAACACGAAGAGTAGGAATGTATTGCTGGATGAGATGAAGGTAAATTATCAGAAGAATGACAAGAATTCGTGGGTGATTGATGTGAAGAGTGAGAAAACTGGGGAGAATTTGAATTTGGATGGGGAAAGGGTGTGCAGGATATGCCATTTGAGTCCTGATCAATCACCGGATAATAATAATAATGATAATGAGAAAGCGATGGATTTGATTGAGCTTGGTTGTGGGTGTAAGGATGAGCTTGGTATCGCCCATTCTCATTGTGCAGAGGCCTGGTTTAAGGTCAAAGGGAATAGGTATTTCTTTATCCATCGGTGTACTTTTGGTTGCCTCGTCTACTCAATTTATGCTTGCTTTATAAATTACAGTAATGTTATATTTCTTCTTTGTATTATTTTATTGTAAGTTTTTTCTTGGTAGTAGTTCTAATATGTTCATGCTAGTTTTTTTTTTTCTTGAAAACTGGGGTCTATTTATTGATGATTGAAAACATGTTTGATTATGAGTCAAGGAAATGTGACTACTTTTGAAAATTAGTATTTTAATATTCATATATTTATTTTTAGTATGAAATGAAGACGGTGAGAATAGCTAATTTAAATAGTGACTTAGTTTTCAAAAAAAAAAATAGCTCCTCTAAGTATATATAAAAAATTAGTCTTATAGAATGGAATTTTCAAGTTTCTCTTTGAGGCTGTCATTACTAGTTTGCTACATTATAATCAGATTGTAGTGCCAACTATAATTAGTTTCTAGAGAAGCTGAAAACAACAATGGAAAATGGAAACTGGCTATTTTTCAATAAACCGAAAATGAGGGAGCTTTGTTGTGGTCCAGCTCATAGTTACTAGAAGTCAAAACAAGCTGTAAAATCGACAACAAATGGGATTTGTATTGGCAATTGTTTGATGAAGATCATCCTCTCTGAAAAGTCATGGATTTGATAAGGAAGTAATGCAGTATAACTAACTAAAGAATGCTGGCTTTAATCTTATTATTATCTCAGGTTTATTTATGTTGAAAGGGCATTTTGTATCCATTAGTACCCTCTACAGCCCTAACCTAACTTATGCTGGCTGTTGCCTTTTGCCTTAATTTATAATCTATTCTTGGTCCTATTTTTAGCAAAATAACCTTGTTACTTTCACCGCATCTTGAGATTTCAAATTGTCGTGACATTCAATATTTCTGTTCTTACAATCATGTTTAGCATCTTAGCTTATTGAAATCTTGGCTTGTTATTACCATTGTTGATGTATTGTTTGAGAACACTCCGGTGAGCATTAGCCCTTTGTTTTAATCCTTTTTGCTTTGTAGAGCTTGCAAAACCTTCCCCCCCTCATACCAAAAAGCATCATGAAGAAAACATTATTTATGTTCGTGTTCAATTGTTTTCCGGATTGCAAGTTTTATTTACTCATGATAAATGTTCTTGATGTATGTTATCAAAGCTTTTTTTTCTTATTTTTTCCTTCGTATTCTACTGTTTTGGATATCGAGGAGTTGGATTGTTTACCTCTTCTCCTTGTGGATATGTAGTTTGCATGGATATTAAAATTTGATAGATAATCTGCCTAATTCAGTTCAGATGATCACCATGAAGCTGTTTACCACATATTATGGGTGGAAGAACACATTAATTATGATGCCAATCTAGTAAACTCTAGTACTTGAGAAAAGGTATGGTGAACTCTTTTGAAATTCAACTGTAATGATAAGTTGAGAAGATTTCCATAAAAATATTTATTGTACACTCAGGAGATCAGATGAATTTGGATTTAGCCCAAAATACCTTATCTGCTGTTCTCTCTTAGCATTTACCATATGAGAAAATTTCAAGTGATAATCTAGTATTTCCTCAACATCTTTTCTTTCCTACAATTGAGTGACACTAGATATAACTTTTTGGTTATCTCAAATGTTTAAATTCATTTGATCCTGGTCTTTTAGTTGTTGCTGCTTTTCAAGTTGAGATTTCTATAGTTCAGAAAATTATTCGGTTTTGAACCTTATCTTCCTTCACTTTCTTTGGTCAGTTCAACTTTGCAATCATGCTGTTGTGTGATTCATTTGATTCTGTTCTCTTTGGTTGGTGAGGAAGTGTTATGCATATATGTATCTGGCAAGATATCAATATATTTTGATATCTGAAGATTGAGGAGGGGAAAAACCCTTACAGTGCTTATATTCAGAGTTCCAGTATCTGAAATTTATAGTATGATTTTGAGTCAGTTATAACTGTGGGTGCTGATAATTAGTACTAGTATTACAGGATTAAATAAAAAATGAAATCCTAATCCGTCTATAGTTCTAGTGACATTGGTATTTTGTTCGGAGAAAGCATTAAGTCATTTCAAAGTGTCGCTATTTGTGCTGGTCTATTGTGAAAATAAGAAACTGTCACCCACCCACATGCATGCACGAGATGGTGAAAGAGGTGGGAATTTTCAATAGACGGGCAAGTAAAAAGATTGGCTGATCAATCTGAATCTTATTGTAATTCTTTTACAGTTTCTCTGAAGGCTAGCAAGAAGTATTATTCTCAAGTATTTTTATTCTGCAAATTGTTAATGCAGATTGTGCGAAATATGTGGCGTGACTGCAAAAAATGTTATTGGTGTTGGAGATGACAGATTTATGGCAGAATGGAACGAGAGGAGATCTAGTAGTAATGGTACTACCTCATCAGAAAGGAGGTGTGGATGTTGGCAGGGACAGCCATTGTGGAACTTCCTGATGGCGTGCCTGGTAGTAGCCTTCATGTTACCATGGTTTTTTCGTGTAAATATGTTTTGACGAAATGAAGTTTAAAGGATATTACAATGCATCAATCACCTTTTCTCTGGTTACCTATTTATGGGTGGTTTACAGTTGCGATGAAGTTGATTGTTGGGTGGTTTGAGTCGTCGGGTACTCTTTTAATGGTTATATTGCTCCCTTCTTAGGCCTTACATTTGGTCGGAGCTGCATTATTGGTTTCAAATTTGCCGCGTTGACAGCGTAAACAAGAATGGCTGTGACAGGAGGTTGGCTCATTTTCCCAGATGTTTCTTGTTATTTGGTAAGAACTCTTACATACCATAGGCTGGAAATGTCATTAGAGCAAAATGGAGTTTGTTCACTTTTCTTTTTGAATTTTGTTTCCCTTTTTCCTTTTCCTTTTCCTTTTCTTTTACTGGTTAAATTTGTTGGAGCTATGCAACATGCAGTCTCTGCATGGTGTTTCTTATTCCTACAGTTTCTATCGTAAATTTGTTAAACATTATTGCATTTAGTGTTAAGAGTAGAGTTGGCATGCATGCCTGTGTTATTTTGGTTTACTTTGTTGTGGATTAGGCTTCAGTGTCTGTGAATAAGAATGTATGTTGAATTGTAGTCAAGGAGCCCCCCCCCCCCCCCCCCCCCCCTCCTATTACTATCCAAATTTATTTACCAAATTTTATATCTCAAATGATTTATAATATTGAATGTTTGGCAGAGTTACTGGACCCCTGATTTAACAATTCGATTGTAATCTAGCTGGTTAGTGGTTAGGACTTTGGAGACCCGGGTTCGAATAGGAATACTTTTTTTTTTCACTTTCTTCTTTTTTTTACAAATTTGCCCCTTCAATACAAGGACTATATGGTCTTTCCATGTCTTCCCCATTTCGTTTTGTTTTGGTCAAAGACATGCACAAATACGCAGAACAATGTCCACACATCATAAGCAACTCAAACAACTGACCAGGAGAGGGACTCACCAACCAATTCCTCTTAAAAGAGGAACCGGGTGTAGGTCACTTATTTCCCATTTCTTCGAGGGCTTGTTTAGAAGGATTTTTGAGAAGAGTTTGGATTGATTTCTCCAAATTCTTTCAAACTCAAATTCATTTTTGCAAAGATGAGATTTAACATTGAATCTGATTCATACTTATATTTGGTATGCAATACATATAGATACGTAGGACTCACAGATATATTATAATTATTAATAATTATTTGTCATGTAAATAATTATTTTATCTTTAATCAATCTAATTTATATTCATGTTAAAGGGTACAATTATTTTTAAATATTTAACCCTTGGACCCATTTTTTTAAACATTTTAGGTTTGACGAAACTCACGATCATGAATTTAATAATCGGATCAATTACGAGCCAAATTTAAAAATTTGAGATTAAATTTTCAAAACAAATATATAATTTGAGAATCTTTTCGACTATTTTTTTCAAACCTATCTTATCAAGTCTCCTCACACTTTCTTACCAAACAGCCCGAGGGTACGACACTTTTACACCGTAGAAAAAATTCTTAAGGGTCAATTATATTTTATATCTCAAAGTTTACGCCTAATTTTTATTTTGTCTCTAAATGATTAATTAAGACAATCACATCCTTAAACTTTTAGTTCTTTTTCGATTAAGTCCCCCTAGTTTAAATTCGTTAGCAATTTTAAAGGAAAAGATTCATGTGAGCATAATATGACCAAATATGTTATTAATTTTGAACAAGTTGACTTTAAAATTAAAGTTTATGTATTAAAATTACATTTTGTTCATTCATTTGATATAGATGTGAGCCTTCGATTTGATATATTAACTCATCTTATACATGTTTGACTTGTATTTGTATTTATTTAGTCAAAATTATGTATGTGATTGTGTGACAAGTATGAAGGAATCTAAATGTAATTGATCTATTTATTTTTAGAAGACAAATTAATGGCTGTTAGCTAGTGTGGTGTGTATTGATACAAAATTTTATCTTTAAGGATAAAAATTAAAATTTTTGATCTTTGATGGTATAAATTTAGCTTCAAACTTTCAGAGTGCAATTTACAATTAACTCTAAAAAGTATGCTGGCTTCTAAAAAAAACCCATATTTTTTTATTTGATTGAGGATAATATTAGAAATTTTATTTTTAAGGTATAAATTAAAAAAACAAAGATCCTCGGGTTTAAAGTGTCATTTATCCTAGCCAACCCCGCGGTGCCAAAATAAAACCCTAGCCCCCCGCCTAACGCCTCTTCCATCTTCTCTCGCCCCCCCGTCCGCTTCTCCTCAACAGCAGCCGCCTCTGATACCGTCCATTCACCATGGTCTCTCTCTCTCTCTCTCTCTCTCTCTCTCTCTCTCTCTCTCTCTGTTTTGACATGTATGTGTGCGTGCGATGTAGTGACTATATCTTTTTGACAGGCTTCAGAGAAGAAGCTATCGAATCCAATGCGAGAAATCAAAGTCCAGAAACTCGTCCTCAACATTTCCGTCGGCGAAAGCGGCGATCGTCTCACCCGTGCCGCCAAGGTCCCTGCTTTCTCTCTCTACATATATACATATACGAAACGCCCATGTATTTGTGGTTTTTTTTTTTACTGACTTTTAATTTTTTAGGTTTTGGAACAACTGAGCGGCCAAACTCCAGTCTTTTCCAAAGGTACTACAATCCTCTACACACTTTCAGACCATTCTTTAGCTCCAATCAGTTTGTGTTTTCAATTATATTTGTTTGTAGTGATTGTTCTTTTTGTGGGGTTTGATTGGAATAGCGAGGTACACGGTGAGATCGTTTGGAATCAGGCGTAACGAGAAGATTGCGTGCTATGTGACTGTTAGGGGAGACAAGGCAATGCAGCTTCTGGAGAGTGGGTTGAAGGTTAAGGAGTACGAGCTGTTGCGCCGCAACTTCAGTGATACTGGCTGTTTTGGGTTCGGTATTCAGGAGCACATTGATCTCGGTATCAAGTGAGTCAATATTGAAATGATTGTATTTATCTCTTGATATATTTGTTGTTTAGTTCTTGCTTGAGCTCTATTTGTACATTAATCCACATAGTAACCTGAAATACCTGTGTGTCTTATGGCTCTGATACAAATTTGCTGCTATTTGATTGAGTTGATGTTCCTCATCAAAAAATACGAAATGGGTGGTTATTAGATTGCAAATTGCATGTGATTTTAGAGTGATAGAAAATACTGGAGTTGGGAGTGGTGGCTCAGATGGTACCAATTCTATGATAGAATAGACACTTTCTGGTGGGTTTAGTCATTTGAGGTTGGAAGATGGTGTACTTCTGTTTATTTTGTTCAAATTGTATAGGAGCATTTGTAGGGGTTTATGTAACCAATATTTTGAGATGCGATGGTAAACATGGTGTGTCGGCTGTAGCATGATTTCTCAAGGAATAACCTTGAGCTCTTCTAGAAATTTTCTATATTGTTTTTTAAGAAAAAGAATTCACATTCAGCTGTTGTTCTTTGTCTAGATCTCGTATCTGTAATTGAAGTACAATTGGGCTTTATGGCTCTCAACGTACCCTTTCCTCGTATATTCTGCAGAATGATGGATAAAGCATCACTACTTACCAATTATTGAGGAAAATTATTCTGTTCCTAAATCTTTCAAATAATCACTACATGTTTCGACAGTAAATCATGCAAAACGATCCAGCATCAAAGAGTGGTTTCTCATGATAAACCCAAAGTTGGGGAAAGTAGTAGTTGTACATAAAATGCCACAAATCCAGTCTGACTGTTGTTGAGCTAGGGACAGCGTTGCACCTATGATTCAGATTTTAAGCTCTCCAAGGGCATTTGCCTATGTTTGTCCGGGAAGAATGCTTTCGAAACATGAATTTACAAATCTGTTAATTTAATGCTTGTTTGGTTGGAATTTAACTTGGTATAGTGTCTTGTAGGTTTTGAGTGATGAGCTTGTTATCCTCGTGTTCTCCTTATTTTAGACCCGACTTGTTTTTTGTATTATATTGACTGGCAATTGACCTTGGCATGCTAGAATTGACTGTTACTTTGGCCCTTTTCTTTTCCTCTTGCCAGGTACGACCCTTCAACTGGTATTTATGGGATGGACTTCTATGTGGTTCTAGAACGCCCAGGCTATCGAGTGGGTCGCCGCCGAAGATGCAAAGCCCGTGTTGGAATCCAGCATAGAGTTACAAAGGAGGATGCAATGAAGTGGTTCCAGGTCAAATATGAGGGAGTAATCCTCAACAAAGCTCAAACAATTGGAGGTTAGAGAGATCCTCAACATCATCGGAAAAGCTTGTTCTTCTGTGTTTTCAAAAGGCTTAGTTAATGTTTCCTGGTACTGAACTCTGAGAGTTGTCACTATTTGTTTTTTACGGTGGAAGAATGCTTAAAGAACCCTATGTGGTGGTCCTATCTATTGTGTTTGAACTATAGTTGCATTTACTAATGGGACTAGAAAACGCTATCTTTTTAACTATCATTGTTGTCCCAATGTTGTTTACCATGTGTTGGACCAGTGGTTATGAAATTTTCTCCCATTGGCACGTTAGTATTTGTATTGCTGGAGTATGTGCCTTGATGCCTAACACAGATAAAATGCCAGGGCGCAACACTGATCCACAATACGAGTACATCTGATTGATGTGTGTTGGTTGCTGTTGTAAGAGGGAAGAGCAGAAAGGGGAGGGGGGGGGGGGGGGGGTGAGCATATTCCTAAAGAAGCGTTGTGTTGGGACACTAGTTGCTAGTTGGCAAATCCGGACTACGGTACCAAAAAATTATTTTTGGTAATCATACATTTTTTTATTCCATGAGAACGAGACACTTGTAATACCTCTCAATGAGAGCGAGACAAGTGTAATACATCTTTATTTTATTATTTTCCTAATCAATGATTACAAATAGCTTGAACCAACATCTAGGTTTTATAATTTCTACTAGTGTAGCCTAGTGCTGAGCTGCAACATATCACGATATACAAGGTAAACTGAGCTAGATTTCAATAATCTTCAGCGGCGGTTACCAAGATTTTTTAAAGGTCAAAGATCCCTTTCTCAGATCAGAATCTTGGGTAAAAATGCAAGCCCTAGTCTTCTAGAAGAGCATTACATTATATGGAACGATATCAACTTTCTTATAGGAGTACAATTATGGTAGTGAAGGAGGTACCATAGTACCGAAAAATAGCTTTTCAATATCGTTGTATTGAGCTTCTTCTAGGTGTCTTTTTTTTTTTGATAAGAAAACAAATTTTCATTTCATAGAAAGTGAATAATGTACATAAATGGCGGATAAGAAATCCACCAAAAACAAAAGAAAAACAACAAAAATAAAATGAAACTAGCTCAAAACTACTTTCCAATTATGCTGTTAAACCGAAAGAGAAATGTCCGTAAATTGATTTGAAGTATTCACCCAAAGAGAACTAAAATCTTCACTCTATCCCACAACTCCTCTCTATCCTCCTCCATGCTTTCAAAAATTCTGCAATTTCTCTCCAACCAAACCACCCACATAACAGCCATAAAAGCACAGAAGTTGCAGAGAAAACCTTTTAAACGCATCACAAAAAGAGATACACAATCCGGAGGAATAACCCACATCAAATTTGCTTCTCTCAAAAGCTGATACCACAAAAACATAGCTGTAGGACAATGAGGCATTAGATGATCAATTCTTTTGTTACTCTCTTTGTATAAAACACACCAATTAGGGTGAAAGATAACTGTTGGGCTCTCTTTTTTGCAACAAATCACATGTATTCACCTTACCATGGGCAATAATCCAAGCAAGCACCAGCACCAGCACCTCCTTCTAGGTGTTTGATAAATAAATTAACAATGACTTGAGATAAAATTAATCAGTTCTTTGTGTGTTAGAATTTAGATTATTTCAAGACTATTTAAGAGAGGCATCTTGAATTCTAGAGGGCATTTTCCAAACAGAAAAGTAATCATATAGGAGAGAATGCTCTATTCCACAGAAGTTGCACTAAAAAAAAGTAAACAGATTAAGACCAAAAGGGTAAATAGAAAAATTGAGAAAGCAATTGAATCCAATTCAATAAGTGGATGAAAAAGGAAAATGAAAATGGCAGTGTGACACTTAGAAATGAAAGCATAAAACATTTAAAGACAAAAAGGAACCTTCTTTAACTGGGATAGACTGCCTTTTTCTTCAAGTCCTCAGCAACTCCACTAGCTCACTCTTCTTCAGTTTCGAGTAACCTTTGATTCCCCTAGATTTTGCTAGTTCTTTCAGAGCAGGCAGTTTCATTTCCTCAACTTTCTGCAAACCTGGCTCCTTGTCACCTGCTGGGCTAAGCGATGCTGTACTCTTCAGCTCTTCTTTTCCTCTCAGACTTGATGGAGATGGAATTGGAGACCTCTTCACAAAATTAGATGGTGGCCGAGTTAGCTTATGGTCTGGTACTGATGGATGATCCAATTTCTCCTGGCTCTCTGATGGACCTTTTCTCCGAGGCGACGCCATGACCCTTCCCTTAGTTGAAGCTCTTTCTACAGAAGTTATTAATATCCGATCAAAAATTGTTAGGGAATGAAAGAAGACAATCCCATTTGGTATTAATGCCATTGACAGCAACATCAATGCTGTGACTTGTTATTCACTTGCCAAGAAAGTGAAATAATTTATGTGGGGTTGAAAAAATAATGTTGGTAAAGATGAGACAAGGGCAAGTAAATGGTGCGCTGGTGCTGGTGCCTGTGCACGATTACAGGCACTGTTAACTAAAAATAGAGAAAAGAAATAATCTTTTGTAAGGGTTGTTTTTCCCCTTTGGTTTTCTTAGTAACCAAGCAATGCTGTAAGGTTCCGTGTTTTTTCTCCCTCTTGCACGATAATTTTTGAGGTAAATGGAATACTACTAGTTTAGAAAGATTCCAGCTGCAAAACTAAAACTAGATCACTTCCATTAAAAAATAACTGAATTTTTTTTCCTCGCTAGCAACAAAAGAAATATTCATTTGCATTACCTTTTACTTGCTCCCTTGATTGACGAAGAACATCCAAAACAGATTCAGCCGAGTGCTTATCCTCCGATGACTTGGAACTTCTTTTCTTGGAACTTCTAGAATCTCCTTTCGAGATTGAAGACTTTATTCGTCTAAAGAGAGCAATGATCTCTTCCTGACTTGATGAGCTGGATAATTTATCATCAAATGATTGAGGTATCTCATTCCCATTATCATTTGGTGTTCCTCCTGTGGTGGAATTTTTTCGAGGAGGTCGGCCAGTTAACTGAGCAAGGTCCTTATGAGAGGCAAACAATGAAGGTCCATCTGCAATCTCTGCCAAATTTAACAAGCTGCATCAAGAAATGATTCCTCAGTTTGAAGTCCAGGTAAATTCTTTCCCAGTACTAACTATAAGACTTAGCAAGCAACATTGATGGGAATATAAATGTACCTATATGCTTGAATGCAGACAAGTGCAATTGATATGCAAATTCACCTTCTACAGATGACGTAAGCAGATTATGAAAAGATAGCAGTACTTTGACAAAAAAATAAACCAAAAAACATAATTAATACAATTTTACCTAAATGAAAACCTGAAAAGAAAAATAGAAGTACATAAATAAAGTAGGAACTCAAGCACAAAGGAGATCAGGATTGGCGAGAACAGCTATTCTCCAATCTTTTAAAGATATATGGATGAATTAGAGAGATATCACAGTGGTCAATCCCAGGGAAACAATTCATATCACAAACCATGTAAGAGAATCACAGAATTTGCATCCAAAAATGTGAAAGAATTATTTGCAAGAGGACTCTTTAGCCCGGGGCGGAACTAGAATTTCTTTTTAGTGGGGGCAACCATCTAGTTAAAGAGAACCAGAGGCAACCATCAAGTTAAAGAGAATGATTACTCAACAATTATTAAAGTTCGTTACATCTAGTGAACATATTTATTATCTCAAAATTTCATTCTCTATAAAATTTTTTTTCCTAATCTAACATCTTTTATAAAATAATTCTTCATATTATTTTTTTTATTTTCAAAGATTTCACATATAAATCACGTGAAAAAACAATAGCTGACTATGAAAAAATAATATAATTTTTTTAAAGCATTAGAATAAAGACAGTTTTCATAGAGAATGATATTTTGACATATCATTTTGTGAGTGTGCTTGTCAATGATAAGATTTTGACTCATCCGAATGGCAATTTGTCTTGAAAACCCTATTTTGAATCTAATCTAATTATTCAACTGATTTCGCTTTTTTAATCCATATATATATATATATGTATATGGATTTATGTGTGTGTGTGTCGCATTGTAATTTTAATTCAATTTAATTGTTTAGTTTTATCAAATGTTTACATATACATATTTGTGTATGGATATCAAATTGAATCAAAGTGAATTGAATTGAATCATAATTAGATCAAATTTTTGTATGTGCCTAAATCTAAAATCTTAGAAGGTGATGTAGTATATTTGAACTTAGATATTGGTCAAAAATATATATCTATGTCTTAGTAATCGAATTCGAAGAAGGATTGATTCGATAACTTAAGTGAGTCTAGTGTTATTTAAGGCGTAAAGCGAACCGAAACGACCAAGACTCCTAACGCGTAGGCGAGAAGCAAAGGGAAACGAAACGATTCACCGAAGCAAAACGAACAGTTAAAAAAAAATATATATATTTTAGTTTAATTACTTATACACATCTAAGTTCTAATTTATATATACTAAATATTTAAATGCAAGTAAAACCATAAACATTTAAATTAAAACAAACACTAATAATATCTCAAATCTTAATAACAGTTATAACTTAAACATTTAAATTCAAACAAACACTAATAATATCCAAAATTCTAATATTTAAAAACATAAGACACACAATTCAAGCAATTAAAGAAACTATCTCAAGGACTGAGAAATCAATCAGGAAACACAATCAGAATTAGGAAATCAGGGAAAAAAAAAAGGAAAAAAAAACCAGTAGGAGCAGCAACAAAGAGGAAGAAAATCCAGAACCAACAAACGAGCAGCAAAAAAACCAGTAGGAGCAGCGACAGAGAGTCGATCGTCTCTGTCAGGAAAAAAAAAAAGGGAGCAGAAATGTTATTAATTAGCAACGATCAGCGAGGAAGAAGATCCAGAACCAACAAAAGAGAAGAAAAAAAGAGAAATAGAAGAGAGAAAAAAAAAATGAGACTAACCTGTGCAGCGATCAGCGAGAAAGGAGAGTCTGTCAGTTTGTCCAGCCTCCAGCGTAAGCAACGAGCAGTGAAGAAACTAGTAAGGAGCAGCGACAGAGAGTCGATCGAGTCCAGCGATCGTTTCTGTCCATCGAGTCCAGCCAGTGATCGTGTAGGAGTCCAGTGTGAGGAGCAGCGAATAAATGTGATTTAAATTAGGGTTTGGAGTTTTATTTATTGGATAAGGGAATATTTCGGTGTATCACATCTTATAATTTTTTTTTTCAATTGCCCAATTCAATAGTCCAAATCAAAAATAAAACATTTCGCTTCAAATAATAAAAGCGTTCGCTTTTTCGCTTAGCGCTTAAGCGCAAGGCGAATGCTTTTCTCTTGCTTCACGCAAGTTCGCTTCGCCTGGGGTCTTCCAGGCGAGAAAGCCTCGCCTCGCCTCGCTTCTCGCCTAGGCGCGCTTTTTAAAACACTGAGTGAGTCATTGTAGATGAAATAAAGATAACTAGAGATTAAATAAAAAATTGTGAGAATAAGTCTCTATGAGCGAACCTTGAGTCTAAATTTTTAGTGCATTAAAAAAAATGAGTGGGGGCAAGTTATTAAAAAAATTAATTTTTATTATAATTTTAACTTAACCCTACAAATTTTCAGAATTTCAGTGGGGGCAACTGCCCCCACCCTGCCTCTGCCCCTGCTTTAGCCCGACTTACCACACAAACTATTAGAAAACCTCTCACTTCTAAGTTCTAAACATGGTGTGGCCACACTAACACATCCCTATTAAAACTGAAGTAAAAAGCTCCAGCTTGTTTGGTTCCAGTGCTACAAGGATGAAAAAATGTAATATTAGAAATTTTTAACCACTACGTGCAACATCAACAGTATCATATATCAATGAAAAACTATTAAATTACCAATCCGATGAGAGTCTTAACTAAATGATTGACTAACGATTGAAGTATTATGTAGCTAATTGTTATTAATCAAAGCCATTCACATATTCCACATCTAAGCATTCTATTCATAAAACCTCTTCATGGATATATTACTATCTTCACCCTCAACAACAATTGTGAATCGTGGCACCGCCATAATTAAGCTCTCCATCCAAAACAGGAGACAAGAATTATTGTACTGTGCTTAAGGAAACCCCAAATCACCAACTTTAATATCAGCCCTAGAGTTCTTGATCATCATACATGTCTAATAACCGTAACCGCAATATTTACCCAGAGAAACAAAGGCAACCCTAACAAATCTCAAGCAGAATATATAGCTCAAAATCACATCTTTATATCTAATAATGTTACTAACTAGATCTTTAGGAATTCTACAACGCAACTTGGAGTACAACAACGACAACAACAGCAAGAAGCCGTAAAATAAAACACAGTTTTTTACCAAGAAAGCACCCATTTTCACAATATGCTTTAAGAGTTCAAATGCAGCATAAATTATACTTCTAACAGCTGCTATTTCATTACCAGACAACATTCACAATTATTTAAAAGAACCAAAGAAAAATAAAATACATGGGTTTTTGTGTGAATAAGAATCTAAGGTAAAGCTTGTGAAAAGTTTTTACCTTTCGTATAAAGAGAGGGTCTACCCAGATTGGGTTTGCTCAAGACATATAGAGAGGGCAACCGAAGAAGAGAGTGAGGATAGAACACAGCTGAATCCATTGTTTGCTGGTGAAATTTTCCTGGGAAAAATCTCTGGAGTATTTGCTCAGGAAAATCAGGGATTCTTGAGAATCTCAAACGATAGATTCACCCCAGAAATGATATGGGTAGGCCCACAAATGGGTATGTATGATGTATCTGTACACGTATTCAAAGGAACTCTTTCATTCCACGCGTTTTTTGGAGATTCATTGAAACGCCGCCATGTTTCATTCCACGAGTTCTATTGAATTAAAATTTAGGAGAATCTCACCTTCCACCCCAAAAGATTTAAGATTTGTTATTTTATTATAATTTTTATATCACATTCTTAACGCATCGAGGGTGTTACAATGTAACTGTTTCTTTACTTTCTATTTCTTATTATATCTAAAAATTACACCATTGAAATTGGTTGAATGAGTAGCGAAAATAAAAGAAAATATTATATTTTAACACTTTTACTGCATGATGGTTATAATATAAAAGATTTATTTTTTGAGGATATCAAATATATTTTTAAAATCTTTTAGGGTATAAAAGATAATTCACTCTAAAATTTATTTAGTTTATACCTCTTTATTTATAAAAATGTACTAAGACTTCCTTATTCAATATGGAGTGACCCGCGGTTCCTCGAGTGCCAGCCACAGAAAGGAATGCCTGAATAAAGATTCCTCCGACCACTATACATGTGAAAGGTTAGAAGTTGAGGCCAGCTGACTGATTCAATGAGATATGCATTGCCAACATTAAGATTTAAAACTTAACTGAGTTCTTCTATGTCATAATAAATTATGTGTAAATTACTCTAAAAAAAAGAAGAAGAATGTTTATTTTTTTTCGGTAGGGTGGCATTTTTCGTTCACCTTTTCTATACTTACCCCATTAGTAACTAAACACACTTCATGCTACAAACACATCTTTTAAAAAGAAAAAAATGAGATACGGAAAAAAGACAGAAAAAAGCAAACTGAAACAAGAAAGAAAAAAAATCAAACAAAAATTAAAAGAACAAGCAAAACTATAAGACGCAAAACCACAAGATGCAATACTAAGCATGAAAAAAAAACAAGCATCGAGTACATATACAAAATCGAACAAGAAAAAAAAATAACGAGCTTAGATATAAAACCTAAATAAGAAAAAAAAGAACAAATAATCTGAAAGCATATATACACACACACACACATATAAATTCTAAATAAAAAATTATTAAACTTGACAAAAATATCAAAATATACCGAAATTAATGAAAATTAATACAACAAACACGAAATCAAATATATAATTAAATTGAAAAGTAATATTAACTTGTATTTCACTGAAAAAATTAATATTGAAAAAGTACTTTTGTGAGTGCATAAGATGAGATAAATAATAAAACCCTAATTATAACAAAATACAAAATGAGTTTACTTATCAAAGAGTGTGTATGTAGCATGTGGTGGATTTAGTTACTAATGAGATGAATATAAAGGAGATTAACTTAGTTGTTTGATAATGAAAAATTAAATGAGGTAGAAATTGAGATTTGTGGCCCTTTTTGTTAACCTTGCAACTCACAGATGACCCGGGCAAAATAGTAAATTGAAAAAGAAAAACCTTAAACAGTTTGGACCTTCATATTGAATAATGGTTACAACCCACGAATTCTTCTTGAAATCTCGTCACATTCATTCCCTTCATAGGCTTCCAAAACTGGATCCGGACCCTTCTCTTGGTTCTTCATTACATGGCCGAACTAGGGATCCGGGAATCCAGTCAATTCCTGGCCTTTTGATCTTGATGATCTCATAGACCCGCCATTAGAAGATGCCTTTGGCTTCTTTTTGCGTGACTGTTTGCAACTACTGGTGGTTCTTGTTGGGGAGACTCCGACCCAAGACTTGAATTCTTGAGCCTCCTCGGTTGGGTCGATAGTTCCCGGGTCGAAGATTCGAGAATTGAATTCTTCTTCCTCCTAGGCTTGTTACTGCCCAATGGGGCCCGACCCGGAGATCCTACTGAACCATTGGAAATCTGGCGCCTGGATGGTTTTGTTTCACCGAAGATATTACGGGTCGGGGAATCCGTCCCGGATGACTTTTGCATATCCGAAATGCCTAGTAGCAATGAATCTTGAATAAAAATCAAAGTACGAAGTGAGTCCTAAATTTTCATTTTTTTAGAGGTGGAAACAATTCTTCATTCATGTAATGGAAATAGAAAATACCAACTTTATTAAATAGCATTTCATATATCGTTATAATTAGTAAGTTTGAGTTTTTTTGAAACCACATGTTTACTAAACGTGTGAACTCGATACGACATAATTAATAAACGAATTAAGTATGAGTAAAATAACTCAAAAGAAATACATAATATAACTCGTTTATATATTTGTTATATATGACACGAACCCGATATAATACGATTCTTTAGGCACAAATTAATAAACAAATTGGGTATGAGTGAAATATTTTTTTGACACGAACCCGTTAAAATCCGACACGAATCTGTCTTATCCGACATGATTAACATGCCTACTTGTATTTACCAAAAAGGAAAAAATCTTTGACCAACATTTTAGGATAAGTTTTTTATGACTTACTTGAGTTATTTTTTGCTTAAGTTAAGTTGAATAAGTCACAACATATTAAATAGTAGAGTTGTGGTCTCTCTCTCTCTCTCTCTTCCATTTTTTTTTGGGAGGAGGGAGGCTAGAAAATATGATTCCTTTGGCAGAATACTTGATAGCATACGTTGGTAGAGTGTTACAATTTGATGCTCCAGATGAGGGTTCTGGAGAAGTTCCAAACTCATTCATCTACAAAATTCTACACTAAGTTAATTAATCACTTATATAATTCAATGTAAATATGATTGCATTGATTAAAAAAGAACGTAATGTAAAATATTTGGTGGGGCTTCATTCGCTTGAAATGACTTGGAAATAGACGTTATAAACATAGAGTCGCCCCAAGTCAATAAACAAATAATGTACAACATAGAAATATGAAGTTATACATATTTTTTATGAATACCGATGAATCTAGCCTATTCATTAAGTAAAAGGAAAAGAAAAAAATTACTATGCAATGCGTGAAATTGAATCCTAGGTCCTTAACTATCTTGGAACATTAATGTTTGTTTTTTTTTTTTTGGGGGCAGCCACTATTTTGTCCCAAAACACATTAACATTTTCAAAGAAAATAATTATCAAAAGAAAAAGAAAGGAAAAAAAATAATGGCTTACCCAGCTTGGTGAATTTGCAGGTGTACATTGCCATCCAATGTGGGCAAGATGTTTTATGTCTGTGGGGTGGCCTATCTGCATTTCTGGTTCTTTCTCATTCTCTGCAAATTTATTACAGATTATCATCATATTATTTAACTTTGTAAGCTTTGAAGAAAGAGAACATGGAAAAAAGGAATTCATAAACAGTGACTTAGCATATAGAAGAACTAGGGTAATCTCTGCAATGCAGTCTTTTTTGTATTATGATTAAAAATGTCAGTTAAATTATTTACTGTGGTTGGTTAAAATATAGATGAGTAGGTGGTAGATTTATCGTAATTAAACTTTAAGCATTGTTACTGACAAGACGTGGGTGGCTCGCCAGTCACAAATTGATAAGTGGCACATTGCAGTCGGTAGATGTGTCCATTGAGCTCCCATATGCCGAGACCGAATGATAAATATTCCCAAGACCGAGTAAGAATGCACCATGGAGGAAAAAAGACGTGCGCGACTGATGTTGAGGATTAATTGCCCTAGGGAAGTGTGCCTCGTGCAGAGCATTGATGTAACGAATGATCATTACTCTATCACATCAACTCTGAACTTGTATCAAACTACTAGAAAGATAGAGGCATGACCCTCTGTTGATGAAGAGAAGCCCTCAATTGAATCATAAATGCTCAGCTACAGATCGTGAGTATTCGGCGTGAAACACTTGATTTTTGAGAAAACTTGATGTTCAAGCAGGCGAGAAGTCATAAATGCTCGGCCTCACAAGCATTGAAGTTATGATTGTACCCCATCACCACGTAGGCATGACAGCGCACACTTATTATGCGGCGCAAAGACGGTAGACTTACTGATATTATTGTTCCTTTGCGAGAATTTTTGCCATAGGCTGCCAGACCTAGGTTTTGAGTACTCAAGTAATTGTCACATCATCATAATTCAAAGGTATAAATAACCCAACGAAACAGGGCACAAGTATGCATGCTCAACCAGCTTTGCATTGTACACTTATCCTCTCAGCATTGAGCGTCAACTAACTTACACATCGGAAGGGATAAGCCGAGTGCATCCCCGACCTCTTTCTGACTTCATTCCTTATTTCAGAAATCTCATCCAAACTCACCCATAGATCGCTATCTCAAATCATTGCAAAGTTACAAGAACTTTAACATAACTTTGGTGAAAAAATTTATAGCGGCTAAGCCGTTGAATTCAAGTGATTAAGTCGTTATTGTGCTTTATGGTAAAAAGAGTTAATTTTATTGTGTAGATAGAGAAAGAGTCATTACCCAATTTTAGTATACGTTTAGCAAGAATGTTGAGAGGAATTGCTTACAAACCTAATTGTGAGTACTATATACATAAAGTGACTGTACTCAATTTTGATGCACAATCGCACAATTGTTTGAACAATTTTAATGGTAGAGGAATAAATGAAAAGAAAATTGAAAAACATGAAAAGACAGATCACTTTTTTACTCCTTCTTGGAGAATTTATGGCGATGACAAAGTACTCTTGAATGATACGTCGTAGATTCAAATTTAAAAATCTCTCTCCAAAATAGGGGTCCGACAGATCACAAGTTATCACTCATAAATAGTTAGAGGTCTTGCACAGTGGGTATAACTTTTTTTTTAATTTTCTTAATAATTATTTCAAAAAAACTATATTAAAAAATTTGGGAGGAAAAAAGACAATGAGCTAGGGGTACATACCAAATATTTGGGAGATGTATCTTAAGCCTTTCAAGAGGCCCTTCACCTTCGTGGACATTTTGGTAGAAGGATTTGTCTATGCTACTTATCCTTCAAAACAACATTTGTGAGAAATGCCAAGAAGAAACTGGCATTGGCGACAACAAATTTACGTCAAATTCTCCCTCCGGGACCATTTTTGGATTGAACCAACATGGTGTCATCTCTTCAGATCATTGAGACCAAACAGTAAACTCCAAATGAGAATGAGAGAGAGAGAGAGAGAGAGAGAGAGAGAGAGAGAGAGAAAGAGAGAGAGGAATTATGGTTGAACAAAAGGGTTTTGCTTAACCAAGTTTGTTTTTTCCAGTTTTGAATCAATTAAAACCAATGGCTAAGCATATTTTTAGGGGAATATTCAGAACTGTACAACTATAAAATCTCATTCCTTAACGGCTATTTCTGGCTTGAATGTTAACTTCTTTAATGATATACGAACTGAATCTATAATTATTGTTGGATTGACAGTAAATTTATATAATATTAAGATCCACTACTAATTTAATGATAATAATTGGTTTAATTAGAAATTGTAGTTGGTACATTTTGTCCAAATAATATTCCTCTTTTGGGTTTCCTTGCAAAATTTATGGTTGGATTCAAATACACCTTAATTGTAGTATATTCTTTCTTTATATAGCAAACGGCAAAACTTTATTAAAAACTAAACCAAAACATCATTCCGGAGAAGAGAGTCAAGAAATTCTGGTTCTTACAATTAGGAAAATATATTCAAAAGTGTTCACCTAGAGGAATTGGGTGGGAAGAATTCAAACAAATATTAATAGCTTAGCATCTTGAAGGAATAAGATGTCTTGTGGATGAATGAATTCCATAGTGCACCCAAGTACTGGTTATAAATACACCACCATCATACAAAGAGATTCGTAACCAATGTAAAAAACTCAACTCCCCCTTTTAACAGGTCAAATAAAGATAAGTGATCAACAACTTTACCTTTCTTTTGGAGAGATGGATCCCTAGACACATCAAGTTTGAGCAATTACCTTGTAGAACTATCCTTGCTAGAGCGAGCTCGCCAATGCCAATGCCAACGCCAACACCAACGCCAATGCCAACACTAACTACTTCTCTCAGTACAACTACTACGGCTATGACTAAAAATTATATTATTCCTTTTATGACATATAAAGCTGATTTCAGCATGTTAGGCTAGCCCTCTTTATTTACAAAAAAGTGG